>CM026404.1:81242308-81289696 GCA_014843695.1 Archivesica marissinica
GGTGTTATTATTTATGCGTGCTTGACCTGTATATTTGACAAGTAATGGATTTACCATCTCGGTATTTTCACATGAGTTCACTGGCTCATTGGTTATAAAGGCTGAACTATGAGTAGTGTTTGACACGTGGTGTCCGTTTGCTAGGTTTCTAGTACCCCTGTACCTAGGTGAATTGGGATCTGCCCAACATTCTATTCGTCCGTGGCCATTACGCCTACAATAACTACAATATTTTTCTATCCGGGGAGTTCTATGGGTAGCTTGGGAATTATCTATCCTAATATTGGGTCGATACATGGGTGATGGGATATATGGCCTTGGGGCTGGAGGTCGGTGTTCTGTATCTCTGGTTTTCACATTCGGATTTGAATTAATCCGTGTCCTGGGCGCTAATCTGCGATGGAGGTTATATTCATCAGCCAGGGAAATACATTCCTGGAGAGTAGATGCTTTCTTATCCAGAATGAACAAATTAATCTCATCACTTAGCTGGGAATCGAATCTATATCTCAAGAGCAGCTCGATCCAGTTGACCTCGCTCGGATCATTGTTCTCCGTCCATAGAGTCATTTGCTCCCTTAATTCCTTAATGAATTCGGAATATTTCTGCTGAGGTTTCTTTACCCAAGAGAAGAAATTCTTTCTATATACAGTGGGTGAGAGTCTATATTCATCCAAGATGGCGGCCTTGAGGGTATCGTAATTATTAGCGTCTTGGACAGGAAGAGTGGCATATATATTTCTGGCCTTGTCGGACAAATTGTCTATAATATGGCCCACCCATGTTTGTTTGGCGACCTGGCTAGCTTCGAACAGTCTCTCACATGTTGCGAAGAATTTATCTGGCCTCATAGTCTGGGTCCAAATAGGAACAGAAATGTTTGTCTTAGAGGGCCTATTATCTGTATGGAGGGGGTTATTTTGCTGAGATTCCTGATCTCTCTGGATTTCTCTCAGGCGAATCTCCATCTGCATTTTCTCCCTTTGCATTCTTTCCTCCCTGTCCCTTTCTCTTCTCTTTCCCCTCTTTGTTTTACTTCTTCCCTCTCTCTTTCTCTCTCTCTTTCTTCTCTTTCCCTCTCTCTTTCTTCTCTTTGTTTTACTTCTTCCCTCTCTCTTTCTCTCTCTCTTTCTTCTCTTTCCCTCTCTCTTTCTTCTCTTTGTTTTACTTCTTCCCTCTCTCTTTCTCTCTCTCTTTCTTTCTCATAAATCTCACCCTGACGTTCCAGATTTGCCTGATTAAAGAAGGGAAGTCTCATTAATTTGTCCCATATCTCATCACCTGTTGTCTGCAAGTCGGGGTGAACCGGCCCCTCAGTTTCCTTATTAGCACTCCTAGTTGTAGCCATTTTATTTTTTTATTTCCCAAAAATTTTTATCCCCAGAATGTATCTCCAAATGTATTATAGAATTGAGTTCAATAAAAGGAAGTAAATCACTAATATAATTTTAATGATAATATTAAGCCTCTATGAAAAGAAAACTGGTACTTACCGAAGTCTGTCTCGTCCGTTAATCCAATATATAATTTATCACATATTCAAAGTTTGCACATTTCCACTAATTTAATCCATTTCATTAATTTAATAATTCGTTGACGTCTTTCACTTATTTCCAAATTCTAACACTGTCTCGCATGCACTTCTGTTTTCCCACGTTAATTAATAGTCCCTTGTATTCTTCATGTATAAATCCTAGTGTCCTTCACAATATTCCATATATAAATTCTAGTGTCCTTCACAATATGTCACGATATGTCATTTCTTCTTTATTTCCAATCCCGGACGAGCGTCCCAATTGTCGCAAACTCTCCTTTTCTTCTCGTAATAATATGTCTCGGTTGCTACGGCTCTTACCAGGGTCTATCCTATTGTAGACTCGCTGGAGTTGTCTAGGGGGTTTCTTCGTTATTATATGTATTAATGATAACTCAACACAGTATTACATTTCTTCTATATAATATCTTGTTTAAATTGGCATCAGAAATATCCATATATATATAATCAGTGATCTATATATATATACATAGTATCATTAAAAGCTTATTTAACAATCCATTTGTGTGAGCCGACTATGCGCTTACACAGTATATTTAACATCCAATCTTTCTAATCCGTCATTACTCAATATCACTATAATCTAATCACTGTTTCTGATTAGATTAACTTTTAATCACCTTCTGGTGGTTCGCCGAAACTCTGTTTCTTCTATGGCCAGTACGGACAGCGGAATCCATTTCTAGCGTAGAATCAGATCAATTATTTGTAGCAAATATACATGTTATTATGAATCTGAAGATCGCATTCGTGGTCCAGTGGTTAAGGTCGCTGACCTATCATCACTGATGGTTACTGGTTCCAGGCCCGATCAGGCCGTGTCTAATTATATGCAAATGTTGGAAGTTTCGTACGAAGGTTGGTGCACTAGGTACTGGTTAACCGCATGAGCCTGTACAGGAAAGGTGTTGTTCGGTATACTGCCCGTCGACGATATAGCCAAAAATGGTGTTGATGCAAGCGTAAAACCCAAACAAACAAACAAATAAAGAAACATTCATAGTATGTATCTACGTACGTGGCGCCTCTAATTAATTAAGAAATAATAAGTAGCAATCATGGTATATCGCAGAATAACCCGAGTTTGAAGTTCTTATGCCTAGAAATATATCACGAAGGCCGAAGGAAAACAAGACGGACAAGAGATTATCTGATTCTAAAAATAGCTCACTTCCGTGAATTCCCACGGTATTTTTACATCACGTGACTTTCATTCATAAACTTTACATGCATTGTATAAACGGAATAGCCAACACACGGTGCACGCGCAGCATAGTTCAAGGTAGGTATATCGCAGAATAACCCGAGGTAGATTTTACTCTACAAGTATGTATGTTATTAGCTGGGTAGTGTTAGAGTGTACAATTACTTTCAAGTTTCACTGTCAGTATACTATTAAAGTAATATAAACTTATGCATGTGATGCTCAATTAAAGTACCCATCATAGATGTCGTGTTCCACCGAAATATGGAATAATACATGTGTATATGTAACCATTTAGTGTTTCAAATGGTATTCCAATTAAATGCAATATATAACTTTAAAGTTAAGGAGTAATACTTGTAAATGTCAGGATGTGGGTTATCACAGCCTCTCCAGTGATTGAGGCATCATTGCATAATTATATACAACAATGTCCACACATTATAAATGTATGATGATATATGTTAAATTATAACAGACCTAAAAACCATAATAGTTTACATTAACCATGTGTCAAATATATGGGTAGCATTACACTATTGTAAGCATCTGTTGACAAAACGTGACCAAAACAACCATCGACAGGGCCGTTGCTGGCGCTATTTTGATGATACGCACGGCCAAAATATGCATTTTTGTCGAGTGAGCATAGCGAGTGAGTACGCTAGGGAGGTCCGGGGCCATGCCCTCCGGAGATTTTTTGAAATGAGGAAGCAATTTCTTGCATTTTGTAGCATACAAAGTTCTTACGACAATCCGAATAAAGGTATAAATTAAGGCTAGATGTATAATATACATGATCTATCGCCCTTATCAATTAAACAAGCACGTAAAATAGCACAAACTAAATTTTGAGATGCACAATATTTGCAATGGGCTCAATTATTCCACCATTACACACATCACGGCGCCTATGTATCCCTACAAGCCCACCCCCGGGGTTTTAATGCATTTTTGGAGTTTTCATTTTTTTCGTTTTCTGAGACCAATGATACGCACGTGCGTACTTGCGTATGCCCAGCGACGGGCCTGATCGAAAACGAAACAATTTCCCTGACCTATAGTCTGTTTCAAATCAATCATAATACATTCAAACTATTAAGTAAATAAAACAAAACAAAATAATAGAATTTCCCGCTCTTTTTTCCCATCTCCAAACTTGACTCTTCTCTCTCCTATGCTCTTTATTATTTATATATCAACCCGTGTCACAACTTCTGTTAATTAATTACATGTATACTCATATGTCATGTAAATGATCTGAGTTAATAAACAATAATTGAATTGTAAAATACGCGTACGTTTCTTATATCTGAAACCTTTTCAGTTGTTATTAATGCAACACACTTAAAATTACTAAGATTACTCCGATAGCTTTCTTTTGGAAAGAGTTGGAATAAAATATTATTATATTAAATAGTTTTCCGTTATATATATTGCTACGGAGAGCGTTAAACATAGTGTGGTCTATTTGTTTAACTAGAAAGAAGCTGTTAACAGATGCACGTCTGAAACACGTTTACAGCCTGAACTACACGCCCTGAACTAACTAGCATCGTTCGCTATTGTAACCGAGCTGCAAGTGTACGCCTTATTTACGGAAGGAACAGACGAGATATAGCTGCTACTTAGATCGTATTCTCCATTGTCATGCCAAACATAAAAATACTGAAAAACACTTGCTAATGATCGTGTTGATTTATTAACACTGCTAGTTGGGAAATTACTGGCACAATTTCACGAGTTATGATCACACTGATTAATGCCGGCTATGACTATTGAATGGTACCTCTTAAGATTTAAGTCTTTCATTATTTTATTTCTAATCTCCAGAGCATCTTCGCAAAGACGTCAACAACACATAACCAGAGACATCAGTCAGCTACTGACCCTGATTAGTCCTACATATACTCCTCTGTTTTTGTCGTTATTTCCTTTGCACCACATGCTATGCATTCCCATCCGTTTCCTCATCTTATAATTATTATATTATTGAATCTGGAAATATTCAAGCCCTCAAATCGAGGACCAGGATAGTGTACTTCTAAAAGATCAACAATATATACATACTATAGCAGAACAAGATCAGTTATACAATAAAACTACACTAAACTTGGGAATTATCTAAATTCGCTATAAAAGATAAATCAATAGCATTCACCAATATTATAAATGAAAGTAGAAACGCAAAAAATAAACAAATCGAGATACAGTTACAAGACTTTTATGAAACAAAAGCAAAAGGAGCACACGTACGATCGCACATCAACTATCTAGACCAAGGCGAAAAACACAAGCTTGTTTCTAAATCTAGAAAATTCCAGACATACGAAAAGGTATACATATGTTAGAAAGCAATTATAAACACAATACAAACACCCACTATCTTAATTGAAGAAGTTAACTTTTATAAAAGTGTGTACACGTCTAATGGTCTACAGGAAGAAAGGGCAACAATTACATTAATGACACACCATTGGAACACAAGTTAATACCCAGTGAAGCAACTGTTTGCGATGGCATGTTTACATATGAAGAATGCACACAAGCAGTCGATAACTTTAAAGTAAAGAAAAGTCCAGGACTAGATGGGCTGACTGTGGAGTTTTAATGGGACAGATAGTAACAGATACATTAAATGATGGTTACTCAAAACAAGACGTATCTTCATCTAAAACAATAGGCATCTTCATCTCTTATATACAAAAGGGAAATCCATATAATTTAGAAAACTGGAGACCGATTTCATTATTAAAGCGACACTACATCAGTGAAAACGCAAATTTATACAGAATGTCATTACCTATTATTTGGTAAAATTATTTTCCAAATATTTGCCTCAGCAACTGAGTATTTCAACTAACAAACAAGCGTCGTATACGCGGTTTGTTGACATAATAAAATAATGTAAGCAGGGTCGACATACATGTGTAATACAACCTGTGTATCCCGAATAACGAGATTTATGGTACAGATTTACCGTTATATCTCACATTTGTGCCTATGCATATTTATTTATAGACTAATCATATTAAATTTCGACAGTGTCAAGCGTTTAGTATTGACTACAATGACAAAGAAATGTCAATTCAGGAGCGTGGATGACCGGTATATGCAATCCTACAGTCACTTTTAAAAGATTGTAGATCACAAACACACTGTTTATTGATTCAATATTTGTGTTCGAATGTATCGAAATAATTTTTAGTAACAACGCATTTATACGTGAACAATGTATTTTGGCTTTTTGCGATGTAATGTCGCTTTAAATCTACAAAATAGCTCATCTGGTGTAATAAACTTGAAAACATTGAACGAGCAACTTCAATAGGGCGTAAACCTGTATGCGGCTTAGATCTGATTGATTTCCAATACTTATTATATTGCATCCATTAAAACCAAGTTCATAAAACAATTAATGTCACAAGAGAATTTAAACTGGAAAACAATTGCACATTATCTTTACAGTTGCATTTTATTGTGTCACTATAAACAAATTTGTACAGGGATGAATGCAAATTAGCTTACCGGCAGTGTAACTGAGTTCATGTGCCATCAGGTAGAATGTTTGGATTCCTTGTACCTGAAAACATACAAAATGATGTTTCATTTATGTTCTTACCACATTTGGTACCAAAGTTATGACCCGAAATGAAGTTGTCACTTTTCGGTGGCGGCCATTTTGGATTTGTCACGTTTATGGGTTAACCGTTGAAAGTACAGCCGAGTAGATTAGACTAGATCGAGTTAGAACATATAGATACGTCTAAAAATGTTGTTTGCCAGCCGTAAACATTAAATACCCCCATCACTTTTAATATGAACATGTTCACATATTCTGCCTACTCTACTTCTACAAAAACGAAATTCTAATATTTATATGAATACAGAGAAATTACAAACTCTATGTTTACCTGAAATTCCAGACGTTTACAAAGATTTGTGAAATATTTGGCTTAATCTAAAAAAATCGAAGCCCCTACTAAAATTACTAATTTTGTAGAAACACGAAAGCAAATAATACATGGAAATAAATGTATCAAACTTAATGGAAAATGTGTAATATTTCTGAGTTGGATCAATTCGACAGATATCCCACAGTCTATGCAATGGATACTTCACTATTGATTATCAATTCATTAGCATGATTTTGATTAAATTACATCTATCATATCTATACATTGGGTTAGGTAACAATAGTAAAAACAAAGGATTCCAACTAAAATGATCAGTATATATTTCTGGACAAATCGGACTGTATCTGTCAAGGGAGGTAATAGATAATTCAGCAATGTCTCTCACTACCTATTACTCAGTTTTACTTCATTTCTCCGTAACACATCAAAATTAGTTGTGAGCACAAAACTTGTAGCGTGTTTTATTAATTGTTTGATATAGAAACGGGACATGCGCATAGAACATAAAATAAAAACTGGACATGCGCATAGAGTGAACAGGAAAATAAGTTATATATACCATCTGCTATATATTAAGAAATAGATGGTTTGCCCAGTACAGAACGGCAATAAACGGCTTATGGGTTGATGCAAATGTGTGGTAGCTCTATTGCGGCAAAACAATGTCTTGCACCAGTAGATTAATTGCTCACGAGACGCCATTCGTTGCGGACGCCATCGAGTTCGATCCTAGGTATTATACTTATGCAAAACGTCCATAATATGAATGTATGTATACATGCTTTTCTCACTCATGTGTTGAATTGTCATTGTCTATGTATGTAATTGTGTACCGCCATGCATGTTTTTGCTGGCGATGAACATTTATGTTTATGCCAAATAAACTTTGAACTTGAACTTGAATGCTGTTATCCGTGGACTGTGCTTCACGGCTTATTTGTTTACACGGGGCTAAGTATATTTGAATACATTCTCATTAATGTATTGATAAATGCCCTAGAGTCCTATATATGCTGATGAATTAATTATCGAAGTAATACAGGTATAAATTGGCGTTCACTGAACTTACAATTAATTCCAGGTATGTTATCAAAATCAACAAAGGAGGCATTCAAAGTTCTATAGATGTTATAGATTGATATTTAAGTTCACAAAGGCATCGGCGGTATAATTAAGAAATTGACATTGAATACAATATTCTGTACTCCAGTGGCAACACGCTGGACTGGTAATCCAGGGATCGTAGGTTCGATCCCCCGTCTGACCCTAATACAATTAACAGTCTTTCAGATGGGACTTTAAGCCGAGGTCTCGTGTCGGTGCTGTATACCGTGCGCGTAAAAGAACCAGAGGAGACTCTGGAATGGGTATCTGTCTGTATCATTGCACTATCCTCCAAACATCTAAAATGACTAATCTCTTCAGGAGGCGTCGTTCATATGGGCAACCGGTAGCGACGATAAATAAACGTAAAGAAAAAACTACAATATCAATCTAATACCCATACGTTCACATGTAAATCGTTTGTTATTGTCTTAGTAACGATATCAAGGGTAAAATCCCCAAGTGGGTCCACATAGGTCATGATATATATTCTGTCTGTATGTTTTAGGCTAACCTATGGTTCCATTCTGTCGATCTTTCTGGCAAAATGACGTTGATATTATCAGAAACACAATACGGCCCAATTAATGGCCTCGGTGTTAATATATGTATATATTTACAATGTATATGAAATGAAAATTGGTTACAACAGACAATCAAGATTCGAGAGGACTTTTCTCAGTAAATATTTTTATACTCCGTAAGTATCTAGAATTTTTTATGTAAGCGCTTTGGTTTTAGCAATATCCTAATGAGCGTTTTACTGATTCAGACTGGAAGTCAAAGACAGTCAATATTCCGAAAATATTGACCGGAGGCGAATAGTAAATACTATTGACTATTGGCCTTCACTGGATTAACACTACAAGAGCGCAGAGCACAGACCAAGGTTACCATGATGTACCGTATTGTACGAGATCACTAGTAGAGCCATACAGATCACATCTGTTAGATGTCACGGAATGTCAAACCTAGTACCTTTTGCAAGGACTCTCAGCTGCTATCAGAAGTCATTCTTCCCTGACACCATCATACTTTGGATCAGCCTCCCTCATTTGGGGAATGATTCGCAGGTTAATCGTTTCCATCTGGGTATGAACTACATTGGGCGTGCCTAAAGGGCCAATGCATCCATGCTAACCTTAGACACGCCCAATGTAGTTCATACCCCGATGGAAACTATTAACCCGCGATTCATTACTTATATTTACATTAATTATTCTTTCCCATGACACATAGAAACTGTATCACATTTGCATTCAAAAATGTGTTTAGTTCAGATTTGCAACTTACCGTATGCCGGAACAGGTACATAAATCATCATTGGAACAGCGTAAACTGCAAGACACGCGACGAACGCTGCCTAACAATGTGATTGCGCATGCCCGTAGCTTTGAGTGCGCATGTCAGCTGTATATCATTAGTTGGGAACCCTCATACGAAAATATATACAATCAGTACACATACGTTCATTGCAGGAAATGCAATAGCGATGTAAATATATAGTCGTCTGCTGTCCTACTATCGAACATTTCAAGAAGTGTAGCAGATACTCTCCGATAAACTCGTACTGGACGTTTTTAGCCTGCACTCTACATAATTATACACTTTTAGACCACATGTAAATATATTTTATTGCACCGCCACCGCGCCAGTGCGAGTATACTCCAGATTGCTGACAGTACTATATCAAAAGAAGAAGAATTAATATTTAAGCCATATTGACACGACTGGATCTATCCAGTAGAGAACATGATTTGTATGCTTTCCAATGAATGGTTTTCGCAGTGAAAGATACTCCATCTGGCACTGCTTTGAAACAGTGAAATATGGCATTTTCTCTGTCACTGCTGACTTTCGTATTCCTCCGCGGTTGGATGTACTTTTTTATATTATCGAATTTCTGACAATCACGAATAGTTAATTATAAAGTAATATGTTCTAATGCATTTGTTTTGTCTGTCGTTTTTACTTTTGACAGCAAACAGAAACTAACTTGAATATTATACCGGAACTATATCTTATTTTCGGACGCTCACACTAACAGAAGTGGTTGTGCAGTTGTGCATTGTAGTGAAATTAGGCTGTCGATATGGGCAGATTATACCGGAACTATTTCTTATTACGGACGTTAATGTCGCAGACTAAGGGTGTGGGGGTCGAGAACGACAAAGAAAGAGGAAACTCTTTAGAAATGTCTACTGCGTGTATTCTCGCAATATTCTGTCAAGCCTTTCCTGCCTTTTCAGCCTTTTCTGCAACCAATATATACAACTATACAGTTTCATACTTATATACATCACATAATTAACAATCACATAAGTTATAACATATCATCAGGCATATATAATGACGACACTATTTGACGGATTTAGGAAATACAATATACGATGGTGTAGTTGAAGCTAGACAATGAAAATAACGTCATTACATCTGATCGATATTTCTCAAAAACTAACAGGTTATCTGGCAATGTACATGAATACTATGTTATCGGGATGATAGTAGAAACGAGTAGCAATAGTTACCTGAAGGTATATACATGTATATATATCTATACAATATGGAGTATATGTTAGCACATTATTAATGGCGTCTTATGTTTTTTAAAATGGCGGATGTATCCAGGACATGCAGTGATTGGTTAGTAAAGAGCACGTGCTTACGTATTGTCATGTGTCAGGTCAAAAGTACGTGTCAACTAATTTAACTATTGGTCCAAGGGAAATAACTAAAACTATACTACACTACACATGCTACATTACAATCTAACCGAATATGTTACAACGTTTCTAACTCACTGGTTCAAATAGTGAAAAAATGACAAGCGAATATATGTGTTCACAGAGTTTTGTATTTATAAACAATAATTGCACCCTATGACATTCACACTAACATACGTGGTTGTGCGGCTGTGTATTGGAGAATGAGGCTCCTGACAGGGCAGATAAAATGAATACATTTTGAAAACAAATATTATATTAGCCAATATCGTTGGCACTCATAAAGAAATATAAGAGTTGTGTTTATTAGTGGAAAATAGGATTTTATTTCATCTCGTGATCACCGAAACACACATTTCAATGATCACTCGATGAAATAAAATTCTATCTTACACTAATAAACACAACTATCCCCATATATCATAAATGGCTAGCATATATATATATATATATATACGTTATATATACGTATTTGCTGATAGACGACTTGTTTGTTAATCTAAAATGTGGAATTGCGTCGGATCAAACAAAATACTTCGACATAACCGAAGTTTAACTTAACGAAGTTCGATATAAACGGAGCCAGTTATATATAAATGATAGTGTCTCAAACGGGACTTTGATCCGACTTCGAGTTAACCGGAGGATCCGACTTCGAGTTAACCGGAGAATTCGACATAACCGACTTTGACATAACGAATGTAGACTGTATAATATTCAGACATATCGTCACGATGATTACGTGATTCTTGCGCATCAAAATGGATACCAAATTACATGTAGAAACTATTTGACACATTGCCAGTTTATTTGTAATATGGCTGACATTCCAATCTGTCTAATCTTGAAGAAGTCTGGAAGAATAATGTATACACGTTACGGAGTATTGGTTACATGATAACTGATGTGATGACAGAATGCTAGGTTGTATGATAGTAGTTTGAGTAGAATATCGAATTTAGTACGCGCTATTCTCTCCGCAAGGACCGATTGTAATGTCGAAATAACGTGGCTGGGTGCATTTATGAATGTTACAATCAGTTCAATATGATTATCAATTTTAATACAATAAAACAGCGAATACTTGATATGTAACATCAACAGTGGTATTCATCAATCAATAACTCTACTCGTCTTGGAACGTATAACTTGTTTAACCATGAAAAATATCTTGACATTATACTAGAACCTAAATTAAGAATATCGTTAACTAAGTTTCCGAAATCATACCATGAACTAGCAATAGAACAAGGACGTTACACAAACTTACCACGGAATGAACGAATCTGTATATATTGTAATTATAGAATGACCGGAAGTGTGTATCATTTTCTCCTTATTTACCCTAAATTTAGAGATTTAAGGACACACTATCTGAAAGCTACTATTACACTTGGCCGACCGAACCAACGTTTATTACCTTACTTACAGAGACTAAGAGGGAAATTGACCTTTCTGCAAACGCTACTTAGGCACGCCCCCCATAGTTACAGGTGCTCGCTGTAACCACGCGAGACAAGCTATCTAACAAAATGGCGTCTAACGCAGACCTGCATCGAGTTGATCTAGATAAAATTCCGTCGAATTCTCGGTTTTATTTCACCCAGATAAGAATATCTCGTTGAAAGCAAGACAGCAAGGATTTAGGTTCTTTAGTGAAGGTTATTTCTCTAAAGTACAGATCTATTTAACTGATGAGGACGTGTTAAGTGTTCGTGGAAAATGCTTTCGCAGTCAACGGAAGAGTGAACCACCACATCGTGTAAACTTTGACATCAAAAGAAATGAAATATGCTACGCATATTGCTCTTGTCAAGCAGGGTATGTATTTTGTATTTGACAATAGATCTAATTATTCCGTGACTTACTCATTATACATGCACTGTATTGAAATCAAATTTTGTGTCTTGACCTACTTTCGAAAATATCCTGAAATTGCAAATGGCGACGCTCGGTTTTTTTTTTTTTTATCTACATGTATGAGGAATATTCCGACCAACATATTCATACTAATACAAGGTGTGACCAGGGATCATCTTGGTGTTCCATAATTGGAAGGACATACGGAGGAAAAGAAGAAAGAAAGAAGTAACTAGTCAGTAGGCCTACTACTACTAGTCACTTCCGCCAACGTCTGAAAATAGTTTTAGTATAGCGGTGTTGCTAAATCATTTATATTAATCATTATGATTACAACAAATAGCGTTTCTGAAAATACCAGTGCCCCGGTCGGGATTCGAACCAGGGATACCTGGATTGGTAGTCTAGCTATATATCAAATGTTTTTCAATAAATAACGAGAGCCTACACGGAGTGCTAAATAATTATACACATGTTTATAACTGTGTCTTCAAAGCAGATATAGCAGTTATAAAATGTAACAGGGTGAGCAAAATGGGCAGTCTGACTGGGGCTCGAACCCGGGACCATTCACTTACAGGACGAATGCTCTACCGACTGAGCTATCCGGCCGCCTACACAAGTTTCTCACCTATTAGTAATTATAACCTATAGACACTACTACATATGAATGGATACAACTCACTAACACTCCTCCCATTTTTTATATTTGGTCTCTTCATAAGATTGATAGTGATCCCATGTATAGTCTGATTGTATCGAAGTAACAAGTAAAAGTACAAATGGCATTTTGTTTGTTGATATATTTCAGACTGAGTGGTTCCTGCTCACATGTGATTGGTTTAGTAACAGCGGTACATCAGTGGCAACTGATGGGCTTTGCCAGTATCCCTGAAGAAGTTTCGTGTACGTCATTACCACAGGCGTGGCATGCTCCGCGAGGGCCGAAGATTGAACCAGAGCCTGTTTCTAGTATACGTTTCGTGAACCCGAAGATGGATCGAAAGCGTGTTCCAGTGCAGAACAAAATAACAGAATGCAGGTACTGTTTCATAGTTATTAACAGAATTTTAATGTTGCCATACATGATACTTGGATAATTCGGTCATACAAAATATATATTCAATAAATATAAAATTGTCTCATGCGCATATCAAGCTATTTTTTTCAGGGGATCAATCTCAATACCTTGACATTTCTGTACCGGTAGTGTGCATTACAGTAAAACCTCAGCTTAAAACCACCTCAATAACATGACCACCTCAAAATAAAGACCACAATTTTCAGGTCAATTTCTACTGTTTTTGCACTTTATTTAACCTCAATATTAAGACCAACTCAATAATGAGACCAATTTTCAAGGGTCCCAAGGGTGGTCTTATTATTGAGGTTTTTCGCCAATTGGACCCCAGTCTCCCTCTGGATATGCGCATGGACCAAGCAGGCCTCGACAAATGTTTAATTTCTTACTCGTCCTACTGGGCGAGTGATGCCACTGTCCCACTCGTCCAGATTGGACTATCACTCGTCCCATGTATTTTAGGAAAATTAAAAATCGTCACAGAATTGCACTTTAATTTATTAATAAATACAATTATGTTGCAGCATAAACACATTAAAATATCCTCGGTGATTTCCCATTATGACGCCTGGTAATCATTCCGAAGAAAGTAAAACGGATATTATTTTATTTTGTTCCTTCGATTTGTATTGGATATTTAGCTGAAATTTTCACTCGTCCGACTGGGCAAGCGACTTGGAATTTCTACTAGTCCAGATCAAAAAGTCACTCGTAAATACGTGCGGACGAGTGGATTTGTCGAGCCCTGCCAAGTAAACAATAAGAATAAGACATTATGTTCTTTAGATACTAATTTTATTTTTATTGAATTACATTTCTAAAACATATTTTTGCAAACAATAATTCATCATCATAATTTAACAACAACAGCCCATACCATAAATATGTTTCACAACATTCATAACTATCATGTGTCTGACATGAAAGTCCTTTACATTTCAGAAAAATCCGTGTCAAAGAAGAAGATGTAACTTTTCTTCAATCAACGAGTGATTGTGCAATCAGCTACCTGGTGTCCAAACCACCATTGACTGTCAACACACATCTTGGAAATGTACCTGTTGGTAGTACACTTGCAACACAGGTATGTACAGTTAATTTTTAAGACTTTATACACAGTGGCATAAAATTTGTTAAAAATGAGCAGACATTCCAAATTTGATTTACACTAGACATATGAACAACTGGAAATCTATTAGTCATTATTTTAAATGACTTGATTCTTCTGATTGCACGTTCAACATGTACGCGGTGTTTGGCGATTTTTCTTGTTGTAGCAACATCATTCTCACTCATTTGCATCCCACTGACAGCAAAAGGAGGGATGTTCAATTTTAAGTTCAATTCTTCCACACAAGATTCTATATTGAAACCCTTGTCGGCCATTAATCCATCTCCAGGCTTTAGATAATTACAGTCAATCAACTGGAGTAATTGTTCTTTTATTCCACATTGTTCAAACAGTTGTTTATCAGATATGGAACCACTGTATAGCATCGAGGAGAAAATAACCGATCCTCGGGGATCCACTATAACCAGGGATTTCAGGGTGTTGCTCGATTTATAGTCACTATAAGTTTGTGATTGTGCCTTCAGTGATGCGGGCTTCTGTATTTTTATTTCCGTACAATCTAAAATTGCGAAAGTGTTTGGAAAGTCTGATTTATATTCAGGTGGCATATTTTCCGCAATAATTTCTCTATCTGGCCAGATAGGTACTTCACCAAATCTCAGAAACATGAAGTTAATCCATGAATTGAATATCACCCCAGCCGTATGTTGAGATATGGAAAACCGAAGACCAAGGTCGACTAAATCAAAGTCATTTCTCAGTTTGCATAGTGTTATTAGCAACTGGTTTTTTAATGTGACACTTTTGATTTCTTTCAACTTTCCTTTTCCCACATACGTTAATGGTTCAACAGACTCGTCTGGTACCAGGAAAGTGTAAATATTCATGAATGCCTGCTTTGTAAATCCTGTATAATATTTAATGAGTTTTTCGTCATTAATGATAAGTTCTAAGCAGAATGTTGGCACTGGTGCTTGTACTTTCTTGGGCCTTGAAACTTGTCGTGGCATGTCAATAAATTCCAATGTAGTCTTCGCAACTTTCTGCTGTAATGACTTGTTTTCGGCTACCAATACCATAACCCCTGTAATGTAAAGAAATATGACTATGTATCAGGTACTAAAATGAATATCTGTTGTATTTGTAGGCAAAATTCTATGTGGAAGAGTGTCATCAACAGCCAGTAACATCAAATTGTGGTGACATCCGGTACCCAAAACCATCGGTAATTAATGTTACGGACATGAATTTCGTGCCAACTTTGACAATGGAGCAATGCTGCAAGTTGGAGGAAGCTACACGCGACCAAGCGGACTGTAGTATGTGGGCTCAGGAGAGGAAACACAGACTGACATCATCACAGTTTGGTCTTATTATGAAAAGGAAGAAAGTGACAGAGAAATTTATCGACATGTTGAAAAATTCTAAGCCTTTCACCGCTAAGGCCACTTCTTACGGAAGTGCAAATGAAAGAAAAGCATTAACTGAATACTGTGCGAAAAAGGGTTATCATGTACATAAGTGTGGGTTGATTGTGAACCCAAAGTTCTCATTCCTTGGAGCTTCCCCGGATTCAAAAGTTTGTGTTGGTGACGGACAAAGTGGGTTGGTTGAGGTTAAATGCCCGTTCAGTGCAAGAGACAAAACAATCATAGACGCTTGTGAAATTAGAGATTTCTGCCTTGCGCAAGTTGATGGTCAGGTTCTTTTGAAAAAGAACCACAACTACTTTTACCAGGTACAAGGTCAACTTCTTATAAGTGGTGCTGAATTTTGTGACTTTGTTGTGTACACAAAGAAAGATCTCTTCACACAAAGGATTACAACTGACACCGAGTTCTGTCAAAATATGATGCAGTGTTTGTACAGGTTTTACTGTAAATATATAAAAGATTGATTAATATAAATGCTTACATGAACTCTCTGTTTGTGAAGCGATGTCATTTGGAGTTCTATCTTCTATAGGTGGTAACTGGTTTTCCTGGTTGCTCTCGTGACTGTTGTTCTCTGTTAATGGTCCACCATCTATCCTAGTCTCTGATTGTGTGCTGAAAAGGAAAACATGTTTGTTAATATTTCTAGATACATAAGTATAGGTCATGCTACTTTGTGCATGTGTTAACCCTTTCAACACCACATACCTCTAAATAGGCTTACAAAAAGTGTAGATCCAGATGAGCCGGCTCGTGACGAGTCGTCTCATCAGGATCTGCACTTTTTGCCAGTGATATGACTATTTTTAGACATAAATACCCATTTTGATAAATGAACTTGTCCAAATGTGATTTATTGGTTTATGAATATCATGGACCAGTCCATGTGAGTTATTTGGTGTTGAATGGGTTAAGTTTGTATTTGTTAACAATAAATAATCATATGGCAATCTTCACGAAACTTTGCCAGAGTTTGTCTGACACCGGTCAGACAAATGATTAAAATGCACTTAAACTTTCAATATATTTTGTCTGACCGAAGGATTGTTGACCAGGCGGTCCTACGGATTTCGGGAAGACTGATATGGAAATAATTCATTTCTGTCAAACCTCAATAACAAGACCACCTTGAAGTTGAGACCCTTGAAAACTGGTGTGTATCATTAAATTGTAGCATTGAGATTTAAAAAACCCTGTTGAATCAATGGAATCAAACTCCTCATTATGATCTTAATTTAGAGGTGGTTGTTAAGTGAGGTTTTACTGTAATGTTAATACTAGGATAGTCAAAACATTTGGTTTTCAGTTACTTGCTTGTTTTAACCAGTTGGTTTTTTTTTCTACATGTACATTTCATTTCTGTGAAACTTTATTTGTCCGAAATTAATCTGGCAAAATAATGCAGCACACGAGCATGAACAAGTTATTCCATATTTCTTGTAGATATGAGTGGGTTATGCTTAGTGTGTGAATCATGCCTGGATCCAGCAATTGCATGTATTAGTGTATAAGTGCTTGTGAGTTCATGTGCATGCGTTTGTTTTAAATACCAATATATTTATAAATGTAATCTATTGATAATTAATAAAAATAAAAGTTAAATGAGTGACTGGTTCGTTTTAATTCCTGCACATTTTATTATGACAATAGTTAATAAAACAACATGAATGTCGGTTTTGGCTTATAGTGTTTGCATAAAATATTGGTACTGACCCAAGTTCGATTCTCGGTCGTATAAATTATCTAGTCAAACTATACCAAAATCAAGCAGACATGTCTGGCAGGTGTCAACATACATATGACTGGCAATAAAATCATTTATACCTTGGTGGAGTGTGATACAGAAGTCGCCTTCTTTTCAATGGTAGAGCTCTCTGTGGCTTAGGTCGTGGTGTGTAAGGATCTGCCGGTTCTGGATCTGGGAATTCCTGAGTAGGCCACTGATGGTCGACGAAGTGCTGAAAAAATAACATTTATAAATCTAAACGTATGTCATACACTAAACTGGCAACATTACATCATTAAACCATGGAGAAAAGTACTGTTGATAGACTCTGACCTATGCATACTAGAACGTAAGAAGACTTCAACACTGGTACAGTATGGTGCTCTCTCATATTGGAAACCAGCAACATATTTAAGTTAATCATTGAGAAAACTGCATTTTTCCGTCTTGAGAGACTCGACCCTATGCCTCCTAGAAGACTCGAACATTATTAGGCCCATAAACTGAACACCAGTACGTTCACTGAGCTAATATGGGAATCCCACAGCTCTGCACATGCATGGGTACTATTACTACTATCTGATCCCTAGTCCACCATCCACGACAATATGTATGAACCACATGTATAATTTTAATCACCATTATACTCACATATCTCTTGTGAACAGTAGATCTATAAATGCAGAATATATTTTTTGGAAATATTTTATTCTGTATAAATAAATTAATTTCAACTTACTTTTGTGCAAATATATCTGTTTGCATTAATTTTGGATGTATTTAGCTGGTCGTTTGGTCGTCCACACAGCTTGATCCACCTTAGACATTTTTCCAGATTTGTCTTAGGTTTCGGAAATGGCACGAATTTTACGGCACCTATCAATCGATCTAGATATCTACTATCACTGTCACACAGCCCGTAACTACATCGTTTCACCATTATCAATGACAGACAGCATTAATTAATTGCAATTAATTTGTAATTTATTTCAGATCACGATCACTCGTTATCAGATTTGATTAAAATGTTACTAAATAACTCGTTTGTCTGACAACGATAAAACAATGACTCGGTAATCAATATTATAAATATGGGCACACATTTTATAACTGACCAATTAGCACAATCAGTGCTAAATTCCGATGTGCAATACTTTGATCTTGATAATTCAATATTCAACTTGTTTATTGCATAAAGCATATACATGCAGATAATAGCAGTATCGGGATATTTTATCAGTCGGCGATCTCTGTGATGTACCAGTAGTCGGGTAAGTTGTTGATTACTTTCCAATAAACAGTGGGACACGCTTAAATTTGATTGCTGTGTTTACCAGAACAGAATGACAGTATGGGGTCAGTTGGTGTTTTTATAGATGCATTGTTTTTAAAGCAGCTGTCTGGTATTTTGTGGTTCATATACACACTTTTAGATTTGTCCAAGGATTTTGAAATGGGTTGAATTTAACGTCGATCACCAGGATATCGACTAATTTTGTACTATAACTAACCCAGACACCAAAGCTACACATTTTCAACATCATCAAAACAATTTTAAACCCGTATTTTCGATCAAATTCACGCCTTTTCAAATTTGTCTACTCGTTACTAGTTTGTCTAATATGCATTGTTTGTCTAACAAAATGGCGGCGCTAAAGCGTTGCCGGGGGTGCGTGCGAATGGTGCGATGCGATTGGCTAACGTCAGCTGTCAATCAAAATCGGCAGAAAGGTCAATTGTTCCAAACCTATCCAAATTTATATATTAGTAATACGCAAGTTTAGCAAGAAATTAACCATTTTAGACACCACAACCATCTATGCTCTTCTGAAAATGTATCCATGCCTTTCCATTGTACTTTGTTTATGTATTGTTTGCAATAAATATGTTATCATATTTAATGCAATAAATATATTAAATTGAATTTGCCAACACTAATTATTTGGATACAATACTTAATCTACTACAGTTGTTTCATTGCCTTTCTTTGTGTGCCGTTTTCATTTGGATAAAGGTTTGCTCTCTTTTTTTGAAGCAGGGATAAAAATACAAATATGGAATGGGGGTGAATTATATTATATTGAATTGAATTGATTACGGTCTAGATGCGTACTTTGTTGGATGTGATTACTTATCCTCATGGTTTATCGGGGCGACGCCTCCAGACATATATTAGTAATAAGTGTGCTTGGAGAATAGTGCAATATACAGAAGACACACGCCCTAAAGTTGCTTCCAGACGTATATTAGTAATAAGTGTGCTGGGAGAATAGTGCAATATACAGTAGACACACGCCCCAAAGATGCTTCCAGACGTATATTAGTAATAAGTGTGCTTGGAGAATAGTGCAGTATAGAGTAGACACACGCCCCAAAGATGCTTCCAGACGTATATTAGTAATAAGTGTGCATGGAGAATAGTGCAATATACAGTAGACACACGCCCCAAAGATGCTTCCAGACGTATATTAGTAATAAGTGTGCTTGGAGAATAGTGCAGTATACAGTAGACACACGCCCCAATGATGCTTCCAGACGTATATTAGTAATAAGTGTGCTTGGAGAATAGTGCAGTATACAGAAGACACACACCCCAAAGATGCTTCCAGAAGCAACCCTGGTTCTTTTACCTTACATTCTTGTTAACTGATTGAAAGTATATGCATATTGTTAACATGTATGATATAATATATCGCATGACCAGTACTATGTACAAGTCTTGTAGATAAACAACTGTTCTATGTGGTACATATAAATGGACCTTATGGTGGTTCTGTTGCCAACTCTGTGTCATGTATTTGTAACTATGTTTACTATTTTCACTAATTAGTACCTTGGTGTTTTGAAAAATAAACGTCTGGTATTACAATACATTGTCAATCAGTAGTGTGTGTTGATGTTCGATTGAATATATATGCAGTCTACATCCGTTATGCCGAATTCCGTCGGACCGAGCAAAATACGTCGACATAACCGAAGTTTTACTTAACGAAATTCGATGTAAACGGAGCCAATTATAGGTAAAATGATAGTGTCTGACACGGGACTTTAATTCGACTTTGAGATAACCGGATAATTCGACATAACCGACTTTGACATAACGGATGTTGACTGTATGGTAGCCTTAATATATCAACGTAATTGTCCATGACACAATACTTACCATGCGGGAACTATTCTAGAGCGTATATTAACAGTCGTGTAACCAATTGACCATTTTGTCTCATCAAACCCAGTTAGAATAATCATTCTGCATAATGAATGATGTTCACCTTGCTATGAAATCTAAATAACAATTAGACAACGACTAAGTCACATTATCCAATGAAAAAGCCACATCTCTCGCATCTAAATCGTATAGACGCGACCTACTAATAAACGTTGTCTAAGTCAGATAGATCAACTCATTGGCCCGTCTTAACGTTAAGACTGGCCAATTCGTGATCTATCCTATACTTAATACACACGTATGTTAAATACTGTCAATGTATACTTAGTATTGGTATGTTTATGATATGGTGAAGCACTCAAAGTGCCACTTAACGTCACCCCGGTACTCGACAAACATCCTATGTACGTTTTCATCCTCTGTTACTAATACAATGAACATACGTGAATATAGATTCTGGGGAATTTCCGATTTTCGGATATTTTATAGATATTCGCCGTTTTTATCATTTCCGCCAAACTGAGTTTTTATTAGCCAATGTTGCCATATTTTAGACAATGGCTACTCTGGCGACCGCCAGCGCGGGCCCTGAATATTTATCTATGGTCTATGAGCCTATCTGGGATATTTACATTCTACACCATTCGCCGGCGTTTTTCACTATGATATTGATATAGCAGACGGGGTACGGAAATCAATATAATACTTCAATAGGATTGTATATCTAGGATGGGAACTTAGTGTGTGTATTGAAGTATATATTATACGGGTCTGGAACACATAATGATATCCTGTGTTTAATATTGATCTGCAGTGTTGTTATGCGTTGTACAGACGGATCTGTATTCCAGTGATAACACGCTGGACTGGTAATCCAGGGAAAGCAGGTTCGACCCCCGACTGGTTCCAGGCCCGATCAGGCCGTGTCTAATTATATGCAAATGTTGGAAGTTTCGTACGGAGGTTGGTGTACTTGGTACTGGTTAACCGCTGGAGCCTGCCCAGGAAAGGTGTTGTTAAGTAAACTGTCCGCCGGCGATATAGCCCGAAATGGTGCTGATGCAGGCGTAAAATCCGAAATATAACAAAGATATTTCGCAATGTATCGCATGGACAAATGTTTGGTGACGTGCTGTAAGTCTATTGGAATGCGTGTGCCCTAAGTTATTAAAGGGTAAGTGTGTACATTGTGAATATATTGTGGATATGTATAGGTGGTGAATAATAAAACTGTGTAATCGATGCGAAGTACTACCTGGTTGTTGAGACCACCCCTATCTACGATATCACGAGCACCTTGTCACTTTGTGACACCAGTCACGTTATGTAAATATATTAAATAATTATGTATTATTATATGATTATGTACAAGTCTGATAATAAACTGTTGTTCTGTTCTAAATCCAAAAATAAACAAGGTTCCGAGTTAAGGGCCGAGTGATTAAGGTTGTTGATTCCAAATAATTTTCCACTGCGAGTGTCGAATTATTTCATGTGAGGAAGCTATCCAGTTGGCTTGTGGAAGTTTGATGGTTCTACCGGGGTGCATGTCCGTATCTTAATACTGCTCGGAGGTCCGGGGTCTTCCTTCACCAATGATAGCTGGAGAGGCGCCTTATCACCTAAGATGTTGGTGCGACTTTAAGCTACAAAAAAAAAGTAAACAAACCAAAAAAACACAAATCGTTTTCATGTGGTGTGGTTTACGTTTATTTATCGTCGCTACCGGTTGCCCATATGAGCGACGCTTCCTGAAGAGATTAGTAATTTTAGATTTTTGGAGGATAGTGCAATAATACAGACATAGACCCATTCCAGAGTCTCCTCTGGTTCTTTAACATGCACGGTGTAAAGCACGGACACGAGACCTCTGTTTAAAGTCCCATCTGAAAGACTGTTAATTTTATTATGGTAAGACGGGGGATCGAACCTGCGATCCCTGGATTACCAGATCGTTTCCATGACTCATTGTTAACGTTATAGCTAACTCACCATTTGTCTCTTATTGTTTGCCTTACCACTTGGCAAGATATCCTCCGTAGTGTATTTGTTATTAACTAACTGTACTCTATGAAGTAACGTATTGATGCAGTGATTTCATCCAGATCCGATTTATTGTCGAGTTTTGGCAATGCACCAGAATTATGTTTAACTAATTCGATGTATATACTGCATTAACAATCTGCGAGAGGAAAATATGTCCCTTGACGATATATATAATAGGGAAGCCATAATACTTGTGGTATGCACGACTATTAACCTATTTATCGAATTATATCTAGTTAATGAATAGTTCAATGTATACAATATCAATATATTAATATTATCGGTGGCATTCCCAGAGTGTATACGGATTGTCCCTGGGCTATGTTCTAAGCGGTCTTCAGTAACTTGTACATGTCATCTAATCATGCATATATATACGTATATAATTATTAATTATTCCTCACGTGACTAATCAACGCAACATTTCATAGGCAAGCAGTCCATATTCTTACTATTCGCACCCCGACCAGTCAATATTTTCACTAATGTTTGACTGCCTATGGCTTCCGGTCTTAATCAGTAAAACGCTCATTGGGATATAGCTAAGCCATAGCGTCTCTCTTAATAAGTAGACGCTTATTGAAATGTATGCATAAAAGGTTCTACATACTTACAGATTATATAAATAGATTTACTGAGACAAGTATAATCTTTTCAAATACTTGTTCTTGAGGTCGGTGTAATAAAATAAATATTGCATTCGTGAGCGGGCTGACGCCTCGGTTAATATGCATGTACACGGGATAATATTGTTCCTATTGCCCACTCAGGGATACAATATTTATATACTATACAAACAGTAACTATGCTAGTTCGTAATGAACAATTTATATGTAATGCTTATCGTTGTAAAGTATTTGCAATCTAAACATGTCTTCTAATATGCAAATTCTTTTAATAGTTTGTGTTCAGAGAATCAACCCCTATCAATCTTACATGTTATAATCGATATATTTGTTCATTCAACAGACATTTACAAATAACACAATATATAATTATTAAGTCTACAATTGATATAATAGTATAATAATAATGTAAAGTGTTTGTTTATTATAGTGTCACCCCTATTTAAAGAGCCCGCCATTTCTGACTTTTGAGACACTTCTCTTTATGAAGATCAGTACTTCCCGAATCCTATGCTTGTATGCCAGGCGCCATGCTGGTAGGCAATCGGTAACCATTATTTAACTAGCTGGCGGCTCAGCTTGTATGTCAGGCGCCAGGCTGGTAGGCAATCGGTAACCATTATTTAACAAGCTGGCGGCTCACCAACCGGTGTCGCAAACTCTCCTTTTTCTTCTCGTAATAATATGTCTCGGTTGCTACGGCTCTTACCAGGGTCTATCCTATTGTAGACTCGCTGGAGTTGTCTAGGGGGTTTCTTCGTTATTATATGTATTAATGATAACTCAACACAGTATTACATTTCTTCTATATAATATCTTGTTTAAATTGGCATCAGAAATATCCATATATATATAATCAGTGATCTATATATATATACATCGTATCATTAAAAGCTTATTTAACAATCCATTTGTGTGAGCCGACTATGCGCTTACACAATATATTTAACATCCAATCTTTCTAATCCGTCATTACTCAATATCACTATAATCTAATCACTGTTTCTGATTAGATTAACTTTTAATCACCTTCTGGTGGTTCGCCGAAACTCTGTTTCTTCTATGGCTGAACAATTTAATTATTCGACAAATCTTTATAAGTTATATTTCTTATAATGTCCATAATATCTAAGTATCATAAATACAGTTTATATGTTCTATATACTAGATTGAGATCACGACCTTTCTCGCTCCTGGAGTTAGGCTCTAGTGTGTCTGATTTATGTTAATAAAATCCATTTCTTATATACATAATTGAATCAGTGTATATATGATATAACAATTCCTAAAACATCTGTTATTCCTAAACATCTGTTATGTTATCTAATATTACACCATCAAACCAGTTCGGTGCCTTTGTATTACATAACTGGACACCTGCAACCACGGCCTGTTATCTAATATTACACCATCAAACCAGTTCGGTGCCTTTGTATTACATAAC
Organism: Archivesica marissinica; assembly: GCA_014843695.1. NCBI lineage: Eukaryota > Metazoa > Mollusca > Bivalvia > Venerida > Vesicomyidae > Archivesica > Archivesica marissinica. The sequence goes on from CM026404.1 coordinate 81,267,270, forward strand.
TGGACACCTGCAACCACGGCCTTGATAAACTGAGATTAGGCCTAACATCTTAAGTCATTTCCCGCGCGAAGCGAGATTGATAATTTTAGGCGCGAAAATAATAGCAGACGATTATGCATAAAACAAATATATATATATTACATGGTAAACATTTGGCCATATATAGAAACAGTTTAATGTATTTATATAATACATTATTATTTATATATAACAATAATAAATATTTCGTGCAAATTGGGGTTTTGCACACCGGCCATATCAGAACGAACCGATGACGAGATTCGAACCTTCGATCTCCCGCTCTGTCGGCTGACGCCTTAACCACTAGGCAACGGAGACGGTGTGTAGTATACCATGTACTTTATACACTGCATACCCCTACATACGAACACATATATAGAACATAATAATGAATAATAATAAAAACATATATATTATATCATTTATAAACTCACATACAATCTGTAAAATCGTCGGAAATCAAAAGGTAGTCGATATAAACTAGATTTAAGTAATTAATCATGGCTTAGTAGGGAAGTGAACTACATTGGACCTGGTTAAAGTGTATGGATGCCGAAAACATTTATACTAACTTTAAGCATACCCAGTGTAGTTCATAACCCGATGGAAACTATTAACTCGCGATTTATTTCTTTTATTTACATTACTTATTCTGTTCAATGACACACAACACACTATAGCATACTTCGCGTTTAGCATGCATTTAGTCTAGGTTTGCGCCTTACTGTTGATCGGATATGGTAATTAGATCATCATTGGAACAGCGTAAGCTGTAACACACGCATTTTCTTACGAAGAACGCAGCCCAATGTTCCGAATGCGCATGCCCGTAACTTCGAATATGCATGTCAATAATGAGGAAATTCATACGTATCTTTATTATCTTTATCTTATTCATCCACAGATATGTATGTGCATCAACTATTATACAATATTATATTATAAAAGTATTCACTTCTCTCACCGTAGTAATTAATAGTCAATATGGTGGAGGAAATAGTCTGTCTTCTGAGTGTGTTTTACGTTTATTTATCGTCGCTACCGGTTGCCCATATGAGCGACGCCTCCTGAAGAGATTAGTCATTTTAGATTGTTGGAGGATAGTGCAATGATAAAGAGAGATACCCATTCCAGATTCTCCTCTGGTTCTTTTACTTGCACGGTGTAAAGCACCGACACGAGACCTTTGTCTAACGTCCCATCTGAAAGACTTTTAATTGTATTATGGTCAGACGGGGGATCGAACCTGCGATCCCTGGATTACCAGTCCAGTGTGCTACCACTGGACTATATATCCCTCTTCTGAAATAACAAGTTGTGCTATTTATGTTCCTCCGTTGTGTGTTGTATCAGTGACATTTTGGTAGCATTTACCAAGGCCATCTAAAGACAATTGCTACTGATTTACAGAATATGTATTCCTACACGCATTCTTTGTAACTTTGGTCTGATTTCAGACAGTACCCGGAAGTAAGCACAAACACATATCTTAGAAGACACATGATCCCTAGGTGTTTAAATGTGTTTTTCTCATTTAGACCGAACAAAGGATCATCTTCCGTCAATCTGTATTTTGACTCGATGGTTTGTTGTGTGGTACTTTGTTCTCTTGTTCAACTGGTTTAGAAATAACCGAATAGGTTGAAGCAGGTATAGATTTACCCGAAGATATTGTCAATACAAGAATATATAGTCATTACAAATATGGTGTTTCTACAACTGCGCCTCTGCAAACGACCACTTTTCAAATTAAAGGAAATACACGGAGTGTATGGGATACTCAATATGTATTGGTTTTGTAGATGCACCAAGGTTATATCTACGTTGCTTTGTCCATTTCAACTCTTAAACGAATCACTTACGTTGACTGACCATTGTACAATACGAGTATCCGTGAAAACTTGCACTTCTTCAAGTATGTTGCTCATATACTAGAGCACATAGAAAACGCACACCTACATTATATGATTATTATAACATGAAAACGAAATACCATCAAAGATATATCACATCTTTATTACAAAACACAAATTAACAACTAAAAGATTCCAAAATGTTTAAAACTATGTATTTATATAGTTATTGTTTTTCATGTAAAAACACACTTATCCGAAGTGTACGTTTTCTATGTCCTCTAGTATATTTTCAACGACGTAGCAACCATAGACACATATATTAGAACTAACTAACAAACTAGCGGTTACGTGAAAAACCATTAACATGTGGAAATATATTAGTCCATTATATACGGAAATATACCATTTCGTTATATACCCTACTCAAATCTGTATCCTTGATTGAACCAGAGCTCTTTTGTATACATGTAATGTTCTAGAATGCAGTACGAATTCAGTCAGTTTCATGATTTGCATTTGCATGTTAGCAACATATCTAATCAAGTTCAAATATTACACCAGCTACCGTCAGCTATATTCGCTGAAAAGCAGTATAAATGTACGTTCTTTGAACACTATCGAGTGAACTGTTTCGCTTAATCATGTTTCGTAGCGCTTCATCAGAAACTTTCTGCTGACATATTTCATTTAATTCCCACCAATACACTGATACACATTTTAATTTAGAGTCGACATACAGATATAATGTTCCTCGTCATATATACATGATTTATCACCGATTGTTCACGTGAGTTCCACATTCCAGGAGAAATAAGAACATGTCTCGAAAAGGTCTCGATTTATATACAACGCAGAAATTATGAGATTTAGTGCCAAAACCTGTTTTAATATTCTACAAAGACGTTATTTTTACCTTTGTACATAATGCTTCAATTTGTCTTAATACTCCAATGTATTTTTAATACCAGCTGAATAGTCTATGCTAATCAGTTCAATTCTGATCTGATCAGAGTTGATATTTGCTTTTTCAAAACATTTTTTAATATGCTCAATAGTGCTCTTATACAATCATCAGCATTTTATGATATCATTTTGAATGTAAGCTTATTTTAGGTTAGATTAGCGTAGGCTATTCAGATTTATCATGTGTTGTTTACAAATACATGTATATATGTATATACATGTGTTATATCATACTATATTATTACAACTGCATAATGTGATGTGTTTTATACTTTGATAAATACCGTCTCTTGTAACTCATTTATGAGTGGCAATGTACTATACCATGTATTATTTTAATGTTGTTCTGTTATTGTTGTACATTGATGAGACATAAATAAAATAAATAAATATAAATAAAATGTACAGATTTTATTTTCTGTAATTGTTATTACACTAGAATTCAATTACATTGTCAAACAACAGATCTATTCGCGTTTTAAATACTAATATATTTCACACATGCTCATTGTGTTGTAAACTCTGTAACCATGCCTCTGTTTATACATTTGCTGTACTGAGATCACGGCGGCGTTGTCGGTGAAACTGGACCTAAGAGGCGGCAGAAATTGCCCGGTGGGGGGATCACATCAACACGAGTGGTTATGCATTTACTAAGAATTATTCATTATTATTTAGACTAAATTTGTTATTATATACACGAAATATAATTACGCCAATTCAGTTTAACTTTTTGTTTAATTTCACTGGGGAGGGCAAATTACTAATGTTGATAGAATTTGTGGCCCAACCCATTTGTTTTCATGTGTGTGTCAATCATTGTATTGTTGTATATGTATATATAATGCAATAAAATATTATTAAACTAAACATATTCACGTAATGAATGTGTTATAAAAATAACATATCTACCATGGGCGTACTGGTTTTCTGGACTCTTTAACAGCAGTTGATAATTCTTTAACAGCATGTGATATAAAATTTACGTAATAAGTGACCATACTTGCATTTAATGCGCTCATGTAAACTCGCATTGCATAACATATTTTTAAAATAAAATAGACTTTCGCTCACATTAATTCAACAAGGCGCACAAAAACATGTTTTCGGACAACCAATCGAAATTCATGTAACGAAAATACTGATTACAGTTAGGTTCCAAAACATTGGACATAGTAATAATTGTTACTTGGCAGGGAGGGGTATAACACAAGCACATTACGATTACTCCTCAATATGAGGTAAGTCGGGTCAGGGGTAGAAATGTCACTTAATGTGGGAGGGTGGCATCTATATTTAGATCGCTTCTATACCCCAACACGTGTAAAGGAACATGTACCCGGATCACCTAGATTACCGCGGTTGAAATTTGCCTCTGACTACGGTACTGTACACATATGGCTGCTATTTGTACTGGCAAACCCATGTCTCTAACAGCCTGCTATGCATTTGTCGGTGCAACTGGTGAATAGAGACCCAGGTAGGAGCTGAAACAAAAGATGAAACCTAATTAGCATACTAGTAATTTATGATTGTCCATCTGCCTGTCTTGCAAGGATGGGATTCGGAAAGTACTGACGTTCATATACAAGTGGGTGTCGTAAGTGAGAAATGGCTAGCCCTTTAAATATTGATGTGACACAATACGAAACAGACACCCACTACATCCAATACAGTCGAGGGGGGGGGCGCTAACTATTGGTGACATGGTGAGACAATCTAGATGATCCAATTAGCAACTGTGCCATATACGGATTAATCAACCACATGATATGTATTTGGGCAAAGCTGCGTGAACTACATTAAAGTGCATACTTTGGTATTGCAATGGGCTCTATAGATGTTTATAAATGTTGTTTGATCCACCATTTCCCTGTACATCAAAGTATTAGTGCCCTACTTAGCGATGCACCACACGGGACTGGGCACGATGGCATCGGAAATAGCAAGGAAATAAATGTTATTGCAATGCGCTCTATAGATGTTTATAAATGTTGTTTGATCCATCATTTTCCCTGTACACCAACGTATTAGTGCCCTATTTAGTGATGCATCACACGGGACTGGACACGATTGCATCGGAAGTAGCAAGGACACAAATGATTGTTCGGCAAAGATATCTAAAGCCTTACTGTATCCAACCAGTTACGTGATGTAAATATATTATATTATTCTGTATTATTATATTACACTTTATTTATTTTACAACGATTGCGAATATGTCTAATATGGCGACCACCGTACAATATCACATACTTCCAGGTCCCGGTTGATATATTATTATATGAGTATGTACTATGTACACGTCTGATAATAAACTGTTGTTCTGTTTTGTGGTGATTTTGTAAGCGTAAACAGCTAATACAAAAATGTAACATACACAATTATTAACTGTTACTTTAATACTGTTACATTACTAGTGATGGTCCGTGGACGGGGACATATTCATCTGTGAATGTCATGGAGTCCGTTATAATTGGAATCAATTTGGAATAATTGCGTATTCTACAGTGTATTGTAAATGTCCACGCGTTGTTGATCAGTATGAACGTAGAGAGAGCTTTCATACAGAATGACATACTATAATTTAGACACATGCGCAACATAGGTTACTCTGTTAATTGATAGATGCTATGCATTATGCATTTGCTTCATATTTGATAGTTGTATTGTTTGTTATAGACCTTCTGGAAAAAAGTGAATAAATCGTTTAAACTTGCTATGCTATATGTGGTCCTATTTAAAGCGACACTATATCAGTGAAAACGAAAATTGCTACATAATGTTATTTATGTTATATGGTATAATTTATTTGCCTCAAAAACTGAGTATTTCATCTAATAAACAAACGTCGTATACACGGTTTGTTGACATAACAAAATAATGTAAATAAGGTCGACATCCATGCGTAATAGAATTTGTGTATCCTGTACATATTTACTGTTATATTTCACATTTATGCCTATGCATATTTATTTATAGACTAATCTTAGTTAAATTACAGTGAAACCTGTCTATATCGACATCGACATCGAAGATTTTGTGTCAGATAACACAGATTGTCGTTATAACAAGATTCTCCAATTTGAATAATTTTTTATGCGTATACATACATTAGTTACATATATACACGTGTACATGTTAACATTAAACATGTTTTCTTTTTGGCGTATTCATCCTTACACTTCAGTGACATTTAATAAATGGGTTTGCAAACACTGGCCAAACATAAGCTATGTGTACATCTAAACATTGGTTGGTGATAATTGGCTTAACTCAACTTACCTGAGAAATAGCTTACCTTTAAGATATTTGGATTGTCCCAATTGTGTAATTTGGTTTACAGACGGATCTGTAGTTCGAACCCCCGTCTGACCCTAATAAAATTAACAGTCTTTCAGATGGGACGTTAAACCGAGGTCTCGTGTCGGTGCTTTACACCGTGAACGTAAAAGAACCAGAGGAGACTCTGGAATGGGTCTATGTCTGTATCATTGCACTATCCTCCAAAATATGGGCAACCGGTAGCGACGATAAATAAACGCAAAAACAACAACTATAATTTGGGTTAGTCCGATTACACAGGTTAAAAATACATGCAATGTGCTAAATGGGACCACGAAACAGTGCCGTTGTACAGGTAAGGCATGTGTAGTACAACAAGGGTTTGCTTATATGAATTATATAGTAAGATAGCCGGAACCGACATATAATGTCAGTTAACACAGTTTGTCGTTGTAGTCAGGTGTCGTTAATGACAGTTTACACTGTATCTCTAAACGACATTATCTCGTGTTTAGTATTGACTCCGATGACAAATAAACATCAATTCATGAGCATGGGTGACCGTTATATGAAATCCTACTTTCAATTTTGAAAGCTTGTAGACCACAAACACATTTGTTTATGATTCAATGTTAGTGTTCGAATGTGTTCGAAGTTGTAGTAGCAATGCATTTATACGCGAACACATGCATTTTATATGCTTTTGTGCGATGTAATTTCTTTTTTAATAATATTTCATTGCATTTGTTCTTACAATACATTACATATATACATACAATACTAAGAACAAATCAGAGATTAATATGTAATTATATGATTGCAGTATACGATACATGTTTTTGTCGAGGGAAAAAAGCAAATGGGTTGGGCTACAAGTTATAACAACATTATTTACAGCCCTCCCCGTGCTATGTAATGTCGCTTTAACAAAACACCATTGACAGTCGGCAGTCTTATATTCTTATATTCTTATATTCTGCTTGAGATACTTGGATTGGAAGATTGTTTTATTATTGTAGCAAACCAAGTACAAGGCAACACTGTCTTCCTATGGATTTACAATCATAACTCGGGAAGTGCCGTAACTAATGTTGCTAGAACTTGTGGCCTGACCATTTTGCCTTTATTTAATATGTCATGTTTTGTATTCACATGTATATGGAAAACGAATCGAGCACTAAAATATGATTCAACTAAAGATTCATAACCATAATGAATATAGTGTTGTGATTTGTTTCAAATATGTTGTATTCCTTTGGAGTTTTGCATAGCTACAAATTTCGCGCCGCATTCTATATATTGCACAGTTGTCTCTGGTGCGGGCCGTTGTCTAATGTTGTTAAAACGTGTGGCCCAAACCATTAATTTATTTGTATGTTCATACTATGTATTGTATCTTAACGTGTATGACATAATTATGTACTATTGATTTGCAATAAAATATGATTAAATGAAAACTATATTGCACATTAGTGTTCTTTCTGGAGCGGAATGACAGGGCGCTCGCCATGCCATTTTTAACCCCACCCTTTTTGGCCTACTTTTAAATATTTGTTTTACCTTTTTCGTGCCTCAATAGGCGAGTACCTTCGGGTGGGACAGACCTATAAAACTTCAAACTCGTCCTCCCTTTCACCAATATGTATTGCGTGCTGCCTCTTCGATCAATCACCGTACTTTAGCAACATTTTCTAGGGGCTAACTGAAAAATACCCCGTCACCCTCCTCATCGTGCCTCAAATTGCACCCTGCCCATTTTCTGACCCACCATGTCCCTTTTCTGACCCACCTTGCCCATTTTCTGACCCACCCTGTCCCTTTTTTGAACAATCTACCCCTCTTCCACTCTGGAATACGCCATAAGCATTGTGTATATCTCTTATTGACATGCATTGAGTACAAATAAAGAAATATGCACCAGCATTTTAGTATAACAAAAACAACTTGTCCATCTAACACTTGTGGACAGCACTATGCGATAACAACTACACATACAGACAATTGTGCGTGCTACACTTCAAGGTCCATTTACAATTCTCCAACAACTGTCATGCCACTGTGTTGCCATACACTACAATATACATCAGATAAGCACTCAAACCATCAATTCATAACCACAGTAACCTTGCAATTGAATAACACTTCCGATCTACTTGTCTGCCAGTAATAATTTAAACTAGCATTAAGTTTAGTATTTGTTTGTTTTCTGTTATCATTGCAGCAGTTACAAAATTATCATACAGTCAAACCTATTTTAAGCAGCCAACCAAGGGAATCATAGAAAATGGCTGCTTAGCACAGGTGACTGGTTAATAGAGGTCAAATGTATATTAATAATATATATCGTGGAAGTCTTGATAGCGCAGTGGATGCGCGTTCGCTTCAGGTGCGAAAGGTCCGGAGTTCGAGCCCCGTTGGAGCCGTTACGATTGTGCCTTAGGCAAGGCATTTAATTTCCACGTTCCCTCTTCTCTCTCCCTCGTGGCGATGGATTCCATCAGGAATGAGGTCTCGAGAGTGATTGATATAAGATATAAGAACTTGTTTCGCAATCGAGCTAAAATAAATTTGTATAAACAAAACTGAATGTATATTAAATCAACATATTGGCAATCGGCTGCTGAACACATGTTTTGCTGTACATGATATGACGTCTATATTCAATTCAATATATTTATTGCATTAAATATGACAACATACTTATAGCAAAGAATACATATATAAACAAAGTACAATGGAAAGACATGGATACATTTTCAGAAGAGCATAGATGATTGTGGTGTCTAAACTTTTTTAATTTCTTACTAAATTTGCGTAATATATAAATTTGGATAGGTTTTGAACAATTTTCCTATTAGTCTGTAAGTAAGGTAATACACTTTTGTTCGGTATACCAAGTAGAATAGTAGCGTTTCAGATATTTTTTTCTTAAATTTCTAAATTTAGGACAAATAAGCATAGAAGCGAATGAAATGGAATATCTACATATTACCTCAACGCCTAGGCTCACATCAGTCCGATTAGTGCAGTGGTTAGCGCGCTCGCTTCTCACCAATGCGACCGGGTTCGATCCTCGGACAGGTGTATCATTTATATGGGGCAACGGTAGCGACGATAAATAGGCGTAACACACATTTACCACTTCAGGCATGTATCAAAATTATAGATAATGCACAATATGGCCTCTGAATGCGACACTAGAACGCAAAAAGCAATAAAATGCATTTTCCACGTATAAATGCATTGCTACTACAAATTCTTCTGAATACATTCGAACACTAACATTGAATCAATAAACAGTGTTTTTGTGAATTGAAAGTATGATTTTACATAACGGTCATCCATACTCCTGAATTGACGTTTGTTTGTCAACGGAGTCAATACTAAACGCGAGATGATGTCTTCAAGAATAGTCTTCAAATAAATAGGCACAAATATGTATCATAACTCGTGTTATTCAGGATACACTAGTTGTATTACGCATGGATGATTACATTATTTTGTTATGTCAACAAACCGCGTATACGACATTTTGTTTATTAGTTGAAAAACTCAGTATTTGAGGCAAATATTTGGAAAAGAATTATACGATATAATAGGAAAATACATTCTGTACAAATTTGTGTTTTCACTGATGTAGTGTCGCTTTAAAGACGTCGTGATCAACTACTGTGCTAAGGTACATTGAAATGATGTCTCAGGTAAAATGGCCGAAGTATCTTATAGTACAAGCATTCTGTTAATAATTGTGCAAAAAATGGGAAAAGCATGCAATTGGCATGAATACTCATTGGACATATACAATATTCAAACAAAAGCATGCAATTGGCATGAATACTCATTGGACATATACAATATTCAAACAAAAGCATGCAATTGGCATGAATACTCATTGGACATATACAATATTCAAACAAAAGCATGCAATTGGCATGAATACTCATTGGACATATACAATATTCAAACAAAAGCATGCAATTGGCATGAATACTCATTGGACATATACAATATTCAAACAAAAGCATGCAATTGGCATGAATACTCATTGGACATATACAATATTCAAACAAAAGCATGCAATTGGCATGAATACTCATTGGACATATACAATATTCAAACAAAAGCATGCAATTGGCATGAATACTCATTGGACATATACAATATTCAAACAAAAGCATGCAATTGGCATGAATACTCATTGGACATATACAATATTCAAACAAAAGCATGCAATTGGCATGAATACTCATTGGACATATACAATATTCAAACAAAAGAGAACTACTCAATATCTTACAAAAAATTCTACAATAACAGTCACTAGAAGTAGACCATACAAGATTTCAATGTAGAAAGAAGGAACAGTACAGTATTATCAATTAATTGGTGTACATATTTAACGAGATGGCTTGTAATCCATATAAAGTTAGAAAGTTATATCATTACATAATTTGGTAACACATATCTGGGTAACATATACAATGACATGGTTAAATTATACATTCATGTACAAATACGTTTGTCATTACTGTAATCAAATAATCATTTATGTGTTATTGAAAATGTTCATGAAACCATCGTGAGTTTCGATGTGCATAATTGTTATTCGTGAATAACCATACAGTGTATAATATTGTTCTTTGTCACGTACATTACATTTGTTGTGGAAGTTACTTATATGTGTGGCGGTCCTGTCATGAAAAATAGATAAATAAATTAGTATAACAATGGTTTTAATTTTTATCATTAAACACTGTTGGTCGCTAAGATCAGAATTGATGTTGATTTGGATATTTACTACTTTTGTATGTTACCACAGAGTTATAGTAACGTAAATTACACATATTTGGCAAATAAAGCTGCTTTATTCACTAGACATGTCCATCCTGACTTTGCTATGGCACTTTAAGACTATAAGAAGCAGAATGAAATAAAACAAATTTCTCATAAAAGAAGATATCATATCATGTAACAAATAAGACGTAACATATGAAAATGGTCGACACGGCGGCCATTTGGTAAGATATTGAGTAGTTCTCTTTTGTTTGAATATTGTATATGTCCAAGGAGCATTCATGCAAATGTTCATGCTTTTCCCATTTTTTGCACAATTGTTATGGTATATGTAACGGAATGCTTGTACTATTAGGGCCAACTTATCTGTATATCTATATAATGATTCGTGTTCACGGGAGGTACCATTTGTACAACTTGCTATTATTCAAACATGTGCAAGTAGACGACGTGGCCGAGTTGTGAATGTCGTTGACTGCAAACCACTAGCCCCTCACCGCTGTAGGTTCAAATCGCACTGGTGTGTCGAATTATTTCAAGTGAGTAAGCTAACCGGCTGGTCAGTTGTACACGAGTACCGGGAATTATGCTCGGAGAAGCACCCGGGGTATTCTTCCACCAAGTATAGCTGGAGAGTATGAGATGTTGATTCAACTTTACCCATCCATACCACCCCACCCCACCTCACCCCACACACAAACAACCAAACATGTTCGTGTTAAAATACATTTTTCATAATAGCAGCAAAACGTGGTTATATGAAATTGTATGTTGAACATAATATTGCCGTCACAAATGTTATTGAAGTCCGCATAAACTTCAGCATGGATGAAACGTTTACATTGGAGCTTGCTCAATTATGCTTAGATATAATTGGACATAGAACGCTGTGTTAGCATGAAACTACTGTTGATATCGAGCCAGTTCAAGTAATTCAAGTTTCAAGTTTATTGGCATTATCAGCAATACATTGCCTTTGGCCATTTACATAAGTATAAACTATGGCAAAGACATACACAAATACATAAATACATACATACATACACATTTTAAGAAACAGTGATATTATCTATGATATTTTTTCTTAGAAACATAGATTCCTTTATATACTTAGATATTTTTAACAATTTTATTTTATTTTTAGATGACATGATATTATTGAATTTCTGTACACACGGCCAAGATATATTACCAAGGTTCTTAAACTTGTGTATCTCGTACAACAAAACAACAAAAAGTGATAATCTGATTCAACCGACTTTTGGTTACATCGTCTACATAATCAATTTTCTCTTTCTATAGCATTATATCTACCAAATTCAATTTCTGGTGTGTGTGAACATAATTAATTAATGATAGCCTTCTAATATTGCATCTCTACATAATACCGATGTTGAGTATGTTAGCATGAACGCAGTGTGATTGGTTTTGTTGGTAGGTAAACAAGGCAACAGCTGCATGATCACATGCGTTGTTGATACTCTGGTAATTATGGATTAGTGGATAGCTATAGACAAACGTTATCATCAAAATCAATCCTAGTGCTACATCTTTCATCGATGACAAGGCATCGCACGCAAATGCGCTTTCAGATCGGTTGGGAATATTTTCTATCAATGGTCTAAGCCTTTGTAATGTGTGACAATGGGTACACCGAGTTGTTCTCTGGATGGTTGTGTTTGTGCATACTTTGTTTACGTTTATTTATCGTCGCTACCGGTTGCCCATATGAGCGACGCCTCCTGAAGAGATTAGTCATTGTAGATGCTTCGAGGATAGTGCAATGATACAGACAGAAACCCATTCCAGAGTCTCCTCTGGTTCGTTTACTTGTACAATGTAAAGTACCGACACGAGATCTCGGTTTAACGTCCCATCTGAAAGACCGGGTCAGACGGGGGATCGCACCTGTGAGCCCTGGATTCGCATTTCCAACGTGTTAACTACTGGACTACTGGCCCGCCTGTTGGTTGCTTACGTCCGCGGACAGTTTATAAACTCTCGTAGGATGATTAAAACTGCCCGGTGATTAAACAAAACTCAGATGCATTCCTAGTTTTTATCCAGGAAACCGCGTCATACCCGTCATACTAGGAACATCATTCGTTTTTATGTTGAAAATATGCCTAACTATAGAAACGAACTTTTTACCCCTTCTAAGAATTTCAATATATTTGTTTCAATATCTCAAAGTTTAAACTTTATTTATTTTACAACGATTCAAAGTTCTAACTACTTATATTAATCACTCTCGTTGGCGTGGATGAAAGCCTAAATGTGGTCATTCGTGTGGGAGGAAGCCGGAGTACCCGGAGAAAACCATCTCACACACTTCTCGGTCAGAGGATCGAACTCGGGTTGCATTGGTAAGAAGCGAGCGCGCTAACCACTGCACTAATCAGACAGCCATCTTACGGAAGTGGTGGGGGGGATGGCCTGACACTAGTGCGGCCGAGAAGACCGGATGTCTAACCAGTTTACATTGGTTATTTTTCAAATACCCCAGATCCAACACTAAATATCAATCGAAATGATATTATAGCTACACAGCATTCCCTTCTAATGCTTATGGAGAACATTAACTTAAGATTTGAGAATCCACACATTTTACCTGCAATATTCTACACATTCGTCATTCCAGTGAACTTATTAGTTTTTTATGTGTCTAGGAAAAAGTTGAACATTCAGTAATAGCCAACAAGGGACGTTTTTATCTTCTTGTTTCCAGTAAGAAAATGACTTTTATTCAGATATCAGCAGTTACATAAACCATGTGTAGCTTATATAATGTTTGCAAAATTGAATATTATAATTGGTTATAGGAAAACACGGATGTAACACACGCGCATCTGCCCTGCCTAGATACAAACACATTGAATTTACTGTGAAAAAAACGGATAACGGTATTAAGATAAAATAATAATTCCCCTTCAGCTGGCGCATTCATCAACATTACAACATCAACAACATCACAGTATAGACAAGTTGTTGCGTCAGCTGCATAGTGTGGTATACTTGCTCCAGATACAAACAGATAATTATCAAGATATTAACGGTGAATAACTATCCTTCAAACAGATTAAAGAAGCTCGTGTCAGAGGCCAACCTGAAGGGAAACTAAACACATCATTCAATACAGATGAAGTTATATAACTTTCTCCAATCTGAAACTCAGCCTCAAGCTGAAATGAGTTTGAGTTTGAAATTTGAGAACAGTTTTATTACCTGTTGCGATATCTAAGGGAATACTTTCACATGCTACTTTTGAATAGTAGAACGTCGATGGTGTACATATTTTAACGAATGTTGTAGATGTTCAAATTTAGATGTTTTTCATATATTTTAAAGTTTATTGTAAACGAAATTATGAAATTTCACATTGACTACAAACATATACACTTATTAGGAATGGCAATTATTAATTATATATGTTGAGAGGTCTAGGTACATGCTTCCGCATGGTACTTTTAAATACTAGAACGTCGATGGTGTACACATGTTTAATGTATGTTGTAGAAGTTCAAATTTAGATGTGTTTCATAAAATATAGTGTTTATTGATAGCGATACCAATATATAGATGAAATGTCACATTGACTACAAACATATATATAATTATTAGGAATGGCAATTATTAATTATATATGCTCACTTGGTGAGATATGCGGCGTCTAGATTCTAAACCATACACACATGTCGATAGCACTAGTCCCTCCCATTTCAATTGCATGTTTGGCATATTTGGATGTTTCATTGTCTGTGACAATCTGCAGGTATTGTATTTCTCCATGTTTAGTTGTGTCTCTATAAAGTAAAGTGTTTGTTTATGTGTGTGGTTTACGTTATTTATCGTCGCTACCGGTTGCCCATATGAGCGACGCCTCCTGAAGAGATTAGTCATTTTAGATGTTTGGATGATAGTGCAATGATACAGACAGAGACCCATTCCAGAGTCTCCTCTGGTTTTGTTTACGTGCAGGGTGTAAAGCACCGATACGAGACCTCGGTTTAACGTCCCATCTGAAAGACTGTTAATTTTATTAGGGTCAGACGGGGGATCGAACCTGCGATACCTGGATTACCAGTCCAGCGTGTTACCACTGTACTACAGATCCGTCTATTGTTTGTTTATTATAGTGTCAGCCCTATTGAAAGGGCCAGCCATTTCTGACACCTCTTTTTATGAACATCAGCAGGCCTTTCTAAGCCATTGTATGAAAGAATATTTATAGAAAAAAGTATTGGAGAATGTGTCTGACAACACGCTGACCGCAATAATGTTCAAGAATCCATGTTGATATATATCTTTTAATGGATATACTTATACTTCCATATATTTGTTAGTGTGTTACCGTTGAACTGGCTAAGACAACTGTCACTGCAGAGATGACACATTAAACCATCGGTCTTATGCAATCTGCGGATTTTCCAAGTTACTTAGTCTGAAATATTATTGGTCGTTACTTTTCTGGCTGTGATAGTCGTCGAGTGGTTATGGTCGCTGTATACCACTACCACTGTAGCCTATCACCACCGGAGGTCACTGGTTCAAGCCGCCCCGCTCAGGTCGTGTCTGTTTACATGCAAACGTTGGCAGTTTCCTACGGTTGTTTGTCCACCACGTACTGTTAACCCCTGGAGCTGGCCCAGGAAATGTGTTGTTAGGTAAGCTGCCTGCATGCAATATAGTCCAAAATGGTGCTGATGAAGGCGTAAAACCCGAACAAAAAGAGCAAAGCTGACTGTGATAGTAAATGTAGTAACTATTATTCGTATATTCCAGATTGATGTGGCTCGTGTTCGTGCTTGCCTGTCTCACTGCTGTGATATTTCAAATCGTGGACAGAGTCAGTCATTTCTACTCTCGCCCAATCAGTGTGAACGTAAAGATTAACTACAACCAAACCCTCGACTTTCCAGCTGTCACAGTTTGCAATCAGAACGCATTCAGGTATACATTATATTATACAAGAAGTTGACAAACGTAGTCTGGGTAGCGCAACTGAGAATTCGTAGCATTTGGGACATTGTATAATGTTGACAGCAACTTCACCATTACAAACAAACAATTAGCAGCACGCTCTTCATTAGCAACAACTTCACCATTACCAGCAAACTCACTATTAGCAGCAATCGCACCATTACCAGCAAACTCACTATTACCAGCAACCTCACCATTACCAGCAAACTCACTATAGCAGCAACCTCACCATTACCCTATTAGCAGCAATATCACCATTACCAGCACACTCATTATTAGCAGCAATCTCACCATTACCAGCACATTAACAGCTACTTCACTACAATATTAACAGCAACCTCACAATCAGCAGCAATCTCACCATGAGCAGCACCCTGACCATGAGCAGCAATCTCTCTCAATTTAGCTGCACTCTCACCATTAGCAACACTCTCACAATTAGCAGCAACATCACACAAATAGCTGCAATCTCACATTTAGCAGCACTCTCACCATTAGCAGCAATCTCACAATTTAGCTATACTCTCACCATTAGCAGCAATCTCACAATTTAGCTACTCTCTCACCATTAGCAGCACTCTCTCAATTAGCAGCAACATCATGTCAGACAGAAGTCCATTATTTACATAGAGTCAAACCTGTGTTAGTGGTCACCTCTATTAAGCAGCCAACCTGTATTAAGCAGTCAGTTTCCAGATTCCAAATATGTTGTTTTATTATACATTTGCCATCTATTAAGCAGTCACCTGTCCTAAGCTGCCACTTTCTATGATTTCCCTGCCTAGCTACTTAAGACAAGTTTGACCGTATATCAGAGACGGATATGTAGCCCAGTGGTAACATGCTGGACTGGTAATCCAGGGATCGCAGGTTCGATCCCCCGTCTGACCCTAATAAAATTAACAGTCTTTCAGATGGGACGTTAAACCAAGGTCTCGTGTCGGTGCTTTACACCGTACACGTAAAAGAACCAGAGGAGATTCTGGAATCGGTCTCTGTCTGTATCATGCACTATCCTCCAAAATCAAAAATGACTAATCTCTTCAGGAGGCGTCGCTCATATGGGCAACCGGTAGCGACGATAAATAAACGTAAAACACACACATATCAGAGACATACATGTAAATGACTCCGTTCACCTGTTATACGCTTAGTGGGGTGGTGCTACATAGAAGCTAAATCTGATAATATTATATTGCTTATTATATAGGAATGTGTTGCCATAGTAATACATTTAATTTAGTTATTCCGCAAAGTATATTTATGATGAAAATATTCCAACTTGGTTTAGTTTAATCACATTTTATTGCTCGATTCGTTTTACATATACATGTGAATACAACAACATGACAAATTAAATAACGGCAAACGGGTCAGGCCACAAGTTCTAGCAACATTAGTTACGGCACTATCCAACTTGGTTATTCGTGAAGTCGTGATAGCGCAGTGATAGCGTGTTCGGTTCAGGTGTGAAAAACAAACAAATGACAAATTAATCTTGGTTATTCGGAAGTTCTATCCAAATATTGCATTTTTAGGGCATCAAAAGCAGCCCAGTATGACCGATACCGGTTAATCGAGGAGATATTTTCACGATCACATGGTATATCCAGGGAGGACTTGGTGCATTACAACGCCACAGATCTGAGCGTGGAAGAACTGTATACAACACTTGCGCACAGAAAACAGGATTTTATCGTAGAGTTAGTATAACTAGTTATATTGGGGTTCAGCAGAAGTTGTTCTAACTGCCTTCATTATCAAAGAGTGCCATCCGTGACCTAGTGGTTTAAGGTCGTTGACTTCAAATCACGTGCCTCTTCCTGATGTAGTTTCGAATCCCGCTTGGGTGTCGAATTGTTTCATGTGAAGAAGCTATCTACCTGGCGTGCGGAAGGTCGGTGGTTCTACCTGTGTGTCCGTCCGTGTCTGAAAGACTGCTTGGTGTTGGGCACCTTGGTCTTACTTCACCCATTATTACTGGAGAGTCGCCATATGGCCTAATATGTTTGTGCTACTTTATACCCCCCCCGCAAAGTGGGTTGTTATAACGAGAACAAACTGACACCATTTCCACGAGTCAAACACAGTTGTAAATATGTGCGTGCGTGTGCGTGCTTTACGTTTATTTATCGTCGCCACCGGTTGCCCGTATGAGTGACATATCCTAAAGAGATTAGTCAATTTAGATTTGTGCAATGATACAGACATATACCCATTCCAGAATCTCCTCTGGTTCCTTTACGTGCATCTCTTCTGGTTCTTTTACGTGCACGGTGTAAAGCACCGACACGAGACCTCGGTTTAAAGTCCTATCTGAAATACTAATTTTATTAGGGTCAGACGGGGAATCGAACCTGACGTCCCTGGATTACCAGTCCAACGTGTTAACCACTGGACTACAGATCAGATTAGATGTGCATCGTGGTGACATGCAATATTAAACTGACAGACAAAGCTCAATCCAGCTCATAGCTCTAGTTGTGTTGTCTAAGGTATTATTCATTACAGTAAGTAGATCATGTGATGCATGTTTCCATCACTCAAGGTTTATCAACAGTTTATTAGTGGAGTGGAAACCTAAATATCAATATAGTTTGATATTTAAAATCGATGCTGCTCATACAGTTGCATTTATCAAGATATCTCTGTCTTTATAGCTTGACCCATATTGTTCTGATGTTAGGGTTTCTGGGAGAGGCAGTCAAGCTGTTAGTGGCTGTCCGATTAGTGCAGTGGTTAGCGCGCTCACTTCACACCAATGCAGCCCGGGTTCGAACCTCGGACCGGGAAGTATGTGAGATGGTACGGTGGTCGCCAGATCGGATAGATGGTTTTTCTCCGGGTACTCCGGTTTCCTCCCGCACGAATGACCACATTTACGCTTTCATCCGCGCCAACGAGAGTGATTGATATAAGTTGTTAAAACTTGCTTCGCAATCGTTGTACAATAAATAAAGTTTAAAAACTCTGTTTATTATGGCAGCTATTAAAACGTTCTTTTCTCTCAATTCTTCTTGTTCATTTTTGGGATTCTTATTTTATTCAACCAATAATTTTCTTGAAAAACTTACTTATATTTAATTTAGTACTACATTAATCGG
This sequence comes from Archivesica marissinica, assembly GCA_014843695.1. Taxonomy (NCBI): domain Eukaryota; kingdom Metazoa; phylum Mollusca; class Bivalvia; order Venerida; family Vesicomyidae; genus Archivesica; species Archivesica marissinica. Next base: position 81,286,273 of record CM026404.1, read on the forward strand.
AGCAATTTGATAGCAAAATGGATCTTTTGGAAATGTTTTGCTAATGTTTTCAAAACGTGTAGCCAAATCCTATTGCGCTTTGAAAATTTCATATATATGTATATGGAGATTATCAGAATTGATGTATGTTAGAAATGTGACAGTAATGTTATTGTGATATGTAGTTGTAAATTGTTATCCTCATTGTGAAAATGATGCACTAAAATAGTATTAATTTAAATGCGATGCACTTAACGTGAATCACCACCATGTGTTTCAATAACCTGAAATACTAGGCTCTACTTCAACAACGGTATGTATATATTGTGTCAAGAGATTATTCTTGGAATAAGTCAGTAGTTCAAGATATATGTTTCACATATGTAGCCGTACGCATGCCCAAATGCCACACATCCGGTAAATATTCTGGTTTTACCCTAGTTGTGTGTGGAAAAACAGTGCCTGCAGCTACGACGACTTTGACATGATTCTCACCGACCACGGTGTCTGCTATATCTTCAAGAGAAAGACCAATGAAATGCTTGTCTCGTCATCTGGTAAATTCTGATTTTTATTGATCTATTTATCTTATTTCTACTGTTACTCACCAATCATTGGTCTGATTATTATTGGGAACACAGTATGCTGTGGCTTAGAGTAGACCACCAGCATGTCCTGGGTAAGAACTAGTACACAGCTCTCCAACCTCCGTAACTTTCTCACATATCACCATGTATCACTCGTCCCTGATACTAAGCGAACATGCAGCCCTGATGATAGTGGTGAATGACGAATATATATATATTTGTATTACGCATAATCGTCTGCTATTATTTTCGCGCCTAAAATTATCAATCTCGCTTCGCGCGGGAAATGACTTAAGATGTTAGGCCTAATCTCAGTTTATCAAGGCCGTGGTTGCAGGTGTCCAGTTATGTAATACAAAGGCACCGAACTGGTTTGATGGTGTAATATTCGATAACAGGCCGTGGTTGCAGGTGTCCAGTTATGTAATATAAAGGCACCGAACTGGTTTGATGGTGTAATATTAGATAACATAACAGATGTTTAGGAATAACAGATGTTTTAGGAATTGTTATATCATATATACACTGATTCAATCATGTATATAAGAAATGGATTTTATTAACATAAATCAGACACACTAGAGCCTAACTCCATGAGCGAGAAAGGTCGTGATCTCAATCTAGTATATAGAACATATAAACTGTATTTATGATACTTAGATATTATGGACATTATAAGAAATATAACTTATAAAGATTTGTCGAATAATTAAATTGTTCAGCCATAGAAGAAACATAGAGTTTCGGCGAACCATATAGAAGGTGATTAAAAGTTAATCTAATCAGAAACAGTGATTAGAATATAGTGATATTGAGTAATGACGGATTAGAAAGATTGGATGTTAAATATACTGTGTAAGCGCATAGTCGGCTCACACAAATGGATTGTTAAATAAGCTTTTAATGATACGATGTATAAATATATAGATCACTGATTATATATATATGGATATTTCTGATGCCAATTTAAACAAGATATTATATAGAAGAAATGTAATACTGTGTTGAGTTATCATTAATACATATAATAACGAAGAAACCCCCTAGTCAACTCCAGCGAGTCTACAATAGGATAGACCCTGGTAAGAGCCGTAGCAACCGAGACATATTATTACGAGAAGAAAAAGGAGAGTTTGCGACAATTGGGACGCTCGTCCGGGATTGGAAATAAAGACGAGGTGACATATCGTGACATATTGTGAAGGACACTAGAATTTATATATGGAATATTGTGAAGGACACTAGGATTTATACATGAAGAATACAAGGGACTATTAATTAACGTGGGAAAACAGAAGTGCATGCGAGACCGTGTTAGAATTTGGAAATAAGTGAAAGACGTCAACGAATTATTAAATTAATGAAATGGATTAAATTATTGGAAATGTGCAAACTTTGAATATGTGATAAATTATATATTGGATTAACGGACGAGACAGACTTCGGTAAGTACCAGTTTTCTTTTCATAGAGGCTTAATATTATCATTAAAATTATATTAATGATTTACTTCCTTTTATTGAACTCAATTCTATAATACATTTGGAGATACATTCTGGGGATTAAAAATTTTGGGAAATAAAAAAATAAAATGGCTACAACTAGGAGTGCTAATAAGGAAACTGAGGGTCCGGTTCACCCCGACTTGCAGACAACAGGTGATGAGATATGGGACAAATTAATGAGACTTCCCTTCTTTAATCAGGCAAATCTGGAACGTCAGGGTGAGATTTATGAGAAAGAAAGGGAAGAAGTAAAACAAAGAGAAGAAAGAGAGAGAGAAAGAGAGAGGGAAAGAGAAGAAAGAGAGAGAGAAAGAGAGAGAGAGAAAGAGAGAGGGAAGAAGTAAAACAAAGAGGGGAAAGAGAAGAGAAAGAAAGGGACAGGGAGGAAAGAATGCAAAGGGAGAAAATGCAGATGGAGATTCGCCTGAGAGAAATCCAGAGAGATCAGGAATCTCAGCAAAATAACCCCCTCCATACAGATAATAGGCCCTCTAAGACAAACATTTCTGTTCCTATTTGGACCCAGACTATGAGGCCAGATAAATTCTTCTCAACATGTGAGAGACTGTTCGAAGCTAGCCAGGTCGCCAAACAAACATGGGTGGGCCATATTATAGACAAGTTGTCCGACAAGGCCAGAAATATATATGCCACTCTTCCTGTCCAAGACGCTAATAATTACGATACCCTCAAGGCCGCCATCTTGGATGAATATAGACTCTCACCCACTGTATATAGAAAGAATTTCTTCTCTTGGGTACAGAAACCTCAGCAGACATATTCCGAATTCATTAAGGAATTAAGGGAGCAAATGACTCTATGGACGGAGAACAATGATCCGAGCGAGGTCAACTGGATCGAGCTGCTCTTGAGATATAGATTCGATTCCCAGCTAAGTGATGAGCTTAATTTGTTCAGTCTGGATAAGAAAGCATCTACTCTCCAGGAATGTATTTCCCTGGCTGATGAATATAACCTCCATCGCAGATTAGCGCCCAGGACACGGATTAATTCAAATCCGAATGTGAAACCCAGAGATACAGAACGCCGACCTCCAGCCCCAAGGCCATATATCCCATCACCCATGTATCGACCCAATATTAGGATAGATAATTCCCAAGCTACCCATAGAACTCCCCGGATAGAAAAATATTGTAGTTATTGTAGGCGTAATGGCCACGGACGAACAAAGTGTTGGGCAGATCCCAATTCACCTAGGTACAGGGGTACTAGAAACCTAGCAAACGGACACCAAGTGTCAAACACTACTCATAGTTCAGCCTTTATAACCAATGAGCCAGTGAACTCATGTGAAAATACCGAGATGGTAAATCCATTACTTGCCAAATATACA
>CM026404.1:81290696-81313597 GCA_014843695.1 Archivesica marissinica
TAGAGATGTAATAACCATTATAAGATCATGGATATATAACCGTTATCAGTTAGAGCTTTAAAAAGTTATTTAGAAATGTGAATGGTACATGACCTATATTAGACTTTTATAAATTGACCTGTTACTATTAATAGATTTGTAATAGCTCTTATATAAGAGTGTGTTATAGAAACTTATCAGTTAGAACTTTACAATGGTTGACACAACACATACATTGGATAGTGATGTCTACAGATCAGCATTAATACATGCTTTTATAAATAACACGGATGATTTTGAGGATATGAGTTATGATATTATAGAACGAGAATTAAAGGCTCCATATTTTTACAATGACTTTTTAGAGAGCATAGATCACATGCGTGTTGTATATATATGTGACATTGACCATTGGACCTTTGAGGAATTTACAATTGGAATAGTAAACAACAAGGATATTCCAACAATGTTATTTAAATGTTGGTTATATAACTAATAATAGATAGACAATAGCTCTTATATAAGATTGTGTTATAGAAACTTATCAGTTAGAGCATTACAATGGCTGAACAACCACGTACATTAGATACTACAGTATACAGAGCTGCATTAATACGTGCATTTATGTATAACACGGATGAACTTGACGATATGAGCTATGATATTATAGATCAAGAATTGAAGTCACCCCACTTTTACAGTGACTTTCTAGACAGCGTCGAGTACATGAGCCTTATATTTCTATGTGAAGTTGTACGTTGGAGCCATGATGAATTTACAGCTGAGATAGTAAACAACGACAATGTTCCAGTATGGTTATTTAGATGTTGGAAGACGTATATGGAGATGGATATTAAACCTGGATGGAACAATGTTGCAGATGATGACCTGAAAGCGCTATATTATACGGAGACTATTTGAGGATAATGGCATGAATTACAATATATGCTGGAATTGTAATTCATTTTGGACAATATATGAACTATGGACAATACAATATATGAACTATATTGAACTATTTTTAGATTTTGATTGAGAATATTATTAAATATCATATTTAGCATTATTTATGTTAGTCATTACTTGTACACCATGGAGGGTAGTATGTTTTTACATCATCCATGTAATATTTTTATTTGTGGTCCGAGTGGTTCTGGTAAAACACAATTTGTTAAACAATTAATCAAATATAAAAAAGATATATTTGATATTGTTCCAGACAGAATAATATGGTGTTATAAAGAATGGCAATCTATTTATGGAGATTTACAAGAAAGTGAGGGTACTTCGATTAAGTTTATTGATGGAATACCTGATAATGATGAAGATATTACATCTGATATATCAACTCCAAGTTTAATAGTTTTTGACGATATGTTAGGTGATGTTGATGAAGAAAAAATCAAATTATGGTTTACACGTAAAGGGCATCATCGTAATGCTAGTATAATATATATAACTCAAAATATGTACCAACAATCTAAATCATCTAGAACAATAAGTTTAAATTCACATTATATGGTGTTATTTCAAAATAGTAGAGATAAAGGTCAAATAAAAGTATTGGCTAATCAAACACAATTACCCCATCTATTACATGCTTACCACGATGCAACTACTAACCCTCATGGTTATTTATTATTAGATTTTCATCCATCAACTCCAGAACAATTTAGAATTAGGACAGACATTTTTCATCATTGGCAAACAGGGGATGATAGAGGAGCTATAATATATACACATTAGATGTTATTTTTTCATTTACATTTTAGCAATCATGGAGACTACACCAATTTCATTAATTAGGGCGCTAACAAATTTGGGGGCTGAAAGAAATCATGACACTAGAATTATTTTATTAAATAAGGGTTTAGCCCAAATGATGAAATGGTTTATATTAGCTTCCAAAAATATTTTAGATAAAAAAATTAAATTGCCTAAACCTACACAAAAATTTATGGATAAAAATAAACATATTCTTGAACAAATTGTTGATGATAATGTAAGTTTAGATAAAAAGAGAGAATTAATTTTAACTCCTGGAGGTATGGGTTTTTTGGGGGGAGGTTTAATAAAAACACTAATAAAATGGGATGGTAATAAAATGATTAGAAGTTTTAAACCTCCTAAAAAAAACCTCCTAATAAAAATAATGGACGTAAAAAACAGGCTAAAAAACCAGCAGGGGTTAAACAAAAACAAGCTAAACAACCTAGGAAACAAACTAAAAAATCGCCAGTGACAAAAAAACCAATAGGTAAAAATATGGATCTTATACGAAAAACCATTTTAAATAGTGAACGTCAAGCAAATTTAAAACTAAGATTAAAAAATAAAATATTAAATAAACAAAACCCTACTAGTTATCCATTACTTAGAAAAATATTAGGTACTCCTGTTATAAATATAAATCATCAAAATCAAACCCAAAATTTATCAGATTTAATATCAGAAAATTCATTTATTTTAGATAATCAAAATTTAAAATCTAGAACTCCATCACCTATATTACCTTCATTATCTCAAAATAATGTATCAAAATTATTAACATCCATAGAAAAAAACAATATACCTGATAGCGATACATTTATTAATAACAGTATTAATAATAGTATTAATAGTACTCCAATACATTTACCTTTAGAACCTCATAATCAACTTGTTTGGGAGGGATCTATAAATAATCTTCCAAACATAAATGATTTTTCAAATATATCACATATATCTGGATTATATATGGATAATAATGATACTAGTACATTTCCATTTACAGCTACAAAAGTAGACCCAAAGGCTTTATTAGGAAGTCCTGAAATATCGGATGATTTATCATTTTTTCATCCAAGTAGAACTTCTACACCAATTAGTAATATGTCGTTTGTATATGATGATCCTAGATCTCCTAGCCCTATAATATCACGCTTTCAACCTTTAAACACAACACCAAAAAAGAAAAAAGTATCATTTGTAATACCTAATAAACAAATAAGTGAAAAAACATTAAAATTTAAAACTAAAGCGGAAAAAGAAAACAATAAAAAGAAAAAATGGCTTAAAAAATATATTAATTAAGGTATAAATACATTGGATTTTTGTTATATCAAATCAGTTACACTTAAACTACTAAAAGGTATGGCTGGAAGAAAATCGAGAAGAGTTAAAAGAAGAAGGCGTAATAATATTACCATCAAAAGAGTACAAAGAGGTGGTGGTAGAGGTCGTAGACGTAGTAGAAGAGGGCGAAATCAAATTGGGGGTGGTGCTGCTATGCCATTGTTGATTCTAGGTTCAATGTTAGCTCCAGTTATAGAAAAATCACTTGGAGGTTTAATTAATAAAATTTAGTTTTATAATGGTTAAATCTAATAAAGTACCATTAATTAAAAAAAATGGTGAAATGTTAATAGCATTGTCAAATTCACCTCAGAAATTTAGAAGAAATATAATTGTACATGCACCAAATGAACTTATTAATAGTATATGTGAATGTTGTAAAAATGTTTTAAAGGTAATGTAGCCATGTCAAATGGTCATACATCTCAGTTGAAAGCTCATAGTAAACACATACGGAAATTAGCTGACCATAAAATAAGTATTAAACAAAAGAAAAAAATATTAAATAATAAAAATAATAGTGATTTACTTTCATTATTAGGAACTATTATTAAACTTATTTTAAAAGAAATATGAAAAAAATGGTTATTGTTCCGATGAAAACATTAGAAGAAATGAATCAATGGAAAACTCAGCATAGACCTACTTTACCAGTTAATCCTGATATTAGTAAAACATCAAATTTACAATCTGAAATGGGGGATATTTTAAAACGAGATGATTTAAATGAATCAGATAAATCAAGATTATTTGGTGAAACATTACATAAATTTAAATTATCCCATACTAAAGCTATATCATCATTACCACAGACCAATATTTCTGAAAATACTAAACCAAAACATGTACATGGAATTAATGATGATATTATTGAAAGTATTCCTAAAACTATGCAACATAAAGGTACATTATTATTAGAACGTTTAAAACAAGATCCAAATATAAAATGGGATGAAAAAGGGGTTTTAGAAATTAATGGTAAAACAATTGCAGGTTCAAATATAATAGATTTAGTTAATGATGTAATTAGACAAAGAAAACAATCATACAAACCTCCTACTGGTTGGAATTATTTTTCTAAAATTTTAAAAGATATTAATATACCAAAAGAATATATAGGCAACAAACAACGTTGGACATCAATGCAAAAAGGTTTTGATAGTGATGATGATGATGAATATTTTGACACAAGTAATATAGTAGATTCAAGTTTTTCTTTTCCACCTACACCATCAACACCTTCAACATCAGGTATAAAACCTTCAACATCAGGTCTAAAAAAAAAAGGTAGAAATAAAAAAGGGAAACAAAAATGGGAAAACTATTAAAAGCAGGATTATTAAATAAAATTGAATATACTTTAAAAAGTATCTATTATAATCCTAAACACCCCTCAAGTTTTTCAGGTATAAATAAATTATATCAAACAATTAAAAAATATAAAACTATAGGTAAATATGTTTCGTTAAATATAGTAAAGAATTGGTTACAAAAACAAAATACTTATACATTACATAAACCTATAATAAGAAACTTTAAAAGAAGAAAAACCATTTCAGGAGGTATTGATTATCAATGGCAAGCTGATTTAGCAGATTTACAAAAATATAGCAAATTTAATAATAATTTTAGATATCTATTATGTGTTATAGATGTTTTTTCTAAATATGCATGGGTAATACCTATTAAAAATAAAAGTGGAGATACAATGATTAAAGCATTTCAAACTATTTTAAATAAATCTAAAAGAATTCCTAAATCATTACAAACAGATAAAGGTTCGGAATTTAAAAATAAAATATTTCAAACATTTTAAAAAAATAATAACATTTATTTTTTTACAACTGAAAACCCGGAAACAAAAGCTAGTATTGTTGAACGTTTTCAGCGCACTTTAAAGAATAGAATGTGGAAGTTTTTTTACACATAATAAAACTAGAAAATATATAAATAAATTAAATGATATAGTTTATGCTTATAATCATAGCTTTCATAGAAGTATTCAAACATCTCCTGTACTTGTTACAGAAAAAAATGAACCAGAAATAACCGATATCTTATTTGGGGATAATATTAAAAAAGAAATAAAAACAAATAAAATAGAAATTAACGATTTAGTTAGAATTAATAAAACTAAAAAAACATTTGATAAAGGTTATTTACCTAATTGGACAACTGAATTATTTAAAGTTTATAAAATTAATAATTCAAATCCTGTATCAGTGAAAATAAAGGATTTAAATAATGATATAATAAAAGGGTCATTTTATTTACAAGAAATTCAAATTATAAAAGACAATAAAATTTATGATATTGATTCAGTTGTTGGAAAACGTACACGGATAATAAACGGTAAGAAAATAAAAGAAATAAATGTACATTGGAAAGGGTATCCAAAAACATTTAATTCTTGGATTCCAGAAACAAATTTAGTATAATGTCGTCCGATGAATCAAATATTACAATACCATTTTGTGACAGAAAACAAAAAAATACATTAATATTTATTTCCCAAATCATTGTGATTTATTTCATTATTATAGCAGCTATCATCCAATTAAGTCTACAAAATACAAACAAAGATTTATGGATAATATTATTAAGTAGTTCATTAGGATATATATTACCATCTCCAAATTTAAAATTCGATAAGAAAAATGAATTCTTTTTATGTAACTTTACTTAGTGATTCTTCATATGAAACATTTCCAAATAATACATTACATAATTTTACAACAAAATTACCTAAATCAATAAATATAAAAAAAGAAAATTGGGAAGTAGCTTTAGTTGAATTAATTCATCCATCACAAATTATAAACATAAATAAAGAAGATTCGGTTTTTTACTATGTTACTACTAGTGATATATTAGGAAACTTTATATTCGTAGCTACTAGTTCTAATTATACATATGATAATGGATTTCATAAAATGAAATGTAGTATAAAACCAGGTGTATATTCAGGAATTGGTCATGTTGTATATGAAATTAATAATTCTTTACAAAAATGTTTAAAGTATAGTATTCCTAATAATGAAATAAGTTTATCTATATCATTATCAAAATCTAGTAAAAGACCTGAAATTAATTATATTGTAAATGTTAAGGATAAACCTCTAGGTAATATAGGTCTTTTATTTTCAGATACTTTATTTGAAAAATTAGGTGGAGATAAAAACAATAATCGTATTATTTATGATAATAATGATCTAGATTCTTTTCCTTTTGCATCTGATTTAAATATTGGTTCAAATCAATTATTTATTTATTCCGATATAATAGATTATAGTTTATTAGGAGGTGTAGAAAGTCCTATTTTAAGAATAGTACCATTTGAAAATAAAAAAAAATCATTTCAGGTGCATAGAGAATTTGTACACAAACATTATTTATCAATATCAAAATCTATTTTTGATGAAATAAAAATAATTATAACAGGAGAATCAGGCACCTCTACTAACTTTGTTAGCGGAAAGACAATATTAACATTACATTTTAGACAAAGGAAACAAATATGAATATTACAAATTCTTTTTATGTAATATTAATAAGTGATAAAGCCGAACGTTCAACAAATAAAAGTGATTTTACAAGTAAATTAGCTAAAACAATTAATTTTAAAAAAGAAGAATGGAAAGTTGCATTAGTTGAACTAATTATACCATCACATGTAATTAACATAAATGCCACAAATGATTCTTTTTATTTAGCAGTAAGAAATATTAAAACAAAATCAATTAATTCTAAACATGAAACTGTCTGGCTAGAGGATACAATTCGTCCTGATTTTCAATATGTATCTTTAATGGAAACAGCACTAAATAAAACAAGCATGCGTGTATATTTGAAGGATCGAGAACCATTTTTGGGTAAATATTCTAATAATATTTTTTCATTTAATTGTAATATACCCAATGGCGGTTATACACATATCGACCATTTATTAGAGGTAATTAATAGTCAAATAGACAAATATTTCGCAAAGGCTTTATTAACTTTAGATTATGATGTTTATAAAACTACTAAAACAGGTGTTGTTATAAAATTAGTTTATAATCATAATACAAAAAGAATATTTTTAAAATCGAATGATAATAATCATATTGGATTAATTTTTCATAAAGACATCATTGCAAAATTTGGTGGAAGTTTAGATAATCTTAATATAAAAAACTACGGTATTTTTTTTAAAAATAATAGAGAGGATATTTTTAAATATAATGTAGACTTAAATATAAATTTTAATAATTTGTACATTTATAGTGATATAGTTGAACACACAATAGTAGGCCATACAGAAAGTCAATTATTAAGAATTATTGAATATCAAACATCTATTGTTAATAATAATAATCATTTAGAATTTAAAAATTACCATTATTTACCTGTAAGTAAATCTAATTTTGATGAACTTACTATATTAATAAGAGGCGACACTGGTGAAGAGGTTCATTTTATGAAAGGTCTTACAATTGTAAAGCTGCATTTTAAAAAATTCTAATGTTGCCTGTATATAGAGGTCGAGGTAAACAATATGGATATGGAGTAGGAAGTATAATAAAAGGTATAACCAAAAAAACAATACCTCTATTAGAACCAATAGGTAAAAATATTTTAAATACACTTAAACATGATGGGGTAGATGAAAGTATTGGAGCATTTACAGATATTATTCATGGAACAAATGTAAAGCAGGTTGTAGGGGATAGAGGGTTACAAACAATTAAAAAAATAAGTAGAAATCTATTATCTGGTTTAGATAATTCTATTCAAGGAAGAAAAACAAACAAAAAATCATCTAAGAAAAAAACTATAAAATCAAATGGAGGTAAGAAAAAATTTCATTTGAAAAAAAAGATACGAAGAAGTAAGGTTAATAAAAGAGCATTAGATATATTTGATTAAATATGATGGAACATGGTTCATGTGGTTGTAGTAAGAGTGAATTAGATGTTAATAGTGTACCTCCTACCATGGCTTCTATGGTAGAAGGACAATGGACAGAACATTATCCAATTGTTAACCCTAGAAATAATGACGGTCCTATAGAATTTATGATTCCTGCACAAACACAAAAATGGACTGATGTTAATCAGTCATATTTAAGATTAAGATTAAAAATTACAAAAGAGGATGGGTCTGATATTGAGGATGATACTAATTTATCTACAATTAACAATTTTTTCATAGTTTATTCAGCAGTATTGATTTATACTTGAATAATAAATTAATTCCATGTACAGATAAATATGGGTACAAAGCTTATTTTGAAAATTTACTAGGGACATCAGCTCAAAATAAAATTAGCATACTAAATGATTTAGAATTGTTTAGATTAGACAAAGCAGGCGATGTTACAAAAAATACAAAAGCTAATGGAGGTGGGGGTTGGTTAGATAGAAAACTAAAAATTACTAAGAAAAATTTAGAAATGTGTGGGAAAATACATCTTGATTTATTTTTACAAGAAAAATATCTACCTAATGGAATAGATATAAGACTTAAACTAAATAGAGCTACTACCGATTTTTGTTTGATGGGGTCAGATGCTAAGGGTAAAATAGATATCCTAGAAGCTGCTTATAATGTTAGAACTGTAACACTAGCTCCTACTGTAGCTAATAATTTATATCAAAATATTCACAAAAGTAATATGAAAATACCAATTAGAAGAGCTGTAATAAAAACATTTACAATTACAGCAGGTTTACAATCTAAAATTGATGATTATACCTTTTTAGGTCAAATGCCTAAACGAATTTTTATAGGAATGGTTAAAAATTCTGATATGAATGGAAATCCAACCACAAACCCATTTAAATTTCAACATTTTAAAATATCTAAAATAGATATTAGTTTAGATGGTAAAAGTATTCATAATAAAACACTAGAACCTGATTTTACTAGTGCTACAAATAAAAAAACTTTACAATCATATTTCACACTATTGAATGCTATGGGAGCTAATATGCATGATGATTCATTTGGATTTCCACTAAAAGAATATGAAAATGGACATACATTGTGGGGATTTGATTTAACAGCCGATCAAGGAAGTGAAGAAGGACATCTACACCCTATAAAAACAGGCAACCTACGAATTGAATTGGGATTTAGTGAAGCACTAGCAGATCCTATAAACGTTATTATATATGCTGAATATGATAATCAAATAGAAATTAACAGTATCAGAGAAGTGATTACAGATTATTAACAATGGATACATATTCACTACAATATTTATTGGACAAATCTACTATATTAAAACATTTAAATGGAATTGTGTGCGCAAAAGATGAACTAGCTATGGAACAATATACAAAAAAAACATATATTGTAAACACAGATGATTCAAACCAACCAGGAAAACATTGGGTGTTAATATATTTCATGGAGGACATTGGATTTTATTTCGATTCTTATGGAAATACACAACATATAAAAGAAGAAATTGTGAACTTTATGAACAAAAATTGTAAAAAATGGACAAAAAATTGTATTAGAATTCAAAGCACATATAGTGTTATGTGTGGTGTATTTTGTTTATTTGCACTTGATATGTTAGTTAGAGGTATTGATTTAAAACAGTTACTAAAAAATATGTTCTATACAAATAATGAATATTTGTATAAAAATGACATTATTATTAAAACTTGGTTTGATAAACATTACGGAAAATTATATGAACATGGTATATTGATGAAGGAACTAGACACTGTTTATGTTAATTATAACCAAGGTTGTAAATGTGATAAAACTTTAAATTAACATGTATTCAAATTAACATGTATGTTACTAATGCTTTAGTTATTAGTTAATAGTTAATATTGGAAAATAAAAATATTATATTGAACATTTATTATGGGTTATGTTATTTTTAGTAGTCATTAGGGGTGGAACTATGGGGGCATGTCAAACATGTGCATGTGTATAAATCCCCATAGCGCCATAAAAAAATCCCCATACTGCCACCCACCTCGGTAAAATCCCCCATATTCAATAAAACATCCCCAGGAGGTGTTGATTGATATGGTTAATGATGAAATAACACGAAAGAGAATACCAAAAGAGGAGAATTTTGGTAATATGTTGTCAAATGTACATTTACATTTGGGTACATATATAGATATGGAAAGTGTTATTAAACATTATTTATATAACAAACATATTGCGGTTGTTAAACATAGAGATATAGAAGCTGTGTTAAAAGAAACACTTGGTATAGATGATTGGTCTATAATATATAATAACTATTTAGAGAAGACAAAAATAACTCCAGAGGATGGTGATTATATAAATGTATGCGGTGTATTACTATACCATCATTTAGAAAGACAGTATTAACCATATTATGGAGAACAGAATAACACATGATATGGTATTATTTTATGGACAAAACAGTGTTTTCAGTAACTTTTATCCTGCAGACTTTATAGATAGTGATGGTGTGAAATATATATGTACTGAACAATATTTTCAACATAAAAAAATGCTACAATGCCAGGAACATAATATCGCAGCGAAGATACTTAATTCTACTAATCCATATGAGATCAAGCATCTAGGACGCTCAAGATCTACAAACTTTGATGTAGTACAATGGACAAACGATTCAACAGATGTACTTTTTGAAGCAAATTGGTTAAAATATAACCAAAATGAACACTTAAAAAGAATTTTATTAAATACTAATAATAAAATTCTTGCTGAGGCTAACCCCAGAGACTGTATTTGGGGTATTGGTTTAAATATGTGGAATAAAAATGCTACAATACAAGCTAATTGGAAGGGTCAGAATCAGAATCAATTTGGAGAATTATTAATGCATGTTAGATATTTTATTAGGAATAAAAATTGTTAGTTGTATCTTAGTTAATTATTAGTTATTAGAAAATAAAAAAATTATATTGAAATTTATTATGTGTTATGTTATATTTAGTAGTCACTAGGGTGGAACTATGGGCCATGTAACCCAAAACGGCCCATACTGTCATCCACAGCAAAAGTGCCCTATAAATTATTAAAAAGTGCCCCATAGTGCCAAAAATATTATATTGAAAAAATCATTTTATTTATTAAATTTTTTATTTTTATTAAAAATATTATTTTATTTTATTAAAAATTTTATTAAAAATTTATTTTATTTATTAAAAAAATTACTTTATTAAAAATTTTATTTTATTTTTATTAAAAATTTTATTTTATTTTTATTAAAAAAATTATTTTATTTTATTAAAAATTTTATTAAATTTTTTATTTTATTTATTAAAAAATTTATTTTATTTATTAAAATTTTTATTTTATTTTTATTAAAAATTTTATTTATTTTTATTAAATTTTTTATTTAATTTTATTTTTATGGTCTAGGGGTGGCACTATGGCCCAACTTGGGCCATATTCAATAAAACTTGGGCCATAAGTGCCACCCTATATACTGCCTATTACATCGACGCTACTCAACAGAGAGACAAACAGTGCTCCACCAACTTTTCAGCAATTCGAAAGGTTATGCCCCCTTCATATTGCTGGTATACAAACGGGTTACTCGCATGCATTAGTCTGCGAAACCATGGATCGCCGGTTGGATCCCTCGTCTGACCCTAGTAATATCAACAGTCTTTCAGATGGGACGTTAAACCGAGGTCTCGTGTCGGTGCTTTACACCGTATGCATAAAAGAACCAGAGGAGACTATGGAATGGTTCTATGTCTGTATCCTTGACTAATCTCTTAGGTTAAACAATATTTTATTCAAGAATGATACATAACATAGGAATAGTTACAACAGCACAGACTAATCTCTTCAGGAGGCGCCGCTCATATGGGCAACCGGAAGCGGCGTTAAATATACGTAAACCACACATAATTATATCATATTTCTGAAAAGGAATAAGACCCCTGAAGGGCACATCTGAAAAATATATATCAATATTAAAATAAATAGATGACTTTATATTATTCCCCCATTTACCAGTTGGCTACTGTTAACAACTAACTCGTGAATGTCAATGATAAAACATATCCCTTGAACACATAACACGTTCTTACCAACTAAATAAACAAATATCGAAAGCTATATTAAAGTCTAATGGACCATAGTTGAAAAACACTCACAGTCATAAACTTTACACCAACAAAAGCGTGAGTTCCTGTAGGTACGGCCAGTCCTAGCTCGTGTACAAAGGGCATTTCTCGTGCATCGTGAAGAAGTATCTTTATCCCAGCGGCGCCATGAGGACCTGTCATATACTCGTACTGCTCAACATTTAGAGTTAATCGCAGTCCAGAGTCAACCCCTGTAAACATATTTAAAAATAACAATTTTAATTTAAATTTAAATTAACACTTTGCACCCTAGCGGCAGATACATTCACTTTTGCAAACAGCATAGCGCCAGATCAGGCTCTATGCTGTTTGCTACTCGGATAGTGGAGCTAAAACGCTTGACTGATAGCAAACAACATAGATCCTGATCGAACTCTCTCTCTCTCACTGGGTGGATTCCATCAAGAATGAGGTCTCGAGAGCGATTAAACTAAATGCTGTAAGAACTTGATTCGTTATCAAGCTAAACTAAATTTGCATAAACTGAAGAGCATCTATCTATAAAAACAACTACATGTATTTGGTTTCCAATCAAGTCGCAATCAATACATTTTAAACTGTCGACAAAGACCACAGGCCAAAACAAATTAACTGTTCTCGTTGCCATGAGCAGTTATTATAAACATAGTTGACTGTAGTTAGGTGACTCAAAATGCATCTGTACATGTATGCGTAAATGCATGACTGGTGACTCAAAATGCATATGTATGCCTACACGGCATGCACTTTCATATGATTGGACAAATTACTTTGGGGAACAATACTGTTTAAATGATAACAAATATGCCCGAGCTACATTATAAATTATTCTCAGATGATACAAGTATGCCGTGTCTCAATCTATTACAGTATACGTGTATCCACGTCGATTTAAAGCGACAAAACATTGCTAAAAGGCCCAACATGCATTTTATTTACAAACAAATAGCATTGCTATTACTTGGCAACATTAAACTGAGACTCATTAATCTCCGCCAAAGCCTTCGTAAGTTTCCGTGAACTACGACCAGGATATACGTTAGGTTTTTACCGTTAATAAAGACAAAAAAAGAATTCGAATACTAACGTTCAATTAATAAACAGTGTTTTGCGGTATACAAACTCTCAAAGGTGAGCGTATGATTTCATACAACGGTCAGCCACGCTCCTGAATTGAAGATTGATTATTATTGGAGTGTATCCTAAACACGTGATACTGTCACTTAGAGGCACGTATGTGAGATATAACGGTATATCTGTCTCACAAATCACGTTCATCGGGAAACACACGTTGTATTACACATTAATGTTGACCGTATTTACATTATTTTGTCGTGTCAACAAACGTCGTATACGACGCTTGTTTATTAGTTGAAATACTCAGAATCTGCTACATACATTTGGAAACAATTATATCATATAATAGGAAATACATTCTGTAGAAATTACCATTTTCAACGATGTGGTGTCGCTTTAATAATTACGTAAGACATAATACAGTGATTTCTATCTTTTTCCTGGTTGACATTGTCATGTTTTATTAATTTGGTCAAACTGTTTTTCCGTACATAATCAGAAAAGCAAGATAACAGCACGCACATGAAATGCCCCCTAGCACGAGGTATCGGATTCAATATCAGAACTTTAAAGCGACACTATATCGTATGGAATAAAATTAGTATACAATTTGAAATGTTACGTACAAAGAGCAATGCTACTACAATTTATTCCATTATAAATTGAATATAATTAGTTTCAGTTAGTAAACAGTGTGCTTTAGCAATATAACAAATTGAAAGCTCAAGTACAACTTTCCTGGATCGGTTCGCTCTGTGTACATTCAGAATGGATCACCCTCTATCGGCTATCAGAACAAACATCAACTCCCGTTCATGCACATACGTTTGTTGATCAACAATCTGCGTATACGACGGTATTATATATATTTGATTTTTTTATCGTTTAAGTGCGAATATTTTGATTTTTTTTTTTAAACACACATAATCATTGGTACTTATATTATTTAAATAGTTTACCAAAAAATATTTTATTCTAATATAGTGTCGCTTTAAGAGTAAATAAACTCAACAATGAATACATGTATAGTTGATACGTTGATTTCTAAGAGATGTGCACATTATTCCTTTTTTGGAGCGTGACCTCATGCCAACGTCACCTAATTCTCTACGACAAATATCTTGCATATTCAGTCAACGAATACTGGTTGACTATATTACGCAAAGAGTTATGAATATCTGAATTTCAACTGTGTACATCTTGTTCAGCGAGCATATAATACGGTAGCAAAGCAAAAGTATGCATTTTACGGCGGTGTAAACTGAATAGGCCGTCGAATAATACAAAATAGTGTTATTCTTGGTATATTCAATTGCTATTAAATATACAATTCACCTTATGTTTCGTTTCGGTAAGGTGTACTCTCGGGATCCGATATTATAGTTAATTCAATGTTCGATTTTGTTATGCGAGGCTGGAAATTCTTGTCACAATGTTACATATCTGTTATATTGTTTTTCGTGTTGTTTGTTTTTGTAATTACATGTATATAGTTTAATTACATGATATCACAATGTTTGTTCGTATTCGATAATAGTTGTAATATTATAAATGTATCTGTATTATACATGTATATGATAGCTCTCCTATAATGGAGGATAATAAAGAATCTATCTATCTATGTCTAACATATATTTGCATTATATTGCAACATAGATATACATACTACTGTGGTCATGTGAAATAACACAGATACTCTACTGTTTGAACTTTATTTATTGTACAACGATTGCGAAGCAAGTCACGAATGAAAGCGTATATAATGTGGTCTTTCGTATGGGAGGGAACCGGAGTACCCGGAGAAAACCAACCTGTCCGATCTGGCGACCACCGTACCATCTCACATACGTCACGGTCCGAGGATTGAACCCGGGTTTCATTTGTGAGAAGCAGAGTGCGCTAACCACTGCGCTAATCTACTGTTTCTAATAATATATAAAACTATTATGCATAAAGTTATTGATCATGTATAATATATAAGCAAATTAAAAGCAACGGAGCGTAAGGCATTATTGTGTGCATGATCTGTGCACAGTGTTCTTCGTTGTTGATGACTACATACATAATTACAAACAATATCCTCTCAAAGTTGCATTGGCTGATTGGCATAGATAGACAGAGGTATTCCGATAGCCTGGGAACAGGCGTTGATATATTTTGCCTGGTCAGTCATAAAATATATTTTAGTACCGAGATCATTACGCTCGCCCACATGGTTCGGCAGAGGCGAGGGTAAATAAGCTCAATCATCGAGATCATTAATTGGGTCGTATTGAGCCTCTGATAATGTCATTTTACCGGAGGTAAATTGGTGAAAAATCGACTGGAACCCAGGCTAGTATCCCGACTACAATTAGATCAAGATTACCATTAGAAATAATAGGCAAAGCATCCTATTAAGAAAATGAATGAGGTCAATTCATAAAACAGCACAATATGGAGGAAATGGACATAATACCACCGGACATAATCCCTCGCCATGATTTTTTAAAACAGGACAAATTCCCACATCTATGGTTAGTGTTAGTTATAGTGTTAGGAATTTGGTTAGTTTTAGGAATAGGGCGAGTTTTAGAGCTAGGATTTGGGTTAGTTTTTAGGGTTAGGGCGAGTTTTAGAGCTAGCATTTGGGTTAGTTTTAGGAATAGGGCGAGTTTTAGAGCTAGGATTTGGGTTAGTTTTTAGGGTTAGGGCGAGTTTTAGAACTAGGATTTGGGTTAGTTTTTAGGGTTAGGGCTAGTTTTAGAGCTAGGATTTGGGTTAGTTTTAGGAATAGGGTTAGTTTTAGAACTAGGATTTGGGTTAGTTTTTAGGGTTAGGGCTAGTTTTAGAACTAGGATTTGGGTTAGTTTTTAGGGTTAGGGCGAGTTTTAGAGCTAGGATTTGGGTTGATTTTTAGGGTTAGTGCGAGTTTTAGAGCTAGGATTTGGGTTAGTTTTTAGGGTTAGGGCGAGTTTTAGAGCTAGGATTTGGGTTAGTTTTAGGAATAGGGCGAGTTTTAGAGCTAGGACTTGGGTTAGTATTTAGGGTTAGGGCGAGTTTTAGAACTAGGATTTGGGTTAGTTTTTAGGGTTAGGGCTAGTATTAGAGCTATGATTTGGGTTAGTTTTAGGAATAGGGTTAGTTTTAGAACTAGGATTTGGGTTAGTTTTTAGGGTTAGGGCTAGTTTTAGAACTAGGATTTGGGTTAGTTTTTAGGGTTAGGGCGAGTTTTAGAGCTAGGATTTGGGTTAGTTTTAGGAATAGGGCTAGTTTTAGAGCTAGGATTTGGGTTAGTTTTTAGGGTTAGGGCTAGTTTTAGAGCTAGGATTTGGTTAGTTTTAGGAATAGGGCGAGTTTTAGAGCTAGAATTTGGGTTAGTTATTAGGGTTATGGAGAGTTTTAGAGCTAGGACTTGGGTTAGTTTTTAGTGTTAGGGCGAGTTTTAGAGCTAGGACTTGGGTTAGTTTTTAGAGTTAGGGCGAGTTTTAGAGCTAGGATTTGGGTTAATGTTTAGGGTTAGGGCTAGTTTTAGAGCTAAGATTTGGGTTAGTTTTTAGGGTTAGGGCGAGTTTTAGAGCTAGGACTTGGGTTAGTTTTGAGGGTAAAGGGGAGTGTTAGAGCTATGATTTGGGTTTAGTGTTTAGGGTAGGACGAGTTTTAGAGCTAGGATTTGGGTTACCTTTTAGTGTTAGGGCGAGTTTTAGAGCTAGGACTTGGGTTAGTTTTTAGAGTTAGGGCGAGTTTTAGAGCTAGGATTTGGGTTAATGTTTAGGGTTAGGGCTAGTTTTAGGCTAAGATTTGGGTTAGTTTTTAGGGTTAGGGCGAGTTTTAGAGCTAGGACTTGGGTTAGTATTTAGGGTTAGGGCGAGTATTAGAGCTACGATTTGGGTTAGTTTTAGGAATAGGGTTAGTTTTAGAGCTAGGATTTGGGTTAGTTTTTAGGATTAGGGTGAGTTTTAGAGCTAGGATTTGGGTTAGTTTTTAGTGTTAGGGCTAGTTTTAGAGCTAGGATTTGGGTTAGTTTTAGGAATAGGGCTAGTTTTAGAGCTAGGATTTTGGTTAGTTTTTAGGGATAGGGCTAGTTTTAGAGCTAGGATTTGGTTAGTTTTAGGAATAAGGCGAGTTTTAGAGCTAGGATTTGGGTTAGTTTTTAGGGTTAGGGCGAGTTTTAGAGCTAGGACGTGGGTTAGTTTTTAGGGTTAGGGCGATATTTAGAGCTAGGATTTGGGTTAATGTTTAGGGTTAGGGCTAGTTTTAGAGCTAAGATTTGGGTTAGTTTTTAGGGTTAGGGCGAGTTTTAGAGCTAGGATTTGGGTTAGTTTTTAGGGTTAGGGCGAGTTTCAGAGCTAGGATTTGGGTTGGTTTTTAGGGTTAGGGTGAGTTTTAGAGCTAGGATTAGGGTTGGTTTTTAGGGTTAGGGCGAGTTTTAGAGCTAGGATTTGGGTTAGTTTTTAGGGTTAGGGCGAGTTTTAGAGTTTGGAATTGGGTTGGTTTTTATGGTTAGCGCGAGTTTTAGAGCTAGGCTTTGGGTTAGTTTTGAGGGTAAAGGGGAGTGTTAGAGCTATGATTTGGGTTATTGTTTAGGGTAGGGCGAGTTTTAGAGCTAGGATTTGGGTTACTTTTTAGGGTTAGGGTGAGTTTCAGAGCTAGGATTTGGGTTGGATTTTAGGGTGAGGGCGAGTTTTAGAGCTAGGATTAGGGTTGGTTTTTAGGGTTAGGGCGAGTTTTAGAGCTAGGAGTTGGGTTAGTTTTTAGGGTTAGGGCGAGTTTTAGAGCTAGGATTTGGGTTGGATTATAGGGTTAGGGCTAGTTTTAGAGCTAGGATTTTGGTTACTTTTTAGGGTTAGGGCGAGTTTTAGAGCTAGGATTTGGGTTAATTTTAGCGTTAGAATATCTGGGTTTTTATAGGAGAATTATGTCCGCCTGTGTCAAAAAACACGGGGGGGATGTCCGGGGGGAATATGTCCTACACAAGACATTTCAATTTGTTGAATAAATTCGGTCCGATGGAATTCGACATAACGGATGCAGACTGTAATGAGCTTCCGTGGCCGAGTGATCTAAAGCGCTGTAGTTAGAACTCGTGTCGCAAACTCTCCTTTTTCTTCTCGTAATAATATGTCTCGGTTGCTACGGCTCTTACCAGGGTCTATCCTATTGTAGACTCGCTGGAGTTGTCTAGGGGGTTTCTTCGTTATTATATGTATTAATGATAACTCAACACAGTATTACATTTCTTCTATATAATATCTTGTTTAAATTGGCATCAGAAATATCCATATATATATAATCAGTGATCTATATATATATACATCGTATCATTAAAAGCTTATTTAACAATCCATTTGTGTGAGCCGACTATGCGCTTACACAGTATATTTAACATCCAATCTTTCTAATCCGTCATTACTCAATATCACTATAATCTAATCACTGTTTCTGATTAGATTAACTTTTAATCACCTTCTATATGGTTCGCCGAAACTCTATGTTTCTTCTATGGCTGAACAATTTAATTATTCGACAAATCTTTATAAGTTATATTTCTTATAATGTCCATAATATCTAAGTATCATAAATACAGTTTATATGTTCTATATACTAGATTGAGATCACGACCTTTCTCGCTCCTGGAGTTAGGCTCTAGTGTGTCTGATTTATGTTAATAAAATCCATTTCTTATATACATGATTGAATCAGTGTATATATGATATAACAATTCCTAAAACATCTGTTATTCCTAAACATCTGTTATGTTATCTAATATTACACCATCAAACCAGTTCGGTGCCTTTATATTACATAACTGGACACCTGCAACCACGGCCTGTTATCTAATATTACACCATCAAACCAGTTCGGTGCCTTTGTATTACATAACTGGACACCTGCAACCACGGCCTTGATAAACTGAGATTAGGCCTAACATCTTAAGTCATTTCCCGCGCGAAGCGAGATTGATAATTTTAGGCGCGAAAATAATAGCAGACGATTATGCATAATACAAATATATATATATTACATGGTAAACATTTGGCCATATATAGAAACAGTTTAATGTATTTATATAATACATTACTATTTATATATAACAATAATAAACATTTCGTGCAAATTGGGGTTTTGCACAATCCTCCCTACCCGGGGAGAAGTTTGACATCGCCCGCTATCGGCCGATTTACAAATCTTCATTCCTTTGAATATACAGTAGAAAACAATCATAATATCAATACATCATATGTCCTAAAATAGCATTTCTTTCGCTAGGTACCAACATTCTAATCATAGAGGCAATAACTATTTACTGAACAACTGAAATAATACCAAGTACATTTACTAAGTCAAACATCACAGTCATTGAACTCTACTGAGAAAGTCTGCTAGAACATTTTGAGTCCCTTTGATATGTTTAATGGTCAGATTAAATTCTGAGAGACACAGTGCCCATCTTAAGAGGCGTTGATTGGACGTTTTCGACCTACTTAACCATACAAGGGGATTATGATCTGAATTAATTATTGTTTTGCTTGTGCTTACATATATGCGAAAATGTTCGATACCGGCCACTATAGCTAATAATTCCTTCTCTATTGTAGAGTAGTTTTTCTCTCGTGGAATAAGTTTTCGGGAATAAAATGCTACTGGGTGTGGTACTTGGTCAACGGTCTGAGTCAGTACAGCCGAAATTCCCAAATCGGAAGCATCAGTATAGAGTTCGAACTCTTGGTTAAAGTCAGGGGCCTTCAGTATGGGTTTATTGGTTAAAGCTTTCTTTAAGGATTCGAAAGCAAGTTGATGTTTATCGCTCCACTGAGTTATGATGTTCCCTGATCGCTTGCCCTTTAATAAGTCAGTCAGGGGAGCGGCGATCTCAGCGAACTGGGGAATGAATTTCCTGTAAAATCCTACTGATCCCAGATATCCTCGTAATTGTTTCTTGGTCTGTGGGGGAGAGATATTACTAATACACTCAACCTTGCTGGAAATTGGTTTGATTTTTCCCGACCCTAATTCATGTCCCAAGTACTTGACTGTTCCAGACCCAATTTTACACTTCTTCGGATTCAAAGTAACACCACTATCCTCTAGTCTATGAAATGTCCAATCCAAGTGATTTATGTGCTGTGACCATAAATTGGATCGAACAGCAATATCATCCAGATATGCGTCGGCAAATCTATCACGGATGGGTTCTGTCGGGGATTGAGCGATTATCTCGTTTATGGCCCTCTGGAAGGTAACTCCACCGTTTTTTAAACCAAATGGGAGAGTTAATGGTTCAAACAAGCCCCAGGGGGTTATGAACGCTGCAATTTCACTAGCTCGAGGGGTTAGCGGAATCTGCCAGTAACCTTTATTAAGATCTAAAATTGATATCAGACTCGAACCTGCGACCTGATCAATGAGATCGTCTAATCTCGGGATGGGGAAGGCTTCTCCTCGAGTCAGGTCATTAATTTTCCGATAATCAATACATGGTCGCCATTCTGAGTCTGATTTGCGTACCAATATTATGGGAGAGGCCCACTGGCTTCTGCTAGGGCGGATAATTCCTAACTCCAACATTTGATCTAGCTCAGTTTTTAATATTTGTTTCTTTTCTGGAGACATGCGGTAGTAAGGCTGGACTACGGGTGAAGCACCTTGCACATCAATATCATGGGTAACATCGTGGAAACGTCCCAGTTGTCCAGAGAATAAACGGGGGTAACGGTCAAATAACTGACTAATATCGTCCCTGTGGTCTGGGTTTAAATGACTGATATCCGGCCAGGTTTTCTTAGGTACAGATTCAAGAGGACTGCAAGGATCGAATTCTTTCTCAATGTCCGTAGGGGCTTGGTAATCTAATAGGGTAGGGTCTTGGGACTCATACACCGGACTACTATCAGCTAGAGCTGCACCCTCCTCCCTACCTGTCCAGGGCTTCAACTGGTTTACATGCATAACACGGTATTTTACTCTCTTATCAGGCATGTATATAATATAGGTATGCGACGCTACCTTTTCGTGTACCGGATACGGTCCCTGGAGGGCATTTTTCAGCTTATTACCTTTTAACGGTAATCGTACTAACACTAATTCACCACGCTGGAATACACGCATTTTCGCTTTCTTACTTCTGTCATACTTTGTTTTACGACCATCTGCGGCCTGTTGTGCATTCTCGCTGGCGTCACGTAACGCTTCAGCTAATCTATGACATAATTCTTGTACATAGTTATTTATGGGGATCCCTTCATCCCGCTCATTTCTAGCCCAGAGATCATAAGTGGAATCTAGATTATCTCTAGGTTCGCGCCCATATAGAAGGTAGAAGGGAGAATATCCTGTGCTAGAGTGCTCTGCACTTCTATATGCAAATAATAGCCAGGGTAGCATCTCATCCCAAGACGATAAAGAGTTCTCCCCAAGGATTCTAAGCATGGTTTTCAATGTACCATTATATTTCTCTATTGATCCGTTGGTTTGAGGCCTGTAACTCGTGCTAGTTAAGTGACGTATATCGTGCTCGGCTAGGAAGCGTGTGAATGTTTCAGCTATGAAAGCGCTTCCTCGGTCAGTCAACAGGGTCTGGGGTTTTCCATGTCGAGATATTATCTCGATCAGGGCTTTTTGTGCATTAACAGCTGTCGCTGCGGCGCATGGGAAAGATTCCGTATATTTAGTGGCATGATCAATAAAATTCAAGATATACTGGTTCCCATTTATAGTTTTCTTCATGGGTCCAACGAAATCAGCGGATATAAATTTGAATGGTTGGGATATAATGGGCAGGGGTTTCAATGGGGCTACAGTGGCTTTCTGTCCCTTACCCGCTCTCTGGCACGGCCCACAGCTATGGCAGAATCGTTTAACATCTGCGCGGATTCCCGGCCAAAAGAAGCGGCGCTTAATGCGCTTCAGGGTCTTACTAGGTCCCTGGTGTCCCGTACTTAAACTGTCATGGGCGAGTCCCGTTATATGATCACGGAATCCCCGTGGAACTACCACCTGATCATATATTTTCCAGGGTCGAACTTTGGACGTGTCTTGAGGTTGTTCTCTCCTCATAAGTAGTCGGGGTTCGAGCTGGATGTAATATCCTTGCCGAATAGGTGTTCCTTCTTGAGCCATTTCCCAGAGGGGTGCTAAGGTCGGGTCATTATTCTGTTCTTGCAATAATTTATCAGGACTCAAATCGTCAATAGAGGGAATATTTTGGGGTTTAACTGTACTGGCTTTCTCAGAGGGGGAATTGATCTCAATTGTATTCCGAAAAGGTAAGACATTGTGATTTGTATCGGTCGTGTTTTCTGAGTCTGGGTTGGACGTGACAATTTCATCAAACGGGATAATTTTCTTATTTGAGCGTGTAACCACGCCACAGGTAATCAAATCAGTGACAGGGGCAGTTTCACAGTCGTTACCTATTATAAGATCCACCCCCGCGGTGCATCTGTGTTTTAATACAGCCACCTTCAA
The DNA here is from genome assembly GCA_014843695.1 of Archivesica marissinica. Lineage (NCBI taxonomy): Eukaryota > Metazoa > Mollusca > Bivalvia > Venerida > Vesicomyidae > Archivesica > Archivesica marissinica. The sequence goes on from CM026404.1 coordinate 81,313,400, forward strand.
TGTTCCTTGGTATATTGGACAATCGACGCTAATCTTTGCTATCGGATAATTACCAGGGATATAATTGACACCGCGGATTGTTACCCGTTCACCTGTGTATTCTAAATGATCAGCGGTCTGATCAGTAGCCGACAATAAACTAATTGTCGCACCTGAATCTCTCAAATACGTCACTTGTGCGGTGTTATTATTTATGCG
>CM026404.1:81314597-81388040 GCA_014843695.1 Archivesica marissinica
TACAACTAATCGTTTTGTATATACCGATCGAAATGTTTTTGTCTGAGTTTCACTAGTGACCTTTCTATTTTTAGATTTTTTAATACGAGACTCATATGTGATATGTATAGAATAATTTTTTCTATCATTTATACATTTAATCATAGATTCAAAGTTTACTTTTTGAGATGTATTGTAATATAAGGTAATTCCTTTTACTTTACATTTAGTGAATATATGTCCATTTACATCATATTGATACCCATAATTTTTAGGCCCTAAACCAACATAGCTTATAATTTTCCCATTAGGGACTTCATCCGTCCATTTACCTAAACGACTATCTACAATAGGAATATTATATTCTCCTGGTTTATATACAAATATAATACTGTCTGTATCAAAGTATAGCACTCTATCATCTAATAGTTCAAGAGCTGCATACAATTCTAATCTTGCATATGCAGTTACAAATGATGCAACTACAACATTAGCTGATGAATGAGGTTCAATTTCATCAGTTAAATCTTTATAATTCACTAATATGAAATTATCATGATCAAACATATCTATACTATCGACCTCAATATTACTATCATTCATAATATCAAAAAATCTTGAGACTTTACTAATATATTCACAATGGGGTAATTTGTTATTTTGAGCATTTTTACCCCATATACAATTAAGCATAGTTTTTGCAAATGCTCGTTTACCAGGATTATATTCAATATTTTCAAGTACAATACCTTCTGCATCAAAATAATCAGTTTTAAACATATTTTCATCATCTTCATTTTTAACCCAATTTGGGTAGCCACTAGCCTCTTGTTTCATTTTTAAATATTTATCGATATATTGTTTATATACATCTGAACTCCAATTACTCCAATGCCATATTTGATATGTTTCTAATATTTGATAACCTTTATCTAACGCTTTCTGTATTTCTACAGTTGTCCATGTACCAATCAATGCTCTTTGATTTTCTGTATGTTTGCAATAATCATCTTCATTCTTAGCACATGTATAACATAGAGTAAATATCATTTTTTATTACAATGTATTGGTAATACAGGCATCCATAATGTTTGAGGGGGTAGTATTTTACATTTTATCAAACCCTGATAGTCTCTAATATATTTTATATCAATTTGTTCCGGACTTATTATATTTGGATGTCCACATGGATATTTTTTATATTTATTAACATATGGATATAATGAACATATATCAACATATTTTATTTGTTCATCATCTTTTATTTTATGATATAATTTTACAGCATTTGTTCTACCTCCAAATAGAGCATCTCTAGGTTTAATAGGTTCTCTATATGGATATAATACATTTATATTATTCTTATATTGGATATTGATATTCTTATAATTATCAAAATCACATTCCCATATATAAATAATTTTATAACCTAATATTTTTAATTCGTTAAATCGTTTAATAGTTTCTTCATGAAGCTGCCACATTGTTTTTTTTGTATATGGGTTAATATATTTTCTATTTGGATAACACCTCTCACATCCGTGATATAAACAACCCAGAAATTCATATATTACACCATCACAATATCCATCTACATGATATTTACCTATTTTTTTCTCACCTCCATTTAATGCATGACAAATTTTCTTATTTAAATCAGAACTATATGCCTGAAGCCATCTTACTCCTTTAATAGAATATTTTGTTTTGTTAGGATATCCACTATCAGATATGACCCCAAGACTATTTTTAGGCATATAATTTTTCCTCCATGCTTTATTACAAGCTTGGGGTAATGTTATTGCTTCCCTAAAGGGGTTAATTTGATCACTATTTAGAAATTGTATTATAAACTCCCCGCAACCTCTTCTTAAAATATCGACATCTGATATACAATATTGTTTCATTTCTTTTCTAAAATCAAAAAATTCTTGATTTTTAATTTTATCTTCATACCATTTCATAAATATTTCACGATTTTCAGGCTTCATACACCCTGGTTTGTAATAGTCTAATGGTAAATATGGCCCAATATAGTTTTGATATTGACTAATATTACCCCAAAAAGGAAACCAACCTTTAGCTAATTCTTTTAATCCAAATGTTTTTGGGAATGATGCTAAAGGCATTCCTATAAAATTTAAGGAATCTATTAATCTTATATTTTTATATTTTAATAACATAATATTATTCCCATTCATAATTAAATCAGGTTTAATTGTACCATGTGTAATTAAATATCTTAAAACAAATTGTGTATCATATCCTCTTCCATTATGAGCTATTACTGTTGAATAATTATGAATAGGACTAAATAACCATTTACAGAATTCTTGTAATGTATTTTCACCTTCAAATATCATTTGTTTTTCACCTTCAATATTATTACAATGGTCACAATATTCGGTAACTGATTTACAAATACATTTGTCACATGCCCGTTGAGCTACACAATAATTTGGTTTATGTTCCCCATCATCAAATTGACATTCAAAGTCATAAAATATATAGGGTACTATTTTAGGTCCTTGTTTTAATGGTTCAGATACATATATTGGTATATAACAATCATGGTCCAATGACACTATTAATTTACAATATTTACATTTCTTAAACCCTGGACATATATGATTTTTTTTACTTTCTATTAATAGAGTATCACATTTTTTACATAACTGTACAGACGAACATATATTTTTCTTATGTTTTCCTTTAATTGTTTTATGATTTTCATAACATGATATACTAACAAACCAACGCCTGCAAGTATTACAATGAACGGGTACTTTTTTTTCACATAATTCATGCGAATAACATTTACATATATTATTACATTTATGGTGTTCTTTATTACTATAACCTACATCACAATATTCACAAAAATAACTATACCCAAAAAAACCTCTGATTGAGATAATACTATCATAATGATTATCATGATAATATAAATGTATAACTTTACTATTATCAGTCATTCTATATGGTTCAAATAAATGTTCACCTTTTCCATGTTGTTGATGTATTTTAATAATATATTCCGGATATATTTCATTTTGTATTATTTTATATTCTTCAATACCACATTTCTGGTTTATGTCTATATCAACTTTATTTAATAATTTTTCTGCTTCTTGTTTTTGAAGAGGGTTGTCTGTTTTTCTAATTTTCCTCCATTTTTTTTTCCATTCATCACTTTTATCATCATTTAATTTACACATACATACAACAATAGATCTAGCTAAACACATACTATCCTCACTATTTTCAATTTTAATAATGCTACGTTTTATATTTATCATATTATCAATGCTTTTTTCACTACCATGATGCATTGTTTTTCTACTACCTCCAATAGGCATTGATGTATGAGTAAATTCAACTCTCAAACCATTATCATGTATTTTAAATTCTTTATTACTTTGAACTACTCTTTCGATTTCATTCAATAATGTTGTTCCTGATATATTTTCAGCATCATTAAATGGTATATGAATACCAAATTCTAATGTAGGATGTGTAATAGAAAATCTAATTTTATCATTTGGTTGTACGTTTGATTTTTCTTTTATTTGGGTTACTAAATTGTTAAATAATTCATTAGTAAAGTCAAATGGTTTATCATATTGGTTAAAGGTCAAATCATATACTTTACTTTGAGATCTATATTTTCTAGATTTTCTACTTTTCAATTCATTAATTTTATAATATTTATCATTAGTGTATAATATTTTATTTGATGATTCTTCATTTGAAGATTCATTTGAAGAATCTTCATTTGAAGATTCATCACTACTAGAAGAATCTGAATATTCTACTAATTTTGTAGCCATTATTATACGATTGATTTTGTTATTTTGATTTTTATTCTTATATACACTCTTTTGAGCTATTAATAAACATTATCTATTTATATTTTAATTATCTAAATATAACTACATCAGTTTACTATAAATATAGGTTATTTCATAGACATTATTTATTCACTACTTTGGCAATCATTCAGTAACAATCATGAGTATGCAGCAACAATTAAATGAAATGAGTTTGAAGTTAAATGAATTATGGTATAAAGCATATGGAAATGAACAGGGCCAGAAAAACATTTATTGTTATATTTGTAAGAAAAAAGGACACTATGCGAATGAATGTATTAACAAAACACAACCGACCAAGTTTATAAATAATATAACTTGTTATAAATGTAACAAACCGGGGCATTATGCTAATACATGCCCTGAAAAATATACATTGAAAAAGGAGAATACTATTTATCCAACCTATGATAAACCTGAATCGAGCGAGTTTGAGGTCACCAGCCAAACAGAAATTGCACCACAAACCAACACCAATACCGATAAAATATGGGATGTAGAGGACATCATGGATGTAGAAATGGATTCCGGTATTTCACCTGGAGTACCATTTAAAGGCGAGCTTCCGAATATGACCTGTTCGACTCCAAAACCAAAAAGAACCCTTATGGATACCATAGATGAATGTGAGGAACCATTGAAAAAGAGACCACGAGTTGAAGACCCAACTAAGGAGAGGGCTCCATTGAAGGCATTTCGCAAAAAAGAGACTATTAAATCTATAAGATGATTGTATGGCAATACAGTGTTTTTTAAAAATTATGTTATTAAAATGACACTAATAGATATGGTATAAAATTGACATTGAAATACCTATTAAATAGAGTTAACAAATAATAACACTCATTGTATTGGATGTACATATTATTTGTATAACCTGTATTAGTTATGTAGTTATTTCATTTTTATATTTTGATGTTGTGATTGTAATATAATAAAATAATACTTTGACAAAATCTAAGAGGTTTTTATTTCATTTTATTATGGGTCCTGAAAAGGACCCATATAATGGTTTTCTTTACTTGAGTACTATGTTCTTCTTTCTTTTTATCTTTTATACTTGTATTAAAATATTTGTCTAGGTTATATAATAACAATCTATATATTAGAAGGTGATTGCCAATGTTGCGGTGGTAGTGTTTGTTTCGATAGTGAATCAGATATCTGGGATAAACTGTTAGGTTATTTTTGTCATTGGGGTAGTAAAGAAACATATTACTGTGATCTATGTTATGAACACAACAATTTCTTGCATATGCATGGATTATGTTTATTTTGTTTTAATGTAGTATTTAAATGTAGGTTACCGTAGCGCTATACATTAGACGTGTTACTATTTATAGCTAGTAGGTCAAGCCGATTTTTGCCACTATATATTGAGTTTTTATGGGTTTTTTATTATTGACCACCTCACAATGACGGACTTGATAGATTATTTGAATGATCCTATGCTAGGAGGTCGATGGAGTCATATCGTAGAGCTGATTATGAAACCAGCTATTACATCAACACCTCTACTACCAGAAACTAATGATGATTACCTCAGGCGTATGATGAGCTATGTTCCTGTTTATGGAGGGATTACGCCGGTGGATTATTGTGGAGATTCTATCTCTAACACAACATTTCCTCCGGATATTATCGACCCTGTACCTGAGAGCAAACTCTTAACATGATATTGTTAGGAAGAAAAAATACGGTCCTTTTCAGGAACAACACATATTCCGATAAGAAAAAATCTCTCAAATATTGTCATATTAGTTATATTTATATATTACAACAAACATATATAAATACTAGATATCTTTTATATGTTTTCATTTAGTTGTAGCATTGCAAAGAGATAACACCTTCACAATGAGTTATTTACAAGATAGAATAACACATATAGTATCTACAAATGAAGGATTACATTTTTCAAAAGTACATTTAAGATTAGGAACAAATGTATTTATAGAAATGATACATGAGGAAATAATTAGAAAAGTAGGGTCTGATGTTGACTTAGAAACATCATCTTCAAAACATATTGTAGAGAATGATAAGGGTAAACCATGTGTACATTATTATGGGTTAGCACACACAAAAGCAAAATTGTATTTAGGAAAGGAAATAGATATAGAAAGTTTGATTGTAAATTATTTAACAAAAAGAAAATTAGATATTATTAAAAAGGAGGATATAGAAAAAGTATGTAAAGATTTAGGGATATATTACCCCAGTTGGCTTATAATGTATAATGATTATCTTATGGAAAGAAATAAACTCAACATGTCAGAACAACCAGATACTATAAATATAATTCATGTCTTATTACATAGACATTTACGTAGATTATATTCATGGAACTATTAATACACTGTTCTATTAAAATAATCCAATTCTATTAATATATTCCAAAATAAGGGTAACAATACACTATATAAGTTAGAACAACCATAGAACACTATCATTATTTTTACTTGATATTGTAGCAAAGACATCAATCATGAATAATAGCAATATGAAAGCAAATCATATGGTATCTACATCATTTGGATTACAATATTCTAAAGTACAGTTGGGTTTAGATACAGATCTTTATATAGAAATGGTAAATGATGAAATAATCAGAAAAGTAGGAGATGTTGACTTAACAACAATACATCCAGAACATATTCTAATTTTAGATGGGGAACCATATAACAATTATTATGGAATGCTTTTTTCACATACACAACAATATTTAGGCAAAGAAATGGATATAGAAAGTATATTATCACATTTTCTATCGAAACGTAAATTAGATATTGTTGAATTAGATGATATAGAATTTATGTACACTACATTAGGTATGGGATATGAGAAATGGATCTAAATGTATGATGATTATGTTGTTTCTAGAAATAGATTAGTATTACCATATGATGTACACTATATAAATGTACTTGATGTGTTACTATATCATCATTCAAAGAGAACTTGGTAGTATAGGTAACATGTCACATATAGTAAAAATCGGTGTGGAAGGAGGATTTTGTTCGGAATTTGTTAATAGTATTATACATTTAGATTTAGGGGAGGAGGTGTTGATTGATATGGTTAATGATGAAATAACACGAAAGAGAATACCAAAAGAGGAGAATTTTGGTAATATGTTGTCAAATGTACATTTACATTTGGGTACATATATAGATATGGAAAGTGTTATTAAACATTATTTATATAACAAACATATTGCGGTTGTTAAACATAGAGATATAGAAGCTGTGTTAAAAGAAACACTTGGTATAGATGATTGGTCTATAATATATAATAACTATTTAGAGAAGACAAAAATAACTCCAGAGGATGGTGATTATATAAATGTATGCGGTGTATTACTATACCATCATTTAGAAAGACAGTATTAACCATATTATGGAGAACAGAATAACACATGATATGGTATTATTTTATGGACAAAACAGTGTTTTCAGTAACTTTTATCCTGCAGACTTTATAGATAGTGATGGTGTGAAATATATATGTACTGAACAATATTTTCAACATAAAAAAATGCTACAATGCCAGGAACATAATATCGCAGCGAAGATACTTAATTCTACTAATCCATATGAGATCAAGCATCTAGGACGCTCAAGATCTACAAACTTTGATGTAGTACAATGGACAAACGATTCAACAGATGTACTTTTTGAAGCAAATTGGTTAAAATATAACCAAAATGAACACTTAAAAAGAATTTTATTAAATACTAATAATAAAATTCTTGCTGAGGCTAACCCCAGAGACTGTATTTGGGGTATTGGTTTAAATATGTGGAATAAAAATGCTACAATACAAGCTAATTGGAAGGGTCAGAATCAATTTGGAGAATTATTAATGCATGTTAGATATTTTATTAGGAATAAAAATTGTTAGTTGTATCTTAGTTAATTATTAGTTATTAGAAAATAAAAAAATTATATTGAAATTTATTATGTGTTATGTTATATTTAGTAGTCACTAGGGTGGAACTATGGGCCATGTAACCCAAAACGGCCCATACTGTCATCCACAGCAAAAGTGCCCTATAAATTATTAAAAAGTGCCCCATAGTGCCAAAAATATTATATTGAAAAAATCATTTTATTTATTAAATTTTTTATTTTTATTAAAAATATTATTTTATTTTATTAAAAATTTTATTAAAAATTTATTTTATTTATTAAAAAAATTACTTTATTAAAAATTTTATTTTATTTTTATTAAAAATTTTATTTTATTTTTATTAAAAAAATTATTTTATTTTATTAAAAATTTTATTAAAATTTTTATTTTATTTATTAAAAAAATTATTTTATTTATTAAAATTTTTATTTTATTTTTATTAAAAATTTTATTTTATTTTTATTAAATTTTTTATTTAATTTTATTTTTATGGTCTATGCATACAGGGTGTCTGGTCAATTGTGATTTATCTATAAATTAGTACTAGGTTGACAACATACAGGTGTCTGGTCAATTGTGATTTATCTATAAATTAGTACTAGGTTGACAACATACAGGGTGTCTGATCACTTTTGCTTTTATCTGTACATTAGTACTAGGTGGACAACATACAGGGTGTCTGATCAGTTTTGAGTTTATCTATACATTAGTACTAGGTGGACAACATACAGGGTGTCTGATCAGTTTTGAGTTTATCTATAAATTAGTACTAGGTGGACAACATACAGGGTGTCTGGTCAGTTGTGATTTATCTATAAATTAGTACTAGGTTGACAACATACAGGGTGTCTGGTCAGTTGTGATTTATCTATAAATTAGTACTAGGTTGACAACATACAGGGTGTCTGGTCAGTTGTGATTTATCTATAAATTAGTACTAGGTTGACAACATACAGGGTGTCTGGTCAATTGTGATTTATCTATAAATTAGTACTAGGTTGACAACATACAGGGTGTCTGATCAGTTTTGCTTTTATCTGTACATTAGTACTAGGTGGACAACATACAGGGTATCTGATCAGTTTTGAGTTTACCTATACATTAGTACTAGGTTGACAACATACAGGGTGTCTGATCAGTTTTGAGTTTATCTATGCATTAGTACTAGGTTGACAACATACAGGGTGTCTGGTCAGTTGTGATTTATCTATAAATTAGTACTAGGTTGACAACATACAGGGTGTCTGGTCAGTTGTGATTGATCTATAAATTAGTACTAGGTTGACAACATACAGGGTGTCTGGTCAGTTGTGATTTATCTATAAATTAGTACTAGGTGGACAACATACAGGGTGTCTGGTCAGTTGTGATTTATCTATAAATTAGTACTAGGTTGACAACATACAGGGTGTCTGATCAGTTGTGATTTATCTATAAATTAGTACTAGATTGACAACATACAGGGTGTCTGATCAGTTATGATATTTTTCTATTCTTTGGTACCAGATTGACAACTTACCGGGCCCATACGGGGACTGTGACACCAAGGAACTGGCACACACAGATTATTACACTACAGAAGAATGCTATGCTGACTGTCTGCTAAAGCTTGCGGAACTTACATGCGGTTGCAGAGATAGTTACATGCCACATATCAACGGTACCATTAGTATATATCTAGCAGTCTGCTCTAGCCCACACTGTAATATCACTATGCCCATATCCTAACCATCATCACGCAATACTGATAATTTATTAATGAAACAGTATAGCAGTATGCAATTTCACAAGCAAGTTTTTGCAGTGTAAAGTCGTACACTAATATACTAGAGGACATAGAAAACGCACACCTACATTGTATAAAACACATTTATAATTATTTAACCATATTTCATTGCAAATCAATAGTACATATGTCATAAACGTATAGATGATTATTATTAAATGAAAACGATATACGAAGGATTCCATCAAAGATATATCACATCTTTATTACAAAACACAAACTGAACAACTAAAAATATTTCAAAATGTTTAAAACAATGTATTTATATAGTTACTGTATTTCATGTAAAAACACACGTATCCGAAGTTTGCGTTTTCTATACCCTCTAGAATAGATACTGCCATCATATTAAAGATACATCTTATTCCAAGCTACTCGAATTTTTCATCATCTCAATACATTATTCCCTCATTCAAATTGAAGAATCATGTCCATAAATTGTTTAAAAGTGGAAACCTTAATATAAATCAATATTGATTGATAATTAAAATCGATACTGATCATACAGTTGCAGTTATTGAGATATCTCTGTCCGATATTGTTCTAAGATGTGGGGTTTCGGGGAGAGTCAGTCAAGCATTTATTGAGATATCTCTGTCCGATATTGTTCTAAGATGTGGGGTTTCGGGGAGAGTCAGTCAAGCAGCTTATTAGGACAGCTATTTAAACATTAATGTTCTTTTTATTCAGTTTTAGTATTATGTTAAACGTATCCTGTCATTTTCTTATTAAATCTACAGTCTAACCTATGTTAATTGTCACCTCCATTAGGCTGCCAACCTGTATTAAACAGCCAGTTTCCAGATTCACAATATGTTATTTTATTAATACATTTTATCTCTTATAAATCAGCCACATGTGCTGAGTAGCCATTTTCTGCGATTTCCTTGATTGGCTGCTTAAGACAGGTTTGACGTTATACATTTTTGCACAGGATCACCCCCAGTCTGTTCGTTGGAGAAGTATTTCTTCTGCCTTGATGCATTGAAATGTAAGTAGAACATTTAATCTACACATTGAATTCATTAAGTTTAAGGATTATATTTAGTACATATTATATATCCATTATGTTGTTGTGACAACATGAGTAATGTCACGTATTAGCAACAGTTACGTGACAGTTATGCAACGTGACATACATGTGAATTCCTCCCACCTCCGTATACATAATTATATACAGAGAATATTACGGTGGATCCATGGGAAATCTGCTATATGCCGACTATGCTGGATGTATGGGAAATCTGCTATATGCCGACTATGCTGGATGTATGGGAAATCTGCTATATGCCGACTATGCTGGATGTATAGAAAAGCTGCTATATGCCGACTATGCTGGATGTATGGGAAATCTGCTATATGCCGACTATGCTGGATGTATGGGAAATCTGCTATATGCCGACTATGCTGGATGTATGGGAAATCTGCTATATGCCGACTATGCTGGATGTATGGGAAATCTGCTATATGCCGACTATGCTGGATGTATGGGAAATCTGCTATATGCCGACTATGCTGGATGTATAGAAAAGCTGCTATATGCCGACTATGCTGGATGTATGGGAAATCTGCTATATGCCGACTATGCTGGATGTATGGGAAATCTGCTATATGCCGACTATGCTGGATGTATGGGAAATCTGCTATATGCCGACTATGATGGATGTATGGGAAATCTGCTATATGCCGACTATGATGGATGTATGGGAAATCTGCTATATGCCGACTATGCTGGATGTATGGGAAATCTGCTATATGCCGACTATGCTGGATGTATGGGAAATCTGCTATATGCCGACTATGCTGGATGTATGGGAAATCTGCTATATGCCGACTATGCTGGATGTATGGGAAATCTGCTATATGCCGACTATGATGGATGTATGGGAAATCTGCTATATGCCGACTATGCTGGATGTATGGGAAAGTTGCTATATGCCGACTATGCTGGATGTATGGGAAATCTGCTATATGCCGACTATGCTGGATGTATGGGAAATCTGCTATATGCTGACTATGCTGGATGTATGGGAAATCTGCTATATGCCGACTATGCTGGATGTATGGGAAATCTGCTATATGCCGACTATGCTAGATGTATGGGAAATCTGCTATATGCCGACTATGCTGGATGTATGGGAAATCTGCTATATGCTGACTATGCTGGATGTATGGGAAATCTGCTATATGCCGACTATGCTGGATGTATGGGAAATCTGCTATATGCCGACTATGATGGATGTATGGGAAATCTGCTATATGCCGACTATGATGGATGTATGGGAAATCTGCTATATGCCGACTATGCTGGATGTATGGGAAATCTGCTATATGCCGACTATGCTGGATGTATGGGAAATCTGCTATATGCCGACTATGCTGGATGTATGGGAAATCTGCTATATGCCGACTATGCTGGATGTATGGGAAATCTGCTATATGCCGACTATGATGGATGTATGGGAAATCTGCTCTATGCCGACTATGCTGGATGTATGGGAAAGTTGCTATATGCCGACTATGCTGGATGTATGGGAAATCTGCTATATGCCGACTATGATGGATGTATGGGAAATCTGCTATATGCCGACTATGCTGGATGTATGGGAAAGTTGCTATATGCCGACTATGCTGGATGTATGGGAAATCTGCTATATGCCGACTATGATGGATGAATGGGAAATCTGCTATATGCCGACTATGCTGGATGTATGGGAAATCTGCTATATGCCGACTATGCTGGATGTATGGGAAATCTGCTATATGCCGACTATGCTGGATGTATGGGAAATCTGCTATATGCCGACTATGATGGATGTATGGGAAATCTGCTATATGCCGACTATGCTGGATGTATGGGAAAGTTGCTATATGCCGACTATGCTGGATGTATGGGAAATCTGCTATATGCCGACTATGATGGATGTATGGGAAATCTGCTATATGCCGACTATGCTGGATGTATGGGAAAGTTGCTATATGCCGACTATGCTGGATGTATGGGAAATCTGCTATATGCCGACTATGATGGATGTATGGGAAATCTGCTCTATGCCGACTATGCTGGATGTATGGGAAAGTTGCTATATGCCGACTATGCTGGATGTATGGGAAATCTGCTATATGCCGACTATGATGGATGTATGGGAAATCTGCTATATGCCGACTATGCTGGATGTATGGAAAGTTGCTATATGCCGACTATGCTGGATGTATGGGAAATCTGCTATATGCCGACTATGATGGATGAATGGGAAATCTGCTATATGCCGACTATGCTGGATGTATGGGAAATCTGCTATATGCCGACTATGCTGGATGTATGGGAAATCTGCTATATGCCGACTATGCTGGATGTATGGGAAATCTGCTATATGCCGACTATGCTGGATGTATGGGAAATCTGCTATATGCCGACTATGCTGGATGTATAGAAAAGCTGCTATATGCCGACTATGCTGGATGTATGGGAAATCTGCTATATGCCGACTATGATGGATGTATGGGAAATCTGCTATATGCCGACTATGATGGATGTATGGGAAATCTGCTATATGCCGACTATGCTGGATGTATGGGAAATCTGCTATATGCCGACTATGCTGGATGTATGGGAAATCTGCTATATGCCGACTATGCTGGATGTATGGGAAATCTGCTATATGCCGACTATGCTGGATGTATGGGAAATCTGCTATATGCCGACTATGATGGATGTATGGGAAATCTGCTATATGCCGACTATGCTGGATGTATGGGAAAGTTGCTATATGCCGACTATGCTGGATGTATGGGAACTCTGCTATATGCCGACTATGCTGGATGTATGGGAAATCTGCTATATGCTGACTATGCTGGATGTATGGGAAATCTGCTATATGCCGACTATGCTGGATGTATGGGAAATCTGCTATATGAAGACTATGCTGGATGTATGGGAAATCTGCTATATGCCGACTATGCTGGATGTATGGGAAATCTGCTATATGCTGACTATGCTGGATGTATGGGAAATCTGCTATATGCCGACTATGATGGATGTATGGGAAATCTGCTATATGCCGACTATGATGGATGTATGGGAAATCTGCTATATGCCGACTATGCTGGATGTATGGGAAATCTGCTATATGCCGACTATGCTGGATGTATGGGAAATCTGCTATATGCCGACTATGCTGGATGTATGGGAAATCTGCTATATGCCGACTATGCTGGATGTATGGGAAATCTGCTATATGCCGACTATGCTGGATGTATGGGAAATCTGCTATATGCCGACTATGATGGATGTATGGGAAATCTGCTCTATGCCGACTATGCTGGATGTATGGGAAAGGTGCTATATGCCGACTATGCTGGATGTATGGGAAATCTGCTATATGCCGACTATGATGGATGTATGGGAAATCTGCTATATGCCGACTATGCTGGATGTATGGGAAAGTTGCTATATGCCGACTATGCTGGATGTATGGGAAATCTGCTATATGCCGACTATGATGGATGAATGGGAAATCTGCTATATGCCGACTATGCTGGATGTATGGGAAATCTGCTATATGCCGACTATGCTGGATGTATGGGAAAGCTGCTTTATGCCGACTATGCTGCTGCTATATGCCGACTATGTTGGATGTATGGGAAAGCTGCTTTATGCCGACTATGCTGGATGTATGGGAAAGTTGCTTTATGCCGACTTTGCTGGATGTATGGGAAATCTGCTATATGCCGACTATGCTGGATGTATGGGAAAGCTACTTTATGCCGACTATGCTGGATGTATGGGAAAGTTGCTTTATGCCGACTATGCTGGATGTATGGGAAATCTGCTATATGCCGACTATGCTGGATGTATGGGAAAGTTGCTTTATGCCGACTATGCTGGATGTATGGGAAATCTGCTATATGCCGACTATGCTGGATGTATGGGAAAGTTGCTTTATGCCGACTATGCTGTATGTATGGGAAAGCTGCTTTATGCCGACTATGCTGGATGTATGGGAAAGTTGCTTTATGCCGACTATGCTGGATGTATGGGAAAGCTGCTTTATGCCGACTATGCTGGATGCATGGGAAAGCTGCTTTATGCCGACTATGCTGGATGTATGGGAAAGCTACTTTATGCCGACTATGCTGGATGTATGGGAAAGCTGCTTTATGCCGACTATGCTGGATGTATGGGAAAGCTGCTATATGCCGACTGTGCTGGATGTATGGGAAAGCTGCTTTATGCCGACTATGCTGGATGTATGGGAAAGCTGCTTTATGCCGACTATGCTGGATGTATGGGAAAGCTGTTTTATGCCGACTATGCTGGATGTATGGGAAAGCTGCTTTATGCCGACTATGCTGGATGTATAGGAAAGCTGCTATATGCCGACTATGCTGGATGTATATGAAATCTGCTATATGCCGACTATGCTGGATGTATGGGAAATCTGCTATATGCCGACTATGCTGGATGTATGGGAAATCTGCTATATGCCGACTATGCTGGATGTATGGGAAAGTTGCTATATGCCGACTATGCTGGATGTATGGGAAATCTGCTATATGCCGACTATGATGGATGAATGGGAAATCTGCTATATGCCGACTATGCTGGATGTATGGGAAATCTGCTATATGCCGACTATGCTGGATGTATGGGAAAGCTGCTTTATGCCGACTATGCTGCTGCTATATGCCGACTATGTTGGATGTATGGGAAAGCTGCTTTATGCCGACTATGCTGGATGTATGGGAAAGTTGCTTTATGCCGACTATGCTGGATGTATGGGAAATCTGCTATATGCCGACTATGCTGGATGTATGGGAAAGTTGCTTTATGCCGACTATGCTGGATGTATGGGAAATCTGCTATATGCCGACTATGCTGGATGTATGGGAAAGTTGCTTTATGCCGACTATGCTGGATGTATGGGAAAGCTGCTTTATGCCGACTATGCTGGATGTATGGGAAAGTTGCTTTATGCCGACTATGCTGGATGTATGGGAAAGCTGCTTTATGCCGACTATGCTGGATGTATGGGAAAGCTGCTTTATGCCGACTATGCTGGATGCATGGGAAAGCTGCTTTATGCCGACTATGCTGGATGTATGGGAAAGCTACTTTATGCCGACTATGCTGGATGTATGGGAAAGCTGCTTTATGCCGACTATGCTGGATGTATGGGAAAGCTGCTATATGCCGACTGTGCTGGATGTATGGGAAAGCTGCTTTATGCCGACTATGCTGGATGTATGGGAAAGCTGCTTTATGCCGACTATGCTGGATGTATGGGAAAGCTGTTTTATGCCGACTATGCTGGATGTATGGGAAAGCTGCTTTATGCCGACTATGCTGGATGTATAGGAAAGCTGCTATATGCCGACTATGCTGGATGTATAGGAAAGCTGCTATATGCCGACTATGCTGGATGTATGGGAAAGCTGCTTTATGCCGACTATGCTGGATGCATGGGAAAGCTGCTTTATGCCGACTATGCTGGATGTATGGGAAAGCTACTTTATGCCGACTATGCTGGATGTATGGGAAAGCTGCTTTATGCCGACTATGCTGGATGTATGGGAAAGCTGCTATATGCCGACTGTGCTGGATGTATGGAAAGCTGCTTTATGCCGACTATGCTGGATGTATGGGAAAGCTGCTTTATGCCGACTACTATGCTGGATGTATGGGAAAGCTGTTTTATGCCGACTATGCTGGATGTATGGGAAAGCTGCTTTATGCCGACTATGCTGGATGTATAGGAAAGCTGCTATATGCCGACTATGCTGGATGTATAGGAAAGCTGCTATATGCCGACTATGCTGGATGTATAGGAAAGCTGCTATATGCCGAATTCACACAGCAACATTCACACAGCAACATTCACACAGCAACATTCACACAGCAACATTCACACAGCAACATTCACACAGCAACATTCATACAGCAACATTCATACAGCAACATTCATACAGCAACATTCATACAGCAACATTCATACAGCAACATTCATACAGCAACATTCATACAGCAACATTCATACAGCAACATTCATACAGCAACATCCATACAGCAACATTATACATACATCAACATTCATACAGCAACATTCATACAGCAACATCCATACAGCAACATTCATACAGCAACATTCATACAGCAACATTCATACAGCAACATTCATACAGCAACATCCATACAGCAACATTCATACAGCAACATTCATACAGCAACATTCATACAGGAACATTCATACAGCAACATTCATACAGCAACATTCATACAGCAACATTCATACAGCAACATTCATACGGCAACATTCATACAGCAACATTCATACAGCAACATTCATACAGCAACATTCATACAGCAACATTCACACAGCAACATTCATACAGCAACATTCACACAGCAACATTCATACAGCAACATCCATACAGCAACATTCATACAGCAACATTCATACAGCAACATTCATACAGCAACATTCATACAGCAACATTCATACAGCAACATCCATACAGCAACATTCATACGGCAACATTCATACAGCAACATCCATACAGCAACATTCATGCAGCAACATTCACACAGCAACATTCATACAGCAACATTCATACAGCAACATTCATACAGCAACATTCATAGTTGTCATTCAGAAAATGCCTTCCAAAGAATATGGCATACATATATGCAAACTTTGAATTAAATATTTTAAAGTAAACTATAAGTTTCTTAGTATATTCTTGATTAATGATATAATAATCTTTAAAATAGCAATTATTTATTAATATATTATATTAAAACATAATTGTTGCGTTTAAGATTATGTAATATTGCATGCTTGATTCATTAACGTTATTATAATCTTAAAAATAACACTTATTTATTTATATATTGCATATTTGATTCATTAATGATATGCATATACCTAAAGATGACAAGTATTTATTAATGTATTGCATTCTTGATTCATTAATGATATACATAATCTTAAAGATGACAATTATTTATTAATGTATTGCAGCTGAGTTTTCGAAATCATTGCGTGAGAAATGTGGATGCCCAGTACCTTGTCATTTCGCCTTGTATGACCCATCTGTATCATACGCGTCCATGTCCAACCACTTATTCAGTAAGCTGCTAACTTCTTCACAAGCAACAGCACTTGTAGCGAGACTTGAAGATGCTTCAGAGATCACATCGAAGATGGACAATGACACGTTCAAGGATTTTCAATTAATTGCTAATAATTTCTATGATAAATATAAACAGATAACAGATGTCATCGTTTCTATATCACACTATCTTACTGTGCAGAAAAATGTAACTGACGAAATCTTTTCCAAAATGTCAGATGCGTATTCCACGAAAGAGAGAATATATAGATATCAAGACTACTCAATTGAAAAGAACTTTTTACGTGGACGAGAAGCAATGGAAGAGAGAACATTGAGCAATGTCGCAAATGCATTTGCTGAATTTGCAATGGTGAATACACGGAGAATACTACGGCTTGCAACGGATAATGAAACTGGTGACGCGTTAAGATTTGAGCTTTATAAACTCGTGATAGATGATTTAATAGTAAGACAAGAAATCGTCGAAAAAGCACGTGCAAACATAACACTGTTGATTAAATCGTTTATTACAGGCACTCCTATCTTTAATTACAAATTTGAAGATATACCCAGAGCTCATAATACGTATATCGTGCCCAAGCCACTGATGAATTATTCAATGCATCATAATCATTATATGAAGAAATTCGTGCCGAAATTAAATTCAAGCGATTTTAAGTTATTGTATTCCGTCCTGGATATGTTTATGGAGCAGGCGACGATAGCGTATGAAAATCGTACTGTGAACGAAACGGAACTAAACTACGTCTTTGAACGATTTCAGTTCGCATGCAGAACGTACATGTACAGTAAGAGTGTAGTCTACACACAAGGAATAGAGCTGCCTACTAGAGTAATACAGGAGAGACTCTCTGATTTTAGAAACGAATGGAGCCTATTTGACGATGAAATAGTAGACATGCAGCAAAATATGAAAGCATTGACCGACTCTTTGGAAAACATTACAATAAACATTATACCAGAAATTAATAAACTAATTGTGCGAATTAAAAATTATACAGAAAATAGTAATGGTCGGCTTATGGTCTTAGCTGACGCATTTTTGTCGAATGAAACGAAATTATTAACAAACATAATAAAAGATTTTTTCCAAGAAATTCAGACACGGGGCCAACAAATAAAGGATATTGTTAATATTCTTCTCAACCCAGTTAAAACCATGTGGACTATGATCATAAATGATGACGATTCGTTCGATTACTATGACTACACGAATAACACATTGTTTCAAAGAAATCTATCATTTGTTCTAAAGGAATGGAATCTAAAGATTGCAGATTTGAAGGCTCTGGACGTTCGCCAGCTCGTGCTTAATAAAGATGAAGATTTCTTCAATGCCAACAGTGATATATCACTTCACCTGCAGCAGTTTAAAGAATCCATCCTTGTTGATGGACAATTTTTAAAGTATGAGGTCTTTTATTTACTAACATTGAAGTAGTGTATATTTCTACTATGCACCATTGAATATAATTATTTCATCATTGATTGCATTTTTGCACGCACTTCAAATACGAATATTTTATGGTTACTATTAGATACAGTTTTTATTTACTGATTTTACCATCTAAGCCGATGACGAATCCTAAGAACGGAACCCGCCAATGTCGCACTGACATAATGGTGTAAGGGAGACAGCTAAGAATTTCTATTAAGTTTCTCTATTATTGAGTCGAATCACTGACTAAATCTATATAGAGAACCGAAAGGAATATTTACAATTATATTTTTGTTATGACAATTAATTTTAAATGTTCCAACGGATTTTAAAACTAGAATGTATTACCTTTAGAACTAAATATGTAATTTATTATAAAATAAATTATGTTTAGTCTGAATAATAAGCAATGAAATATAACAATTAAAACTCGTTTAAATTGACGCGACTACAAAAAGACCAACTATTTATAAAACAATGGGTTTAATTGGACATAAAATGATCATGTGTGTTTTGTTTTCAATGTTAGGTCTACACAGATTTGAAAAAGTTATTCCCGTTACATTCATGTAAAAAGTCCTTTTTTCAATTTTGTTTTCAATTCCTTTAGGCTACAAAACCGACGAGGACATGATCTGCATGATATAGACGAACAGTGAAGATAACATAAATATAAAGCGGCGGGGGAATATAGACTTAAATAAATATGCTATGTAATTCAAGAATGTTTCGTGTATATCAATTTGTAATTTTATTTTCAGAGACAATTATCTACAAGTTGATATATTCTACCGACAGCTGAGGTATGAAAGCATCTACCAACAAAAAGCATATGATTTCTTTGCTCTAGTTAGTAAGTAAGTTATTATAGGCAATTTTAATTTCAGACAGAACTTTCTACGAGTTGATATATTCTACCGACAGTTGAGCTACGAACATATCAATCAACAAAAAGCGTATGATTTCTTTGCTCTAGTTAGTAAGTAGCTGCTATGATATTACTGTTGTTCGTACAATACATAAACATTAAAATTTATCAAATTTTCTTTGTGCTCGTAAGCATTACACACAGCGTCATGGTATTGTTGCATTTCCGTACATGTCTATTCAACCGCACATTTCACAGTATTGTAATTTCTTTGCCTTGGTTTAAACATATTTAATTTTCGAATCAACGCATGATAATTTACAATGTACTACGATAGGTTTGGACAGAAAGCTAATTATCTTATGGTTGTCCTCTCCTATTAGAAATATATTTACAAGAAACTTTCCTGACATGACAAATACATACTTACTATTACTCTAAAGGTGAAACTATACATAGTATATATATATACTAGAGGACATAGAAATCGCACATTGTATGTGTGTTTTTACATGAAAAACAATAACTATATAAATACATAGTTTTAAACATTTTGGAATAGTTTTAGTTGTTCAGTTTGTGTTTTGTAATAAAGTTGTGATATATCTTTGATGGACTCCTTCGTATTTCATGTAATACTAATCATATAATGTAGGTGTGCGTTTTCAATGTCCTATAGTATACACAACGCCAAGAAGAGTTTGTCAGAGACAATTATATATATGTTGACTTCACATACTGATAGCCAGGAATATAGCTTTAAATTGATGATTTTCTTTAGTTGGGAATCACACGAAATGATCTTTTCTGAAAGAAAACCTTATCAATAGAATACGATATCTTCAAATAGTAATACCAAGTTGTAGTTTCAAACCTGAATTACTAAAATTAAGCAAAGTAACAACATGAAACAAGAACTTTATAACTATATTTCTTAGTCCTCAAAATAATTGTATTGCATTTCTTTGAAAAGTGAATTTGTTATATTTGTTATATTTGTTTTATATTTTAAACTATACACATACACATACAAAAAACGTTGAGTGTGGAAGAAGCAGATGTATTGGTCTAAAGGGAAGGCACCTTTGTATTCTCCGGAGGCCATGTCTACCTCCACAACGTGCACGTCGTAATGTTCACTGCTCTGTGTGTGTTGTATGTAGCCGTGACATGTTGAAATAGTGTCAATGCGAATGTTTTCAAGCTCTCTGTGACGTCATGTATGAATTATTTAATGACCTGATTTATGGTCATCTCTTTTTGCGTTTCTGTTTCATTTTCTGTTGTAAATATTACTTATGCATGTGTTGTAATGAAATCTCTCAAATATTTTAGGAAAGGGCCTCCATTGACGAGTTGTGTCCTTTTAATATTTGTTTGGAATAGCCTAAAACGTGTATGTATAATGTCAATTGTGTCAAGCCTATAGTGTATCATGGTGTCCTAAAAAAGGGTTTTTAGTTTTGTGATATTGAACCCGAACACATTTGTCCAGACCCCAAGTATCTGTATGAGCAATGTTTGATGACGAGGCCACCAATACGCCACTCAGAGCACCATACGATGAACACGGTTGTCATTGCCGACTGTTTGGCAGTATAGATTTTGTATTATTGACATATTGAAAAGCAACTGAGAATTTTTATTGATTCTCTCTGGAAATTAGCCTCTATATGATGTTTTGAGTTCCCGGAAAGATTATTTCCAAATCTGTTCCGTTATTACGGATTATATATTTGACTGTCTCTAGATGTATTAGCTTTGTTAGCACTAATCATCTCGACTTGTGCATATGTCTAGCATTCAAAAAAGAGATTAATTTTATTTTATCCCCGCTGGAGCCGTTACGATTGTGTCCTTAGGCAAGGCATTTAATTCCACATTGCCTCTTCTCTCTCCTTCATGGCGATGGATTCCATCAGGAATGAGGTCTCTCGAGTGATTAATATAAGTTGACAGAAATTGTTAAGCAATCGAGCTAAAATTAATTTGTATAAACTAAGATTTATTTTATTTTGCAGATCACAGATATTTAAGTTTTATTTGAAATATTTTATTTCAGTTTCTTGCTAATATATATATAATACTAATAAATCCTTTAGCACGTTCTTGTAAAGCCGAACACGTGCAATCCAACTATGCTATGGTATGTATACACTGAAGACAGTATAGTATCGAACCTAAACATTATAAGGACATAACCTTTATATAGACGTCCTTATTGGTACAGAATGAAATTGAAAACGTTCGGTGTTCATTCTTCAAAAAGGTCTTTATAAGGGATACAACTCCAATAATGCCATCATTTGTTATGTTATTAGTTGTCTCCCGTTAACCGTATCAGGAAATGTTTAGGCTAATATTCAAATAGTCCATTTGTTTTAAATGACATATGTTATTATGTACTTTGGACAATTAGTACAATGGTTGTCCGCCTTCGTGGTCGAGTGGTTAAGGTCGCTGACTTGCATACCACTATAACCTATCATCTCTGATGGTGACGTCACGGGTTCGAGCCCCGCTCAGACCGTGTCTCATTTATGGGAAAAAGTTGGCAGTTTCTTACGGAGGTTGGTGCACCAAGTACTTGTTAACCGCTGGAGCCTGCCCAGGAAAGGTGTTGTTAGGTAAACTGCCCGTCGCTCAAATGGGAAACCGGTAGCGTCTTTAAATAAACTTAAATTAAAAAAAAATAGTACAATGGTAAGTTAGACAACTTTAGACAGACTATCCCAAGTCGCTATTTGTAGCTTCATAAAAACACTTCATTTTAATCGGGATAAGTATTATAAAATAAATATTTCCAAAGACACAATGCATGTCCTCCATGGCCGAGCGGTTAAGGTCGTTTTAAATCACTTACCCCTTACCGTCTATCCAGCTGGCTTGCGGTATTGTGGTTCTACAAGGGTGCCAGTCTGTGTGTGAAATACTGCTCGGAGGGGCACACTGGGTCTTCCTCCACCAGTAATAGCTGAAGAGTCTCCCCATATGACCTAAGTTGCTGGTGCGACGCGAAACTCGCTATACACAAACAAGCACATATAGGCAATTTTGCAATGTTTGCAATGCAATAATGATATAGCAGTTTTCATTATCCTTTAACCTGCCAATAACGACTAATGTTGCTTTTGCAAGCAAACATCATAGAGCCAGATCAAATAGCACAGCACGTTCCGTCTGATCAGGCTCTATGTTGTTTGCTATTTGGACAGTGGAGATAAAACACTTGTCTGAATAGCAAACGACATAGATATTGATCTAGATCTATGTTGTTTGCACATTCATTCCAATTTATTCGGCATGTACATGGTTAATTCTAAGGTCATATTCCTGTTCAAACTGACTGTTACAATTTCCAAGAAAGTTGCTATCATACAATTGCATTTGCTACGAAACAAGTATTGCACACGCTTTGTAGTAAGGAATTCCATCCTTCTTAACATTTTTAACCCTTTCCCTCATATAAGCACCTCTTGACGCCATTGCTAATACGACATACATTGACAATGTAGTAGCCAAACCAATATACATAATACAGTTCAGAATTTCATGTAGTCCCAGTAATATCTATGGAGGTGGGATAGATATGGCGACTACTTAGCCACTGCATGCTAGCTAATGGCTGTCGTTTGTATGGAGTTAATAGTATATTAACCTAAAACTGATGTAGTCACAGTCATATCTATGTAGGTGGGATAGATATGGCGACTACCTAGCCACTGCATGCTAGCTAATGGCTGTCGTTTGTATGGAGTTAATAGTACATTAACCTAAATCTCATGAAGTCCCAGTAATATCTATGGAGGTGGGATAGATACGGCGACTACTTAGATACTGGGGAGGGCAGTTTACTAATGTTGCTAGAACTTGTTGCCAGACCCATTTTGCATTTTATCACATATAATGAATGTTAAGTCTATATGCACTATATATGTAAAATAGCAAATAAAATATGATTAAACTTAGCCACTGCATGGTAGCTAAATGGCTGGCGTTTGTATGGAGATATACTAGTATATTAACCTAAATCCCTATCAAGGAAAGGGTTAAATGGCTGTCGTTTGTATGGAGATATAATAGTATATTAACCTAAATCTCTATGAAGGAAAGGGTTAATATACTTGATGAACATTGTTGAAAACTATATAATATTATTTTGACTAGGTTAGCATTTTGTCTTTCAGCTCTCTAAGTGGCTCTGTTCCCCCTTAACAATGCCCCATTGGCAATGAATGTAGCTTGCGTACATCCCGTTAGCATGTTTTAGTAAGATTCCTAGCACCAGAAAAAACAGTACACTCGCATACATTGCAGATTTGTTATCTGGAACATGACTTTAAATTTAACACCTTTTAGTCATAACAACATATTATGACATGTTCAACTGTCAACACAGCACAAACAGTTCCGCTTGAGAACTGACATTTTCATTATGTGTGTGTTTTACGCTTATTTATCGTCGTTACCGGTTGTCCATATTAGCGACGCCTCCTGAAGACATTAGTCATTTTAGATTTTTGGAAATACTGTTAGTTTTATTAGGGTCAGACGGGGGATCGAATCTGCTATCCCTGGATTACAAGTCTAGCGTGTTACCACTGGACTACTTATTCATAACTATTTTAAATGCCATCCCTACGTTAAGAATAAGGGTCTTCCCGCTTTGGTCACGTGCCATTAGCAGCCACATTATGTGTGTTTTACGTTTATTTATCGTCGCTATCAGTTGCAATATGAGCGCCGTACCCGAATAGATTTGTCATTTTTAGATTTTGAAGGAAGGTGCAATGATACAGACAGAGACCCATCTCAGTGTATCCTATGCTGCACTTACGTGCACGGTGTAATTTAGTATGGTGAAGGTTAGTATGGTATAGCTCGAGTTCGAACCTGCGACCACTGGGTTACAAGTCCAGCGTGTTAACAACTGGACCACTGATCCGCTACAGTCCACATACTATCTTACCTAATTACTACTTGCAGGTGATATTGGTGGAGCTATGGGATTATTCATAGGAGCCAGCATGTTGACCATTGTGGAAATCATAGACCTATTCCTAATTCAGCTGCCAGTGTTCAAGTTGACGAAAGACAAGATAGAATTCAAGAACAATGGAATTGTTGCTTAGATTTCCTCCAGACAGTATCCACGGACAGTTCAATTCAATATATTTGATATGGCATACACATATAATATGTTCATCGCCATAAACATAACATTGCGGTTACAATAAATCCCACATACAGCATCATACATTTTGATAAACGTGTGTACATGTATATTATTCATTACATGTAATTAGAATATGGGGTATTAGTTGCAGATTTTTGTAAAACATATTTCGGTAATCACGAGATGAAATAAAATAATACATGTTTCGGTGATCTCGAGATGAAATAAAATAACACATATATGGGTGATATCGTGATGAAATAATATAATACATACACCAAAAAAAAAAAACAAAAACAAAAAAAAAACAATTTCGGTGATCTCGAGATGAAATAAAATAATACATATATGGGTGATATCGTGATGAAATAAAATAATACATATATCGGTGATCTCGAGATGAAATAAAATAATACATATATCGGTAATCACGAGATGAAATAAAATAATACATGTTTCGGTGATCTCGAGATGAAATAAAATAATACATATATGGGTGATATCGTGATGAAATAATATAATACATATTTCGGTGATCTCGAGATGAAATAAAATAATACATATATGGGTGATATCGTGATGAAATAAAATAATACATATATCGGTGATCTCGAGATGAAATAAAATAATACATATATCGGTAATCACGAGATGAAATAAAATAATACATGTTTCGGTGATCTCGAGATGAAATAAAATAATACATATATGGGTGATATCGTGATGAAATAATATAATACATATTTCGGTGATCTCGAGATGAAATAAAATAATACATATATGGGTGATATCGTGATGAAATAATATAATACACATATCGGTGAAATAAAACCCGGATCAAATGAAATCCTATCTTTCATCAATAAACAATAATCTACCTTTTATTTTATGATGTCCAATGAGTTGGGCTAATATAGTATTTGTTATCAAATTTAATTCATATTATCTGCCCATATCGACAGCCTAATTTCACTACAATGCACAACTGCACAACCACTTCTGTTAGTGTGAGCGTCCGAAAATAAGATATAGTTCCGGTATAATATTCAAGTTAGTTTCTGTTTGCTGTCAAAATTAAAAACTACAGACAAAACAAATTTGTTCATGATTGTCAGAAAATAGCTCACATACAAAAGTACATCCAACCGCGGAGGAAACACAAGCAGTGACAGAGAACATGACTTCTTCCACTGTTTGAAAACAGTGAATGATAGCATTTTCTTTCACTGAGAAAACTCGATCATTCGGAAAGCATACCATAAATACCGTAATTCATAAGTAACGGAATATGCTATTGGACTGCTATTTTTTATAACCAATCATATGGATCGATGCAACCATCATATGGCATGTCTTTGTTGTGACAGTTTTGTGAAAACAGCTCCACTACATTGGCTGACCACATAAGACATTGTTATTGTATTTCAATATATAAAATCATATCAAATCACATTATTCATACATGTAAGTAGCCACTATTTAGGGGTTCTTTGTTTGTTTCAGTGTATGGTCGAACTATTGATTTCACCGAATGAACATGGAAAGCAATCTATATGACATCATAAGTGACGTCACTTCATTCCAATGAAGTCGCACGGAGTGTTGCGTAACGTTTTGTAACGTCGGTCTTGTTTTTAATACATGTACATGTCCGCTTACTTGTAGCTAAGAAAGTATACATGTTTTATCTCCATTTAACAGCTGGTATGATAATTTAGTTTTATGAATGACGCCATTTTGTAGAAAAGTTTAACCTACTTTTACATCAAATAGCGTCAAACAACAATAGAGTAATACAATTGGAAGACTTCTGAATTGTATCGATACTCTTTTCACTTTTCAAGATGTCTGCTAAATGTTTAGAACATTATTGTAAACGTAGACAAAATTACAACATTAGATCAGACGCGGCGGCTTAGTCCAACTATGCAAAACTCTGCGTGACGTTATAGCGTCCGCGTTGACCACATGTGTGGCCGGGAACCATGTGTGTAAAGCAGTGGGATTAAAGTATGTTATTCTATTGTTGTCATCCAGTAGACATATTTCACTCATAAATGTTTATACACAGTATTTCATTGGCAAGAATAAAAATGGGTACAGCCCACAGGTACCGGTACCTTTTATTTGATGGAACTATGTCAGCTAATACAACATTGAGAACATAGTGCTAATGTCGAGACGATTGTAATGTTATTTTCCCAGAAGATTCTGCTATATCTGAATGCTGGGAACGAGGGACAGCAGATGAGCATGTTTCGTGAGAGAACCACTGCCTTTGGCGAATGATAGTGGATATTTCAATTTCCGACTATTTAATGTGAAACAATGTGTGTGTTTTACGTTTAATTATCGTCGCTACCGGTTGCCCATATGAGCGAAGCCTCCTGAAGAGATTAGTCAATTTAGATTTTTGGAGGATCAATGGTACGGACAGAAACATATTCCAGAGTCTCCTCTGGTTCTTTTACGTGCACGGTGTAAAGCACCAACACGAGACCTCGGTTTAAAGTCCCATCTGAAAGACTGTTAATTTTATTAGAATAAGGTCTTCAGGTCGCGACCTCAATATACACCAGTAATCTGGTCGTGTTTTGCCTAGTTTCTCGGTAATGTTTCAAGCAGGAATGATTTCATTTACTCGACTTATATTAAAATATCTATATTGCATAAAAAGTAGGGATGGCAACGAATAGCGATTTCGGTATTCGAATATTCGGTCGGGAAGATATTCGAAAATTCGAATATTCGGTGTAATTCTGTGAAAAACCAAAAAATATCTCAAACACATAAATGTTCACAATTAATCTTCTTTCTGTTTTATGCTCTACGTCACATCTTCTTCCTGTAAATTTGGCGACGACTCAATCAGTTATTGTTATCATCCACTGTACACGCTACCATTCCCGATGAGATTTAAGTTAGTACACCAAATTAATACATATGCTACTATATATAATACTTTTTATTAAAACGTGATTGTGTGGTCTGTATTACGAATATAGTGTTACTACCAGGTTCTTGTTGCTGTTGTAAATAGAGAAACGGTTTGTTTTGTCACATACACTATGAACTGTTAAATAACTACTGTACGAGTCATAATTATGTTATTTGTAGAGCAGGCCCGTAGCAAGTGGGGGGTGTCCCGATCGGTCGGACACCCCTCATAATCCCCAGTGGTCCACAATGGTTTTATGCACTCTAGCAGACTGTTTACACAGCTATAATAATATTGATGCAAGCAACACTTGGAAATAGTTAAAAAGCGACAGCATATAGAGAAAGTTCAGAGAAAGCCTCGTACACATTTAAGTGTCAAACACTTATGCCGTATTATGTGCTCCGTCATTGCCCATGATGCAGGAAATGACGTTTCAGACTATCTATTTTTCAAAATGCATGCCCCCAGACCCCCTAACGGCCTCGGTATATTCGGAACCTCGAAGTCCCTTTTGGACCTCGAAATGACACACCCACAAACAATGCTTGCTACGGGCCTGTATAATCGTATTTACAGAACATTCAGGTACTTTATGATCAGTGGTACCCTTACATGATCTCAAGAGGCCATTGATTTGATCCTCTAAAACGTTGCGCTTTCTGCGCATGTGCGACATATTTTGTTCTATATCTCATATTGCTATTTGTTTGTTGGTTGTTTTGGGTTTAACGTCGCACTAACAGCGTAGGTCATACGCCGACTCTCCAGCTATTATTAGTGGAGGAATACACCGCGTGCCCCTGTGAGAAGCAATGCAGGCACTGACGCACACAGGAAGAACCACCGACCTACCGCAAGCCAGCTGGATAGCTTTGATATTTGTATATATGTGAGAGATGAAGCCGAACTGTGTTCGGTGCACTATGTGCTAGATATTGACCCACAACAACTATTTTTAAATAAACAACAACAAGCACTGACGTCATTCCTATTTTTAAATTAATCATTAGCCCAACAACGCTGTTTATAAACAGAAACTTGAGATATGGTTAATTAATGACTCTCTAGAATAGTATATTATTTAGTCATATCGACACTAATGAATGAACAATTTATGTCAATAGTTTACGCAGCTATGTCATGGGTAACTATGTACATCTTCTAATCAATATTGATTGTACCTATGGTAACGTTTTTTCCCCTCCAAAAAATGTGTCATCTAATTTCGCGACCAAAACAAACCAATGCCAAACATGTCTTCGGTGGGTGTGCTCCTTCGGTATATCTGCATATTAACATATGTACATGTACAACTCCTAACACGGACATACAGACGGGTGGATATGAATCAGTATCGACACACATTTACTGGGCATTTCTATTGATAACAACTACCCAACAAGGCGTCTTATATACCATTACCGTCGTGGCCTAATGGTTAAGGCGTCCGCCTACGGAGCAGAAGGTCGAATGTTCGAGCCTCGTCAGGGGGGGGGCTCTCTGATATGGCAAGTTTGTAATGGTTACCTAGTGTATATCAGCATGGAGCCTCGTATGCAATGTTAGGTTTGTGGAAGTACTAATGTTCATAGTAGGTGTCTTATAAGTCAGAAATGGCTGGTTCGTTTCAGGTGCGAAAGGTCCGGAGTTCGAGCCCCGCTGGAGCCGTTAAGATTGTGCCCCTAGGCAAGGCATTTAAATTCCACGTTGCCTCTTCTCTCTCCCTCGTGGCGATGTATTCCATCAGGAATGAGGTCTCGAGAGTGATTAATGTAAGTTGTAAGAACTTGTTTCGTAATCGAGCTAAAATTAATTAATTTGTATTAAAACATATAATAACACTCAATGCCCAAGAAGCATTACGGAACGTATATAGAGTATTATTGTCTAGTATTAACAATACCCAAAACATGGCCTACGAGTACAGTTTGACATGCTCAGTTGTTTTTATCTAGGGTCAGCACTATATACCATACATATATTAAAAGGTTTATGTGTCTACGGTAAAATGGCGGAAGTTATAAATGGGCGGACATGTCATAGCGTCCAAGTGTTTAATAATTTATTTGCCCGAATTGTCTGCACATCATTCTGCAGACACGTTTAGCAATTAGACGACTGCCCATTGCCATGCCATGTTTGGTGATAGATCTGACTTCTGAACGAATTGGAAGTATGTTGTATTGCTATGTGATCTTACATCGTCAGACATGATTGACGGGTACGAGATCGGGAAGATCAAACCAGTAGAGCCGACAACGATATGTGCAGTATGGAACCGGCAGTTCATGAGACTTACTATTTACCTATGGCTATACGATTAGCGCAGTGGTTAGCGCGCTCGCTCATTCACCAATGCGACCTGGGTTCGATACTCAGATAGGGAAGTATGTGAGATGGTACGGTAGTCGCCATATTGGACAGGTGGGTTTTCTTCGGGTACTCCGGTTTCCTCCCACATGAATGACCACATACACGCTTTCATCCGAGCCAACAAGAGTGATTAATATATGTTAAAACTTGTTTCGCAATCGTTGTAAAATAAATAAGTTTAAACTTTACCTATGGGTCAACGGATTACACATGATTAGTGTGACACATTGATGTTTGCTCGATTGCGAAACAAGTCCTTACAACTGATATTAATCACTTTCTATACCTCATTCTTGGTGAAATTCATCGCAGTGAGGGAGAGAGAAGATGCATGTGGAATTTAAATGCCTTGCTTAAGGGCACAATCGTATCGGCTCCAACGGGGCGTGAATTCCTGGCATTTCGCACCTGAAGCGAACGCTATCACGACTACTTCCATACCTGATTGAATTGCATTGTTATTGCATAGCTGCATATTGAACACATTGTCTGATTATGCGTACATACTTCATTATGGGTATAAATACTCAGAAGGTTCACCCGAGCTAGAGTAACTTGTAACACGCTTGTTTATGGTCGCCACCGCAATACATCATTTGGGCGACCGAATGTTTCTAAGTAGGTTAGTCGTCTTCTAAGTAGGTTAATCCTCTACGGTGCTTATTGTTGATTCTAAGATGATTCTTCTTTCTTCCTTTTTCTACGCTGGTTCTTCTATGATGATTTTGTATCTGTCTTCTACGATGATTCTTCTTCTGTGGAGCTTACGAAGACATCCTCAGGTGGCTCCTTCTTTCCGTGCCAGGGTGACAAGGCCTGGTCTGTACGTGGTCCTTTGGAGGGCCACCCTCCCCACTGTTGGTCACCCCGCAGCAGCATTTATACGGATCTGGCAGTTAGACATCTGGTCGTCGGTTGTCACTCAGGGGAGCGTGGGTG
Organism: Archivesica marissinica; assembly: GCA_014843695.1. Classification (NCBI taxonomy): domain Eukaryota; kingdom Metazoa; phylum Mollusca; class Bivalvia; order Venerida; family Vesicomyidae; genus Archivesica; species Archivesica marissinica. Next base: position 81,346,018 of record CM026404.1, read on the forward strand.
CCACGACCGTTGCCGTTCCCTCAGGTCCGCTGTCTCGCCTATCCGCCAGAGGAGAAAGATCGAAAAAGCCAGAGAAGACATAGTGTGCACCCCAAACACTATCTAGAAGAGATGGTGGATCTGTCCATTTGTGTGGTTAGATGAACCCACCACCTTCCACACTCCATCCACAGTGCAGTACAAATAGTCAGAATATCCTTGAACCATGTGTGTGGTTAGATGAACCCACCACCTTCCACACTCCATCCACAGTGCAGTACAAATAGTCAGAATATCATTGAACCATGTGTGTGGTTAGATGAACCACCACCTTCTACACTCTATCCACAGTGCAGAACCCACCACCTCCCACACTCCATCAACAGTGCAGTACAAATAGTCGGAATATCTTTGAAACATTTGTGTGGTTAGATGAACCACCACCTCCCACACTCCATCCACAGTGCAGAACCCACCACCTCCCACACTCCATCCACAGTGCAGAACCCACCACCTCCCACACTCCATCCACAGTGCAGTACAAATATTCAGAATATCTTTGAAACATTTGTGTGGTTAGATGAACCCACCACCTCCCACACTCCATCCACAGTGCAGTACACATAGTCAGAATATCCTTGAACCAGTTGTGTGGTTAGATGAACCCACCACCTCCCACACTCCATCCACAGTGCAGTACAAATAGTCAGCTTATCTTTGAACCATGTGTGTGGTTAGATGAACCCACCACCTCCCACACTCCATCCACAGTGCAGTACAAATAGTCAGAATATCCCTGAACCATTTGTGTGGTTAGATGAACCCACAACCTCCCACACTCCATCCACAGTGCAGTACAAATAGTCAGAATATCCCTGAACCAATTGTGTGGTTAGATTAGTTTCTTTTTATTATCAGTATGCGAATTTTATTTAGTAATTTTTGTTGTTGTTTTAACTAGGTTCTGTTTTTTTATTCACGGTGGCACCTTGGGTCCACCCAGTTTAAATATTAGTTGGCATTTTCTTACCAGAGGGCACGGCACTTCTTATTACCAGAGGGCACGGCACTTCTTATTACCAAAGGGCATGGCACTTCTTCTTACCAGAGGGCATGGCTCTTCTTCTTACCAGAGGGCACGGCACTTCTTCTTACCAGAGGGCACGGCACTTCTTCTTACCAGAGGGCACGGCACTTCTTATTACCAGAGGGCACGGCACTTCTTATTACCAGAGGGCACGGCACTTCTTCTTACCAGAGGGCATGGCACTAGTATTACCAGACGGCACGGCACTTCTTATTACCAGAGGGCACGGCACTTCTTATTACCAGAGGGCACGGCACTTCTTCTTACCAGAGGGCATGGCACTAGTTCTTACCAGACGGCACGGCACTTCTTTACCAGAGGGCACGGCACTTCTTATTACCAGAGGGCACGGCACTTCTTATTACCAGAGGGCACGGCACTTCTTATTACCAGAGGGCACGGCACTTCTTATTACCAGAGGGCACGGCACTTCTTATTACCAGAGGGCACGGCACTTCTTCTTACCAGAGGGCACGGCACTTCTTATTACCAAAGGGCATGGCACTTCTTCTTACCAGAGGGCACGGCACTTCTTCTTACCAGAGGGCACGGTATTTCTTCTTACCAGAGGGCACGGCACTTCTTCTTACCAGAGGGCACGGCACTTCTTCTTACCAGAGGGCACGGCATTTCTTCTTACCAGAGGGCACGGTATTTCTTCTTACCAGAGGGCACGGTATTTCTTCTTACCAGAGGGCACGACACTTTTCCTACCAGAGGGCACGGTACTTCTTCTTACCAGAGGGCACGGCACTTCTTCTTACCAGAGGGCACGGCACTTCTTCTTACCAGAGGGCACGGCACTTCTTCTTACCAGAGGGCACGGCACTTCTTCTTACCAGAGGGCACGGCATTTCTTCTTACCAGAGGGCACGGCACTTCTTCTTACCAGAGGGCACGGCACTTCTTCTTACCAGAGGGCACGGCACTTCTTATTACCAAAGGGCATGGCACTTCTTCTTACCAGAGGGCATGGCTCTTCTTCTTACCAGAGGGCACGGCACTTCTTCTTACCAGAGGGCACGGCATTTCTTCTTACCAGAGGGCATGGCACTTCTTCTTACCAGAGGGCACGGTATTTCTTCTTACCAGAGGGCACGGCACTTCTTCTTACCAGAGGGCACGATATTTCTTCTTACCAGAGGGCACGGCACTTCTTCTTACCAGAGGGCACGGCATTTCTTCTTACCAGAGGGCACGACACTTCTTCTTACCAGAGGGCACGGCACTTCTTCTTACCAGAGGGCACGGTATTTCTTCTTACCAGAGGGCATGGCACTAGTTCTTACCAGACGGCACGGCACTTCTTATTACCAGAGGGCACGGCACTTCTTATTACCAGAGGGCACGGCACTTCTTATTACCAGAGGGCACGGCACTTCTTATTACCAGAGGGCACGGCACTTCTTATTACCAGAGGGCACGGCACTTCTTATTACCAGAGGGCACGGCACTTCTTCTTACCAGAGGGCACGGCACTTCTTCTTACCAGAGGGCACGACACTTCTTCTTACCAGAGGGCACGGCACTTCTTCTTACCAGAGGGCACGGCACTTCTTCTTACCAGAGGGCACGGCACTTCTTCTTACCAGAGGGCACGGCATTTCTTCTTACCAGAGGGCACGGCATTTCTTCTTACCAGAGGGCACGGCATTTCTTCTTACCAGAGGGCACGGTATTTCTTCTTACCAGAGGGCACGACACTTCTTCTACCAGAGGGCACGGACTTCTTCTTACCAGAGGGCACGGCACTTCTTCTTACCAGAGGGCACGGCACTTCTTCTTACCAGAGGGCACGGCACTTCTTCTTACCAGAGGGCACGGCACTTCTTCTTACCAGAGGGCACGGCATTTCTTCTTACCAGAGGGCACGGCACTTCTTCTTACCAGAGGGCACGGCACTTCTTCTTACCAGAGGGCACGGCACTTCTTATTACCAAAGGGCAGGCACTTCTTCTTACCAGAGGGCACCTTCTTCTTACCAGAGGGCACGGCACTTCTTCTTACCAGAGGGCACGGTATTTCTTCTTACCAGAGGGCATGGCACTTCTTCTTACCAGATGGCACGGTATTTCTTCTTACCAGAGGGCACGGCACTTCTTCTTACCAGAGGGCACGAACCACCAACACCACTTCTTCTACCAGAGGGCACGGCATTTCTTCTTACCAGAGGGCACGACACTTCTTCTTACCAGAGGGCACGGCACTTCTTCTTACCAGAGGGCACGGCATTTCTTCTTACCAGAGGGCACGGCATTTCTTCTTACCAGAGGGCACGACACTTCTTCTTACCAGAGGGCACGGCACTTCTTCTTACCAGAGGGCACGGCACTTCTTCTTACCAGAGGGCACGGCACTTCTTCTTACCAGAGGGCACGGTATTTCTTCTTACCAGAGGGCATGGCACTTCTTCTTACCAGAGGGCACGGTATTCTTCTTACCAGAGGGCACGGCACTTCTTACCAGAGGGCACGATATTTCTTCTTACCAGAGGGCACGGCACTTCTTCTTACCAGAGGGCACGGCATTTCTTCTTACCAGAGGGCACGACACTTCTTCTTACCAGAGGGCACGGGGCACGGTATTTCTTCTTACCAGAGGGCACTTCTTCTTACCAGAGGGCACGGTACTTCTTCTTACCAGAGGGCACGGCACTTCTTCTTACCAGAGGGCACGGCACTTCTTCTTACCAGAGGGCACGGCACTTCTTCTTTTCTTCTTACCAGAGGGCACGGCACTTCTTCTTACCAGAGGGCACGGCACTTCTTCTTACCAGAGGGCACGGCACTTCTTATTACCAAGGGCATGGCACTTCTTCTTACCAGAGGGCATGGCTCTTCTTCTTACCAGAGGGCACGGGGCACGGTATTTCTTCTTACCAGACACGGTATTTCTTCTTACCAGAGGGCACGGCACTTCTTCTTACCAGAGGGCACGGCACTTCTTCTTACCAGAGGGCACGGAGGGGGCACGGTATTTCTTCTTACCAGAGGGGCACTTCTTCTTACCAGAGGGCACGGCACTTCTTCTTACCAGAGGGCACGGTATTTCTTCTTACCAGAGGGCATGGCACTTCTTCTTACCAGAGGGCACCCACCAACACGATATTTCTTCTTACCAGAGGGCACGGCACTTCTTCTTACCGGCACTTCTTCTTACCAGAGGGCATTTCTTCTTACCAGAGGGCACGACACTTCTTCTTACCAGAGGGCACGGCACTTCTTCTTACCAGAGGGCACGGTATTTCTTCTTACCAGAGGGCACGGTATTTCTTCTTACCAGAGGGCACGACACTTCTTCTTACCAGAGGGCACGGCACTTCTTCTTACCAGAGGGCACGGCACTTCTTCTTACCAGAGGGCACGGCACTTCTTCTTACCAGAGGGCACGGCACTTCTTCTTACCAGAGGGCACGGCACTTCTTCTTACCAGAGGGCACGGTTTCTTCTTTTCTTCTTACCAGAGGGCTTCTTACCAGAGGGCACGGCACTTCTTCTTACCAGAGGGCACGGCACTTCTTATTTCTTCTTACCAGAGGGCACGGCACTTCTTCTTACCAGAGGGCACGGTATCTTCTTCTTACCAGAGGGCACGGCACTTCTTCTTACCAGAGGGCACGGTATTTCTTCTTACCAGAGGGCATGGCACATTTCTTCTTACCAGAGGGCACGGCACGACACTTCTTCTTACCAGAGGGCACGGCACTTCTTCTTACCAGAGGGCACGGTATTTCTTCTTACCAGAGGGCACGGTATTTCTTCTTACCAGAGGGCACGACACTTCTTCTTACCAGAGGGCACGGCACTTCTTCTTACCAGAGGGCACGGCACTTCTTCTTACCAGAGGGCACGGCACTTCTTCTTACCAGAGGGCACGGCACTTCTTCTTACCAGAGGGCACGGCACGGCTTCTTCTTACCAGAGGGCACGGCTTCTTTTCTTCTTACCAGAGGGCACTGCACTTCTTCTTACCAGAGGGCACGGTATTTCTTCTTACCAGAGGGCACGGACACTTCTTCTTACCAGAGGGCACGGCACTTCTTCTTACCGGGCACGGCACTTCTTCTTACCAGAGGGCACGGCACGGCACTTCTTCTTTACCAGAGGGCACTTCTTCTTACCGGAGGGCACATCTTCCTCTTACCAGAGGGCACGGAGGGCACGACATTTCTTCTTACCAGAGGGCATGGCATTTCTTCTTACCAGAGGGCACGACATTTCTTCTTACCAGAGAGCACGGCATTTCTTCCTATTAGAGGGCATGGCATTTTTCTTACCAGAGGGCACGACATTTCTTCTTACCAGAGGGCACGGCACTTCCTCTTACCAGAGGGCACGGCACTTCTTCTTACCAGAGGGCACGACATTTATTCTTACCAGAGGGCACGGCACTTCTCCTTACCAGAGGGCACGGCATTTCCTCTTACCAGAGGGCACGACATTTCTCTTACCAGAGGGCATGACATTTCTTCTTACCAGAGGGCACGGCACTTCTTCTTACCAGAGAGCACGGCATTTCTTCCTATCAGAGGGCATGGCATTTCTTCTTACCAGAGGGCACGACATTTCTTCTTACCAGAGGGCACGGCATTTCTTCTTACCAGAGGGCACGGCATTTCTTCTTACCAGAGGGCACGGCATTTCCTCTTACCAGAGGGCACGACATTTCTTCTTACCAGAGGGCACGACATTTCTTCTTACCAGAGGGCACGGCACTTCTCCTTACCAGAGGGCACGGCATTTCCTCTTACCAGAGGGCACGACATTTCTTCTTACCAGAGGGCACGACATTTCTTCTTACCAGAGAGCACGGCATTTCTTCCTATCAGAGGGGCATTCTTACCAGAGGGCACGGCACGTCTCCTTCTTCTTACCAGAGGGCACGACATTTCTTCTTACCAGAGGGCACGGCACTTCTTCTTACCAGAGCACGGCATTTCTTCCTATCAGAGGGCATGGCATTTCTTCTTACCAGAGGGCACGACATTTCTTCTTACCAGAGGGCACGGCACTTCTTCTTACCAGAGGGACACTTCTTCTTACCAGAGGGCATGACACTTCTTCTTACCAGAGGGCACGGCACTTCTTACCAGAGGGCACGGCACTTCTTCTTGGCATTTCTTCTTACCAGAGGGCACGACATTTCTTCTTACCAGAGGGCACACTTCTTCTTACCAGAGGGCACGGCACTTCTTCTTACCAGAGAGGCACGACATTTCTTCTTACCAGAGGGCACGGTACTTCTTCAGAGGGGGCACTTCTTCTTACCAGACATGGCACTTCTTCTTACCAGAGGGAACGGTACTTCTTCTTACCGGAGGGCATGGCACTTCTTCTTACCACGGTACTTCCTCTTACCGGAGGGCACGGCACCCCTTCTTCTTACCAGAGGGCACGGCACTTCTTCTTAGCAGAGGGCATGGCATTTCTTCTTACCAGAGGGCACGGCACTTCTTCTTACCAGAGGGCACGGCACCCCCACCAACACCACCCCCCACCAAGACATTTCTTCTTACCAGAGGGCACGGTATTTCTTCTTACCAGAGGGCACGGCATTTCTTCTTACCAGAGGGCACGACATTTCTTCTTACCAGAGGGCACGACATTTCTTCTTACCAGAGGGCACGGCACTTCTTCTTACCAGAGGGCACGGCACTTCTCTTACCAGAGGGCACGGCACTTCTTCTTACCAGAGGGCACGGCACTTCTTCTTACCAGAGGGGGCATTTCTTCTTACCAGAGGGCACACCACCACACCACCAACACCCCACCAACACCACCACAACACACCACCAACACCACAGAGGGCATGGCATTTCTTCTTACCAGAGGGCACGGCACTTCTTCTTACCAGAGGGCACGGCACTTCTTCTTACCAGAGGGCACGACATTTATTCTTACCAGAGGGCACGGCACTTCTCCTTACCAGAGGGCACGGCATTTCCTCTTACCAGAGGGCACGACATTTCTTCTTACCAGAGGGCATGGCATTTCTTCTTACCAGAGGGCACGACATTTCTTCTTACCAGAGAGCACGGCATTTCTTCCTATTAGAGGGCATGGCATTTCTTCTTACCAGAGGGCACGACATTTCTTCTTACCAGAGGGCACGGCACTTCCTCTTACCAGAGGGCACGGCACTTCTTCTTACCAGAGGGCACGACATTTATTCTTACCAGAGGGCACGGCACTTCTCCTTACCAGAGGGCACGGCATTTCCTCTTACCAGAGGGCACGACATTTCTTCTTACCAGAGGGCATGACATTTCTTCTTACCAGAGGGCACGGCACTTCTTCTTACCAGAGAGCACGGCATTTCTTCCTATCAGAGGGCATGGCATTTCTTCTTACCAGAGGGCACGACATTTCTTCTTACCAGAGGGCACGGCATTTCTTCTTACCAGAGGGCACGGCATTTCTTCTTACCAGAGGGCACGGCATTTCCTCTTACCAGAGGGCACGACATTTCTTCTTACCAGAGGGCACGACATTTCTTCTTACCAGAGGGCACGGCACTTCTCCTTACCAGAGGGCACGGCATTTCCTCTTACCAGAGGGCACGACATTTCTTCTTACCAGAGGGCACGACATTTCTTCTTACCAGAGAGCACGGCATTTCTTCCTATCAGAGGGCATGGCATTTCTTCTTACCAGAGGGCACGACATTTCTTCTTACCAGAGGGCACGGCACTTCTTCTTACCAGAGGGCACGACATTTATTCTTACCAGAGGGCACGGCACGTCTCCTTACCAGAGGGCACGGCATTTCCTCTTACCAGAGGGCACGACATTTCTTCTTACCAGAGGGCATGACATTTCTTCTTACCAGAGGGCACGGCACTTCTTCTTACCAGAGAGCACGGCATTTCTTCCTATCAGAGGGCATGGCATTTCTTCTTACCAGAGGGCACGACATTTCTTCTTACCAGAGGGCACGGCATTTCTTCTTACCAGAGGGCACGGCATTTCTTCTTACCAGAGGGCACGACACTTCTTCTTACCAGAGGGCACGACACTTCTTCTTACCAGAGGGCACGGCACTTCTTCTTACCAGAGGGCACGGCACTTCTTCTTAGCAGAGGGCATGGCATTTCTTCTTACCAGAGGGAATGGCATTTCTTCTTAGCAGAGGGCACGACATTTCTTCTTACCAGAGGGCACGGTACTTCTTCTTACCGGAGGGCACGGCACTTCTTCTTACCAGAGGGCATGGCATTTCTTCTTAGCAGAGTGCACGACATTTCTTCTTACCAGAGGGCACGGTACTTCTTCTTACCGGAGGGCACGGCACTTCTTCTTACCAGAGGGCATGGCACTTCTTCTTACCAGAGGGAACGGTACTTCTTCTTACCGGAGGGCATGGCACTTCTTCTTACCAGAGGGAACGGTACTTCCTCTTACCGGAGGGCACGGCACTTCTTCTTACCAGAGGGCACGGCACTTCTTCTTACCAGAGGGCACGGCACTTCTTCTTAGCAGAGGGCATGGCATTTCTTCTTACCAGAGGGAATGGCATTTCTTCTTAGCAGAGGGCACGACATTTCTTCTTACCAGAGGGCACGGTACTTCTTCTTACCGGAGGGCACGGCACTTCTTCTTACCAGAGGGCACGGCACTTCTCCTTACCAGAGGGCACGGCATTTCCTCTTACCAGAGGGCACGACATTTCTTCTTACCAGAGGGCATGGCATTTCTTCTTACCAGAGGGCACGACATTTCTTCTTACCAGAGAGCACGGCATTTCTTCCTATCAGAGGGCATGGCATTTCTTCTTACCAGAGGGCACGACATTTCTTCTTACCAGAGGGCACGGCACTTCCTCTTACCAGAGGGCACGGCACTTCTTCTTACCAGAGGGCACGACATTTATTCTTACCAGAGGGCACGGCACTTCTCCTTACCAGAGGGCACGGCATTTCCTCTTACCAGAGGGCACGACATTTCTTCTTACCAGAGGGCATGACATTTCTTCTTACCAGAGGGCACGGCACTTCTTCTTACCAGAGAGCACGGCATTTCTTCCTATCAGAGGGCATGGCATTTCTTCTTACCAGAGGGCACGACATTTCTTCTTACCAGAGGGCACGGCATTTCTTCTTACCAGAGGGCACGGCATTTCTTCTTACCAGAGGGCACGGCATTTCCTCTTACCAGAGGGCACGACATTTCTTCTTACCAGAGGGCACGACATTTCTTCTTACCAGAGGGCACGGCACTTCTCCTTACCAGAGGGCACGGCATTTCCTCTTACCAGAGGGCACGACATTTCTTCTTACCAGAGGGCACGACATTTCTTCTTACCAGAGAGCACGGCATTTCTTCCTATCAGAGGGCATGGCATTTCTTCTTACCAGAGGGCACGACATTTCTTCTTACCAGAGGGCACGGCACTTCCTCTTACCAGAGGGCACGGCACTTCTTCTTACCAGAGGGCACGACATTTATTCTTACCAGAGGGCACGGCACGTCTCCTTACCAGAGGGCACGGCATTTCCTCTTACCAGAGGGCACGACATTTCTTCTTACCAGAGGGCATGACATTTCTTCTTACCAGAGGGCACGGCACTTCTTCTTACCAGAGAGCACGGCATTTCTTCCTATCAGAGGGCATGGCATTTCTTCTTACCAGAGGGCACGACATTTCTTCTTACCAGAGGGCACGGCATTTCTTCTTACCAGAGGGCACGGCATTTCTTCTTACCAGAGGGCACGACACTTCTTCTTACCAGAGGGCACGACACTTCTTCTTACCAGAGGGCACGGCACTTCTTCTTACCAGAGGGCACGGCACTTCTTCTTAGCAGAGGGCATGGCATTTCTTCTTACCAGAGGGAATGGCATTTCTTCTTAGCAGAGGGCACGACATTTCTTCTTACCAGAGGGCACGGTACTTCTTCTTACCGGAGGGCACGGCACTTCTTCTTACCAGAGGGCATGGCATTTCTTCTTAGCAGAGTGCACGACATTTCTTCTTACCAGAGGGCACGGTACTTCTTCTTACCGGAGGGCACGGCACTTCTTCTTACCAGAGGGCATGGCACTTCTTCTTACCAGAGGGAACGGTACTTCTTCTTACCGGAGGGCATGGCACTTCTTCTTACCAGAGGGAACGGTACTTCCTCTTACCGGAGGGCACGGCACTTCTTCTTACCAGAGGGCACGGCACTTCTTCTTACCAGAGGGCACGGCACTTCTTCTTAGCAGAGGGCATGGCATTTCTTCTTACCAGAGGGAATGGCATTTCTTCTTAGCAGAGGGCACGACATTTCTTCTTACCAGAGGGCACGGTACTTCTTCTTACCGGAGGGCACGGCACTTCTTCTTACCAGAGGGCATGGCATTTCTTCTTAGCAGAGTGCACGACATTTCTTCTTACCAGAGGGCACGGTACTTCTTCTTACCGGAGGGCACGGCACTTCTTCTTACCAGAGGGAACGGTACTTCCTCTTACCGGAGGGCACGGCACCGAGATATTTCGAAATTTAGTGACAACTATATATGTAACTATTGTTTCAATCAGACATTTGTGTGCTTTGTAGACCGGTTAATTTGTATGGTTTATAAATAAAGCCCATGTATCAATCTACGTGTGTTTTGGGTTACATTTCTCCATACTAGCTTCCCATGAGCATTTGGTGGTACAAGGTAGTGTGGTCAACATAACATTTTTAATTGCACTTGCCGTATATTATTATTTTCTTAAGTCATAAAAACAACTTTCAAAAAACTCTTGTTGTCAGTTTTAGCTTCATCAACTGTGTCCGGTCGGCACCCGTTTATATGGGGACCTCCAGACTTCAGGACACCTATGCACGGCGTACTTATTATTTTTTATTTATCCACCATAACTTGTTGAATATCTTATTTTGATATAGTACATCATTGAATAAAAACACGTATTGGTTTTAATCAGAAATGGTATAGTAACTATTTTCCGGTTTAGGTGTAGATTTCTAAAATTCGGATAGCTACCTGAATTGCTCATACACCGTATCAGTTTCGGTGGAAATATTCTCCCAATTATTTGTTTGTTTAAATTCGTCAGCTAGACCAGTCACATGACAGTGCACCAGGCTACCAATACACGTAACAAAACGTTATTGAACCATGCTTCAGCTCTGTCAGCGAAATAAGCCTAGAACTATATAAATATTTTAAATACGAATGTAAATGGATAAATACGCCGATCATAGGAATTCGCCGAGCATAGGTTCCACCACACTAATTATAATTTATCTACAAGGATTGTAATACTTGATTATTGTTCCAGTATGTTTTCTGTTTGACCGACCATGATCCAGAGTTGATATTCGCATTTAAATTTCCCTTTCCCACTTAGATTAAAGTGTTCATCAATCAGCGTAAGTATCGTCCATGACGACACAAGTCTCGCTATTCTACCGGAAAATGCCGGAAGTTCACGGCGTTTTAATTTCGTTTCAGTTGCGGTTGTCCACGAATCTAAATAACCTGAATTTCCATATTTAATATTCGCAGGGGGCAAATCATTATGACTGGTCAGAAGTGATCTACTATGGCATCATAAAGGTAGGTAACGACATCACGTAACTCCAAAATTTCCGAAATTCTCGAAATTAACAAATATTTAGCAGGTATTCCAATTAAACTGAAAATGATCAACGTTTTAATAGGGAATATGTACACTGCGTTGGTGTTTACCCGGTTACTGGAACAACTATCCATCTGTACCTTTATACTTCGATTGATATGTCGTGCTGTATGGCAATAACTGTTCATTCATGAATGCTTTTATTTCAGCCAATTCCACTGAGTGAACAGGTATTCGTGCTTGACAGTCAATCCTATAGATTACAAACAGTAAAATACGACAAGCAACATTTACCGACACTATTAAATTATTGATGGGACATAGCACTCAGGTGGCGTCTGCACTTTCATACTGTTTTGCAAATCAAACAGTCTCTGCTCCCATGCTAGTTTCAGTTGCATGTGCCTTAGGAAGCACATGCGTCTGATATAAAGATATGCATGCAATGTTCCATTCATTTAGCCAGGTCAAGCTCCCACAACATGCACGCCGAGACCACGGCACAAACCACAGCTGCAAACTGGGTCATGAATTTCGTTGATGTCAACATTGGTACCGGAACTGAGAAGGGTATCGAGTCAGTATAAATACGAATGCTCACGCACAGATAGGAGTGACGTGTGCACGAGTATCACAGCTGCCTAGCATAGGATATGGGGACGTATTGCTGGCGTTGTACATGTATGTAGTATTATTAGGATCTGGTTGATGACGACACGATATGGCGTCCACCCTGGATCAGATGCGACGACGACGCCAACTATGTAACCGGGTACATTCTTATTACTGTTGTGGGCTGAGGAATCTTCAGGGACGTGCCCCTATGATGCCGCAGGTTTGAACGAGTTTCTTTAGATGCTATGTCTTATCTGATATTCATTGGAAGACACTCTCCGCGATGACATATCTCATCATTAAATATTAAGTAAATTCTCTATTTAAAGACGGTAACCCATTTAGCAAGGTTAATCTTCCACGGGGTCCTCCTAAGTAAAAGAAACATATGTATACCCATATGACATACAACAACAACTTAAACATGTCGTAATAGAACTAATGACAGTAACTTAGAATCATGTGTCATGAAAGGTCACACAGAATGATACGTTTTCTACAGATAGAAGTGACAATATATTTAAAATTTTAAATATAGTTAAAACATTATATTCATTCGTTACATTTAACGTTAATTGTTAAAATATTGTTCAAAACATTGTTCCTAAGAAACTGAACAATAGATGTATTTGATCATATTGTTAATAAATCAATAAGTTGATATTAGTTTGACAGTTCTTCTAAACAAATTATTCTTAAGCAGGATAACAAAACTCATGTGACTTGTGTAATAATTAGACATAATCTAATTGGACGAACATATAGTCCGAAACATAATTTCGAGGTCATTGAAATCCAGTTGTATCATATATCATTTACTGAATCCCAGGAGAACAAGGAGATTGCCAGTTGATATCGGAAAGGACAGTCTGTGTTTGTAGATGACACGCAGATTGTACAATGGCATGGACCTGCGGGCTCTTGACGATAGCTGGCTTACGTAGAGTTATGGCTTCATAAATAAATAAAATATTACATAAGTGAAAGTTATTCATTAGCAGTAAGGTTACTTAATACTGGCGCGGGTAGATAGATTGTGTCATGCTGAGAGAACGACGACCACATCTAGGCGCGGGTAGATAGATTATGTCATGCTGAGAGAACGACGACCACATCTAGGCGCGGGTAGATAGATTATGTCATGCTGAGAGAACGACGACCACATCTAGGCGCGGGTAGATAGATTGTGTCATGCTGAGAGAACGACGACCACATCTAGGCGCGGGTAGATAGATTATGTCATGCTGAGAGAACGACGACCACATCTAGACAACTGGACAACGTCACGTTACAATCAGGAGGGAATTTCCAAGAAGCATTTCACGAAACACATGTTAATTTGTCTAGATTCCGTAATATAATGTTAGAATCTAAGCGCATTGGTCAAACTCAGTCTTGATAGAACACGAATACTATTTGGAATTGATCATATATGAAAATATACTATATTCAATTGTGCAGTACCATTTGTGGCTATATTTGTAAAGCTTATTTATTTTACAACGATTGCAAAGCTTATATTAATCACTCGCGTTTGCGCGGATGAAAGTGTAACTGCGGTCATTCGTGAGGGAATAAACCGGAGCACCCGGAGAAAACCAACCTGTCCGATCTGGCGACCACCGTACCATCTCACATACTTCCCGGTCCGAGGATGGAACCCGGGTTGCATTGGTGAGCAGCGAGCGCGCTAACCACTGCGCTATTCGGACAGCCAATTGCTATAGTTGTGTAATCATTCCAAATTATTATCACTGAAACTGGAACGTTTATATGTTTAAGTATCTTATTGAATGCTAGCATACATGTATATATGTAGCCTACACGTTAGCCTGGGTTCCAGTCTGTCGATGTTTCATTTTTTAATTTCTGGCCAAATGACAAGTTAATATTATCAAAAACTATATACTGGGCGGCCCAATTCATGGTCTCGGTGTTAAAATATATGTATGTGACTGACCAGGCAAAATATATCGACGCCTGTTCCCAGGCTAGCTACTTGTTAGTCATGTTAATTATATGTTCAATTAAGTATTTGACGTTTGTTATTCCCCCGAAATGAATGATTACATGCATATACTAGTAGATAATTAAGAAGATCGTGTAATAATTCCCACACTAATCTAGGTAAAACCTTATTTAGTAACGAATATGCAAGTTATAAATATATAGTAGACGCGTAGATTAATGGTTTGCAGAGAATATAAATTCGTATGGTGTTCAATTAGGTTGATGCATACTGTAGTTGCTATTTGCATAACAGCGAATCTGTAGTCCAGTGGTAACACGCTGTCGTAGATTGTTTTTAAGAATAGCGGCTTAATGTTATCTATGCTAGCAACATTGTAAACAATGTCTTGAAATGTATCTCTATGTAGTAATGTGCAGAAGTTCATTGGGGTGCTTTAGTACGTAATCTCTACATATCTGGACATCATTTACGCATATAGTATCAATATTTTGCCCAAACGAAAATTAATACCATCTGTACATTGCTCATACTGTTATATTTCGGGGTTTACGCTTGCATCAGCACCATTTTGGGCTATATCGCCGGCGGGCAGTTTACTTAACAACACCTTTCCTGGGCAGGCTCCAGCGGTTAACCAGTACTTGGCTGCACCAACCTCCGTAAGAAACTGCCAACTTTTTCATATAAATGAGACACGGCCTGAGCGGGGCTCGAACCCGTGACCATCAGTGATGATAACATTGTTTATAATCATAGCTAATGTTTATACCATGTCACGTATAGCTTTACTTCTTTTTGGAAGCTTCTATATCATATACAATATATTCAAAGTCTCAGTATGAAACATGTGTCTCGATGTAGTGTCGTGCGTGCGTACGTGCGTGCTCACGGACGTCTGTTAGCTCGGATACACTGTTAGTGAGTGACTGAAGCTTGACATCAATGGGTTCCCTTCACTTCGTACATATATAGTTGTGAGTGACTGAAGCTTGACATCAATGGGGTCCCTTCACTTCGTACAGATATATTAGTGAGTGACAGAAGCTTGACATCGAGGGGGTCCCTTCACTTCGTACAGATATATTTGTGAATTCTAATGGGATACATTTCGCCAAAAACAGCGTGTTTTGAGCTGTGTATTTAACGCCTAAATTTAGTATAAGTTTGATCTGAATACATAACTGTTGCACTGATATCTAGTCCAAATTATGCTGACACCATATACATATATCGACAATCAATAATACATCTTTCACTATTTCACGTGAATTATACTCATTTACAGGTGACTCATAGGCCCATTGGGGCGGGTGTTTTCTGTGTTTCTATGTTTCTATGTATGTTTTAAATGTATGTTATAACACATGTCACTATAATAAACAATTTTACTTATACAGTACACTTTTATATTGAGCGTTACTTTGTCGTACTTTAAGCACACTCAATGTAGTCCATACCTCAATGAAAACTATTAACTCGCGATTCATTCCCTAGATAATATGCTAGATTTAATAAGATATACCTATCTGCAATCGATATAAATAAGGTATGTTCTGCGAGCATATATACCGTTTCAAATGGTGATTATTTATTTATTGCCTGCTAATGTGTCACTGATAATCTACATCACACTAATTACTTTTTATTGTGCTGTTTTGCCAATATCATTATCTCTATATCAACAGAAACGCATTTAATCGATTGGTTAAGAATACCAATATGTTATATGAAAAACAGATGTTGCATAAGACCGGATTAAGAACAGAACAGAACTTTATTCAACTGTCGACTTGAAAATTACGTTCATCGTCATCAATGCTATATAGGTAACATGCGTGAATATGTAGATGATGATGATTGAGCTTATTTACCCTCGCCTCCGGCGAACCATATGGGCGAGCGATGTGTATGTACAGCGAGAGTGAATATTATAAACATTAGTATAAACAGTAGATTGATAGATAAATGTTTATTAACATCTCATTTTTGTACAAGTATACACAACATATTGAAACAGTAATATTAAAACAATGCACAACACCACTCATGATTGAGTTATGAGACAATCTAAGATATAATATAACAACATCTAAAACTTACTTTCAATTAAATTAAGCACAATACAGATTTATAAAACAGTAAAACTATACATCACAGGTTAACATGTTGCATTTACATATATGTATACAAAAGTTAAATCGCAATCGTATTTAATCCAATAAATTACATGTAAAACATACGAATAATACAATTGTTTACAAATTTGATTTGGCAAACAAGTTTCCATAACATTATATTAATTCCTCTCCAACGAAAATGTAGAGAATAATACTAAATCGAGTGTTACTTGAGGTCGATATTCCAATATTATGAACATTAACATAAACTTCGAGCCCCACTGGAGCCGTTACGATTATGCACTTAGGTAAGGCATTTAAAGTCCACGTTTCCTCTTCTCTCTCCCTCGTCGCGATGGATTCCATCAGGAAAGAGGTATCGAAAGTGAATAATATAAGGTGTACGAACTTCTTTCGCAATCGAGCTAAAATATATTTGTATAAACTAAATTGGGAAAGTTATCAAACATATTTAAACATGTCCACATAACGTCATATCAGTTGTATTCAAAAGTCCACTTGGATGATTATAATAATACCTTGGAATGTAATGTTTTCGTAAAATATCAAATACTGGACATATTAATACAAACTGATATTCATCGTCAATGTCATTTCGTTCTCATAAAGTACATTTTCTGTCATGTCTTTCAATATGATTGTGTCCTCCAGATTCAATATTCAACACGTGTGATCATAATCTTAGTTTAGCTATTGCATATCTACCTAAATACAGTACGTGTTACTGGCAATGATGAGTATATATATATCTTGTCTCCATTGATTTATATATCTAACAATCGTCTACGTAATAAAGATATAGAGTACTTCTTGTTCATTTTTAGTATTCTCTTAAACGTCATTTTCTTATTCAATCCAAACTTATATTAGTACTACATACATCAGAACAAATTGATAGCAAATTTGACCTTTTGGAAAGTGCTCTTGCTAATGTTTTCAAAACGTGCAGCCCAATCCTTTTGCACTTTGAAAATATCATGTATATGTATTATCATGTTTTATGTATGTTATAAATGTGACAGTAATGTTATTGTGATTTGTAAATTGTATTCGTCACTGTTGTTAAAGAAGACAAGTCTCCCGCTGGAACTGAAAAATTATCGGCAGGTCTCAAATCTAACATTCATCTCCAAAATTCTTGAACAAGCTGCACTAAACCAAATCAATAAACATATCGAAGCTAACACTCTCCTTCCAGATTACCAACGTGCGTATAGAAAATGTCATGTTGTTGAAACGGCTATGGTCAAAATGTATAGTGACCTTAGAAACCATTGATAAAAACGAGGTCACAATTTTGGTCATTGTGGACTTGAGCGCAGCATTTGATACCATCGATATCCAGATACTGATCAAAATCCTGCAGGACGATTTTGGTATTCAAAGCACTCCATTGAAATGGATCGAGTCTTATCTCATAAACAGAACAATGACAGTCATGGTCGAACAGTCAGCATACGATCCGAAACTGAGCCATTGAGGTTCGGTGTTCCACAGGGTTCGTGTGCTGGACCGGTGATCTTTACCCTGTACATGTCAGTCCTGAATCGCGTGGTGCAGAAATATCCAGCCGATGTGTATGGATATGCAGACGATCACAAGATTGCATTCAAAATTCAAGCAGGCAATTCTCCAAACGAGGCAATTGTTCTACAACAACTTGACAGTTGCCTCAATGAAATAATAACATGGATGACAACTTTCAAACTGAAGATGAATAACTCTAAAACTGAAGTAATCATTTATGCATGGAACTAGGCAACAATTATCAAAATTAAACATTTCTAGTGTCAACGTTGGCGGTTGTGACGTAAAATGCGTTGATCATATCACATGACAAGTACACTCAACTTCGACCATCTCATCCAAATAAAGTGTCATATAGCACGTGTGCAGTTACGAACTCTTAAAGCTATGCGTAAACATCTCACAAAAAAGTCTACTGAATCATTAGTGCACGGGTTGGTTCATTCGCACATCAACTTCTGCAACGGTCTGTTTACCGAAATTCCAGCCTACCAAGTCGACAATCTACAGCGAGTCCAAAATCATGCCGCTAGAGTAGTCCTTAATGCCTCGTTTGAACAACCAAGTGTGGCACTTCTGAAAGAACTCCACTGGCTTCCAATTAAAGCCAGACTCATTTTCAAAGTGCTAGTGATGGTATTCCGTGTCAATAATGGAACAGCTCCAGTATATCTGGGAGAAATGTTTGTACCCATTCGAGGACGTTTAACATCCCAAGACGACGAACAAAATTAGCCGATAGATCTATGGCCGTCGTTGGACCCAAATTGTGGAACGATCTACCTAGTTATCTGAAAAACATTGAGTCGGAGGCCAGTTTCCGATCAAAACTGAAAACCCATCTATTTTACGAACGATAAGTTTTGTGCTCTGTACAAAAATAACATCTGTGATGATATAAAACAGTTTAAATACAATATTTGTGTTCAATAAGATCAAAGATCCACTTCATAAGTATTGGATTGACGAGTGAAGTATTGTATGTGCATTCTCTTGGGTTCGAGTTCTGTTGTGTGGTGATGGGCAGATCACTGTACCGGCCCAATCACTGTACTGGCCACATTACGGTTGTCACTTTTTTACAGCGGTGTTTGGGTCTATGGTTCATATTGCCACATTTATCGCTAATCCAATCACTCACTTATATACTGTAATGGTGTAGATATTATGATAAAATATGTTCTTATCCAATTACTAGAATTCTAGTTATATCTATATATGTATACATTTTATTTATATTTCCATATATTATTGTCATGTGTAAATGTTTAAAATTGCATCTGTAATTGTGAAGCTCAATAGAATAATTTTTAATTTTTGCGCTATATAAATGCTATGTATTTGTATTTATGAAAAAGTTGCAATAAAATATTATTAAATTAAAAGGTACATACATCTTTGTTTCAACAGAAGAAGTGTGTGACCATACATCATGAAGACCCGCAGTTTGTAACAAATATCTTAAGCGTGTGTGTTTTTTACGTTTATTTATCGTCGCTACCGGTTGCCCATATGAGCGACGCCTCCTGAAGAGATTAGTCATTTTAGATGTTGGAGGATAGTGCAATGATACAGACAGAGATCCTTTCCAGAGTCTCCTCTGGTTCTTTTACGTGCACGGTGTAAAGCACCGACACGAGACCTC
This sequence comes from Archivesica marissinica, assembly GCA_014843695.1. Lineage (NCBI taxonomy): Eukaryota > Metazoa > Mollusca > Bivalvia > Venerida > Vesicomyidae > Archivesica > Archivesica marissinica. The sequence continues at coordinate 81,365,550 of CM026404.1, forward strand.
GGTTTAACGTCCCATCTGAAAGACTGTTAATTGTATTAGGGTCAGACGGGGGATCAAACATGCGATCCCTGGATTACCAGTCCAGTGTTTTACCACTGGGCTACAGATCCGTCTGTACGTTCTTAAACCCAGTTTACTGCAGTATTTATATCTGTTTCACAATCTCTTCTACGATTTTCAAAAACAGTAACACAATTTAGGCTGTTTTCCTCATACCAAGAAATATTTATTTATTCTCCGTCCAATGCTAATAAAATGAACAGAACAAAGCAGCACTTTATTTGTGAAAAGACACAGATTACATATAATACGAATTATAGTAACATGTGAACGAATAATTCACAGCGGGAAAAGGGTCCATTCGCAGAAGCACACAGGAACAGCACACCGAGAACAAGGCAGTGCCCGGCCAGCATATGGACCCGATATATTGGTCCGTGCACTCAACCAGCCATAGATTTATTCTTTATTTCAGTCTCATCGTTGTACAATATATAAAATATACACAACAAATTATCGAGGTAGAGTACAACACCATTCATTATAAAAGAATTATAAGAGACTAATGTAATCACAGATAATCAAACTATCACAGTCTATCGACATATTATTATATTTACATATTAAAACCGAGGAACAGTCGCTAATTGAAAATTAAATACTTACTAAAACCAGAAATTTTGAAATACTGAAATGGAAAAAAGCACTAATGCGCAATTAAGAAATGTTTTAAATATGTGCACCATGCGGCCCCGCAAATGGACATAATTTCAGTTGAGAACACATAAACAAATAACAGTCATTGGGGATGGGTGTTGAATGGAAAACTATTACATTCTTAAGATATATATTGCAACCGTATCTTAATGTAGCTTTTAGCATGTAGCCTTGTATATATCCTAACATTGTAACCTTTGTACATACGACCACATACATATTGATTTCCTTAATTGATACACTGACGGACTGTGATCTTAATTGTTAGATATTATCGTTCACTTTATAAGTATATGCATTTGCACTCGGTGACTGAGAGGACTATATTCTATATAGTGTTGATATATACTAGAGGACATAAAACACGCACACTTCGGATCATTGCGTTTTTATAGGAAAAACAATAACTATATAAATACATAGTTTTAAACAGTTTGGAATATTTTTAGTTGTTCAGTATGTGTTTTATAATAAAGATGTGATATAGATTTGATGGAATCCTTCGTATTTCGTTTTCATGTAATAATAATCATATAATGTAGGTGTGCATTTTCTATGTCATCTAGTATATAATTTACGTGATGTACCTTACATATATTTAGGAATGGGGTTTCTAAAATTCACATAGCACAATGCTATGGAGTGCAGTTACACACTGATATGACAGTATAATATCAGGCTGCAGGTCACATGTCACCCATAAGCTGATGGCGCCGTGAATTGCAATATCTATTGACATTATTGACATTATCAAATGGGCTTAATTGCATCATTGAAACTATATCTAGCCAGTTACTTGTCAATGCTATGCTAGGGTGATTAAACTCGGAATGACATTATGTAATGTTGTTCTGACGATGTATAAAAGAGTGCACCGCTCCGTTATGACATGGAGATGCATATTGCTGATTACTAAACATTAATTATTAATTAAAGGTTTGACAGAAGTGCTATTTCCATTGATTGTTCACACTAACGATCATGGAGTTACACAGTGATACAGATTACAAGATAGATAGACAAGTATACACTGTTCTGTTAGATGCATTGGAAGCGACATACCCCATCGCCCCCGCACGGCACTACTAAGTGTATGGTAACTATGGTAACCCAAATGAATATTTAACGAATGTGATATAATATTAAGGTATACTAATATAGCTATATAGTGATCAAGTGAGAAGAAGTCATTCTTGCCCGTCTCAGGATTGGTCATTCTTGAATATCACATTCATGGCTGTTGTCACGAGATGATGCACCAGAATGTATCCCATGCAATACTCTATACACGGTGGAACATATCTTAATATACTGTGTTGACCTTCAACCAATCCGGTTGCAGTACTACAATGTGGACAACATTAAAACACTCTTCGACTCTATCAGAGTAGAGTCCATCATATCATTTATCAAGGCAATAGGAATTTATAATAAGCTGTGATATCAATTGTTAATCATGCCTTTGTAGTATATCATTCATTCATATATTACCTGTAATTACTCTTACGTCTTTATAACTTCTTAGTATTAATTTTTACGTAATGCATATACTTATATAGAATTTTATTTCATACACTCGACAATAAACATAACTTTAATGCGCGCTACATGACCTTAGATGTCGATGCGCCGTAAAACACCATTCATTCATTCATTAGTGATCAAGGACGTAACTAGATACATATTGATGCGTAGGCCCGGATTGTAGGGGGTCCGGGGGCTTCCCCCCTTTGAATTATTTCAAACGGTATAATGTCTGGTAACGTTTTGGTGTATATTTGTACACGAATTCGAAGATCAAATTACTTACTGCTAATATCACTGTAAAAAGTAGTTTCATATATCATAAATTCTTATTTGTAAATTGAGTACTAATAAAAAAGATTATGCTTGGTGGAATGATGTGTAGGCCCGGCCTAACGGGCGTTACGTACGTTACTGGTAATAGTGTGTGTGTTTTACGTTTATTTATCGTCGCTACCGGTTGCCCATATGAGCGACGCCTCCTGAAGAGATTAGTAATTTTAGAATGTTGGAGGATAGTGCAATGATACAGACAGAGACCCATTCCAGAGTCTCCTCTGGTTCTTTTACGTGCACGGTGTACAGCACCGACACGAGACCTCGGTTTAATGTCCCATCTGAAAGACTGTTAATTATATTAGGGTCAGACGGGGGATCGAACCTGCGATCAACAGATTATGTCGTACGACGATCCTCTCTTTTATTGACCTTCGGCATCCACACACTTTAAACAAACCCACTGTAGTTCATACCCCGGTGGAAATTATTAACCCTCCATTCAATCTTTAATTAATTTTCTGGGCAAATGGGAATTTATGTGATAATAATTACTGCTATGTATTCGTATTATAGGTATTAAAATTGTCCAATTGTTTTCAGGGAACTAGTTCCAAGCTTTCACTAGTGTGCGCATAGAAATACAGGCTTGAGCTGGAATTCAGAAATTGCCAAGTCAATCTATTTACGTAGTCGATATTCTGGAACAATATTTGGTTCCCTCATATGATTCCTGGATGATCCAGTATGGGTGTGGTATATACTTTATGTTGGACAGGGTTTCATGGTAGTCTCAACATATTTGCATTTAATTACTAAATTGATTTTAGCTCGATTGCGAAACAGGTTCTTACAACTTATAATAATCGTTCTCGAGATCTCGTTCCTGATGTAATCCATCGCCATGAGGGAGAGAGGAGGCAACGTGGAAATGAAATGCCTTGCCTAAGGGGGACAATCGTAACGGCTCCAGCGGAGGCTCGAACTTTTAATCTATATGCATTCTCCGAGCGTGTATAATAGTTTTTCTTGTTCAAACAGCATTTGTATAAATAGATACATATATAATATGTGGGTGAAGTTAGCAGTGAGCAGTGTACTGTTGTACTGCTGGCAGTGAGCAGTGTACTGCTATACTGCTAGCAGTGAGCAGTGAGTAGTGTAATCCAGCAGTGAGTTATGTATTCTAGTAGTGAATGATGTGTATATGCCAAATTTCGAACAAAAATAAAATTATTTAATTTTTCCGGTACTTGCTTTTTCTGGCAGTGAGCAGTGGGGGATGTACGAGTAGTGTATTCCAGAAGTGGGTAGTGTAATCCAGCAGTGAGTGGCGTAATCTAGTAGTGGATGATGTGCAACAATTTGGCATATACACATCATTCACTACTAGAATACATAACTCACTGCTGGATTACACTACTCACTGCTCACTGCTAGCAGTGCAGCAGTACACTGCTCACTGCCAGCAGTACACTGCTCACTGCCAGCAGTACACTGGCAGTACACTGCTCACTGCTAACTTCACCCACATACATACATATAATAGCGTCTGGACATCAACTATAAGCATTGATTAATATAGCGCAATGCGAACATACTGCTAAATGAATGTAATCTAGTAAACATAATTGCACACCTTGTGAAATGTGTGGTTTAAGCAACTGATGTTGAGATATCTATTCATTTTCCGGACAACCGAACACCGAGATCAGCGCCCTATGCGAGTTGTACTGAGTTTCCACGAGATTACTATGGCGACAATGTTTTGATCCGTAATTAAGCAAAATAACAACGCACGCCAGGGAAATAGCTGCTATAAATAAATAATGATGTATATAGAACCCAGCTAACAGAGGCCAATAAAAGGAAGCTATTGTTGTAATATGTGCATTGCACATTGGCCGTATATCATTGCTATAATGTCCAGTCAACGAGAGGTTTTATTTGTGAAAGACCAACGACTAAACTCTCGTCCGTTGAGATATTGCATGTGGGATTGGAGCATTAGACACACATCTCGGTGTAATTGTTTACGTTCTCACACATCTCGGTGTAATTGTTTACGTTCTCACACATCTCGGCGTAAAGGCGTACATGCTCACACACATCTCGGCGTAACGACTTACATGCTCACACACATCTCGGCGTAACGACTTACATTTTCACACACATCTCGGCGTAAAGGCGTACATGCTCACACACATCTCGGTGTAATTATTTACGATCTCACACATCTCGGCGTAACGACTTACATTTTCACACACATCTCGGCGTAAAGGCGTACATGCTCACACACATCTCGGCGTAATGGTTTACGATCTCACACATCTCGGCGTAAAGGCGTACATGCTCACACACATCTCGGCGTAAAGGCGTACATGCTCGCACACATCTCGGCATAAAGGCCTACATGCTCACACACATCTCGGCGTAAAGGCGTACATGCTCACACACATCTCGGCGTAATGGCTTACGATCTCACACATCTCGGCGTAAAGGCGTATATGCTCACACACATCTCGGTGTAAAGGCGTATATGCTCACACACATCTCGGCGTAAAGGCGTACATGCTAACACACATCTCGGCGTAAAGGCGTACATGCTCACACACATCTAGGCGTAATGGTTTACGATCATACACATCTCGGCGTAAAGGCGTACATGCTCACACACATCTCGGCGTAAAGGCGTACATGCTAATACACATCTCGGCGTAAAGGCGTACATGCTCACACACATCTCGGCGTCAAGGCGTACATGCTCACACACATCTCGGCGTAATGGTTTACGATCTCACACATCTCGGCGTAAAGACTTACATGCTCACACACATCTCGGCGTAATGGTTTACGATCACACACATCTCGGCGTAAAGGCGTACATGCTCACACACATCTCGGCGTAAAGGCTTGCATGCTCACACATCTCGGCGTAAAGATGTACATGCTCGCACATATCTCGGCGTAATGGCTTGCTTGCTCGCACATATCTCGGCGTAAAGGCTTGCATGCTCACACACATCTCGGCGTAAAGGCTTGCATGCTCACACATCTCGGCGTAATGTGGTACATGCTCACACATCTCGGCGTAAAGATGTACATGCTCGCACATATCTCGGCGTAAAGATGTACATGCTCGCACATATCTCGGCGTAAAGTGGTACATGCTCGCACATATCTCGGCGTAAAGATGTACATGCTCGCACATATCTCGGCGTAATGATGTACATGCTCGCACATATCTCGGCGTAAAGATGTACATGCTCGCACATATCTCGGCGTAAAGACTTACATGCTCACACACATATCGGCGTAAAGACTTACATTCTCTCACATATCTCGGCGTGAAGACTTACATTCTCTCACATATCTCGGCGTAAAGACTTACATTCTCTCACATATCTCGGCATAAAGACTTACATTCCCACACATCTCTGCATAACTACTTACATTCTAACAGATAACTGCATAAATACTTACATTCCCACATATCTCTGCGTGAAGACTTACATTCCCACATATCTCTGCGTAAATACTTACATTCCCACAGATCTCTGCGTAAATACTTACATTCTCACAGATCTCTGCGTAAATACTTACATTCCCACAGATCTCTGCGTAAATACTTACATTCCCACAGATCTCTGCGTAAATACTTACATTCTCACATATCTCTGCGTAAATACTTACATTCCCACAGATCTCTGCGTAAATACTTACATTCCCACAGATCTCTGCGTAAATACTTACATTCCCACATATCTCTGCGTAAATACTTACATTCTCACAGATCTCTGCATAAATACTTACATTCCCACATATCTCTGCGTAAATACTTACATTCTCACAGATCTCTGCATAAATACTTACATTCCCACATATCTCTGCGTAAATACTTACATTCCCACATATCGCTGCGTAAATACTTACATTCCCACATATCTCTGCGTAAATACTTACATTCTCACAGATCTCTGCATAAATACTTACATTCTCACAGATCTCTGCATAAATACTTACATTCTCACAGATCTCTGCGTAAATACTTACATTCTCACAGATCTCTGCGTAAATACTTACATTCTCTATGTAGTACGCTGTATAAGAAATTCAATATGAAATTAATATATACTAATTATCAAATATTCATATAATCTCTACAACCGTCCTGGAATAGGCATATTATATTTATTGAAGGAATGAATCGCGAGTTAATAGTTTCCATGGGGTATGAACTACATTGGGTGTGTATAAAGTTTGTGTGGAGGCCGACGTTCGATTCATTACTTATATTTACATTAATTATTCTTTTCAATGGGACAAAGCAAAATATAACAATTTCCAATTAAAAGGTATTTAGTCCAATTTGGCGACTTAATGTGTGGCGGGGGTCTGGTAATTAGATAGTCCTTGGAACAGCATGAACTGTAAGACACGCCTTTTCTCGTGAGGTTAACACTGTGAATGCGCGTGCCCGTGACTTCGACTGCACATGTCAGCTGTATAGTATTAGTTGGGAACCCGCGTACGAAAATGCAGGCCTATACAATCAGGACACACATGTTCCACGGAGGAAGTGCGATAGCGACGGTAAATATATAGGCACGACATATAAAACAACATCATTTTGAATATTATACATAAATATATAGCCAAGCGGTTCTGACACGTTCTTTGTTTTCAATTCATGTACATGCTTGGAATGTTTACAGTATGTGTAATTATGTATATGTGTAATTATGTATATGTGTAATTATGTATATGTGTAATTATGTATATGTGTACTTATTATGTATATGTGTAATTATGTATATGTGTAATTATGTATATGTGTAATTATGTATATGTGTACTTATTATGTATATGTGTACTTATTATGTATATGTGTAATTATGTATATGTGTACTTGTGTATATGTGTACTTATTATGTATATGTGTAATTATTTTGTATATGTGTAATTATGATGTATATGTGTAATATGATGTATCTGTGTAATTATTATGTATATGTGTAATTATGATGTATATGTGTAATTATGATGTATATGTGTAATTATTATGTATATTATGATGTATATGTGTAATTATTATGTATATGTGTAATTATGATGTATATGTGTAATTATTATGTATATGTGTAATTATGATGTATATGTGTAATTATTATGTATATGTGTAATTATTATGTATATGTGTAATTAGTTTGTATATGTGTAATTATTATGTATATGTGCACTTATTTTGTATATGTGTACTTATTATGTATATGTGTAATTATTATGTATATGTGTAATTAGTTTGTATATGTGTAATTATTATGTATATGTGTAATTATTATGTATATGTGTAATTATTATGTATATGTGCAATTATTTTGTATATGTGTACTTATTATGTATATGTGTAATTATTATGTATATGTGCAATTATTTTGTATATGTGTAATTATTATGTATATGTGTAATTATTATGTATATGTGTAATTATTTTGTATATGTGTAATTATTATGTATATTTGTAATTATTTTGTATATGTGTAATTATTATGTATATGTGTAATTATTATGTATATGTGCAATTATTTTGTATATGTGCAATTATTTTGTATATGTGTAATTATTATGTATATGTGTAATTATTTTGTATATGTGTAATTATTATGTATATGTGTAATTATTATGTATATGTGTAATTATTATGTATATGTGTAATTATTATGTATATGGTATATGTGTAATTATTATGTATATGTGTAATTATTATGTATATGTGTAATTATTATGTATATGTGTAATTATTATGTATATGTGCAATTATTGTGTATATGTGTAATTATTATGTATATGTGTAATTATTTTGTATATGTGTAATTATTATGTATATGTGTAATTATTTTGTATATGTGTAATTATTATGTATATGTGTAGTTATGATGTATATTGATCAGGAAATAAAAATCGAAAAAAGCGGTTCTGATTGGAACCATGATAGTAATTTGAAGTCAACGACCTTAATTACTCTGTCACGGGGACCTTCGACACATAAGGTAATATTATACAGCATGCACAAAGACGGTGAATCTAATTTAAGCTGTATATATTATAAGAATTTAGATGAATTATATCTGATTGTAATATCTAGTCTCCTGTAACTCAATGTTTGTATTGTATATATGCTGATGAGACTGAAATAAACTATCTATATATCTATAACTCTAATTCTAACATGACTAGAAATGTAAAGAAGGAATTTACCTTGACTAAATCTGCAATAAACCATGGTTTAGCGCGTGATGCCAAACGTGACATAATTCTATTATCAGTTTTGTAATTACGTGTTCTAAACAATAACACCAATTATTTATTAGCTCTTTAGATATTTTGGTCATGTTAGAATAATGAGCCAGAGCCCTATCTGGTTCTTTTACGTGCACGGTGTAAAGCACCGACACGAGGCCTCGGTTTAAAGTCCCATATGGAAGACTGTTAATTTTATTAGGGTCAGACGGGGGATCGAACCTGCGATCCCTGGATTACCAGTCCAGCGTGTTACCACTGGACTACAGATCCGTCTGTTACACAACTTGAAGAGATATATAGGAATATTTATACCGATTATCAAGTATTCATATAATCTCTACAACCATCCCGGAATAAGCATATTATAATTATTGAAGGAATGAATCGCGAGTTAATAGTTGCCATTGGGGTATGAACTACATTGGGTGTGTTTATAGTTCATGGAGGCCGACGTTCGATTTATATATATATATATATATGTTTTATATATATATGTACATGTTATATATATATGTACATTTATATATATGTACATGTTTTATATATATATATGTACATGTTTTATATATATATATGTACATGTTTTATATATATGTACATGTTTTATATATATGTACATGTTTTATATATATATATGTACATGTTTTATATATATGTACATGTTTTATATATATATATATGTACATGTTTTATATATATGTACATGTTTTATATATATATATGTACATGTTTTATATATATGTACATGTTTTATATATATGTACATGTTTTATATATATGCACATGTTTTATATATATGTACATGTTTTATATATATGTACATGTTTTATATATATATATGTACATGTTTTATATATATGCACATGTTTTATATATATATATGTACATGTTTTATATATATGCACATGTTTTATATATATGTACATGTTTTATATATATATATGTACATGTTTTATATATATGTACATGTTTTATATATATATATGTACATGTTTTATATATATGCACATGTTTTATATATATGTACATGTTTTATATATATGTACATGTTTGATGGTTCAGCTCACAAGGTTCTGATGTGGTCAAGGAAAGTAACTGTGCATGTTATTATCCTGCAAGTACCCCATCCTCCCCTGTCACTCGGCATTTTTCCAAGTAGATCTACGTACATTGATTTTAATCTACTGAAACAAAAGCTGCGAATAAGGGGTAAAATCGATAGGCGCATCATTAATTTACGCAGTGGTACTGGGGGATATTCAATAAGTATATCTACTAGATACAGTAAGTAGCATGTCGATATCTAGATATCCAATCTGGCTTTAGTGTTGACTCATAGGTTGAAGAAGTCGTGATAGCGCAGTGGATGAGCGTTCGCTTCAGGTGCGAAAGGTCCGGAGTTCGAGCCCCGCTGGAGCCGTTATGATTGTGCTCTTAGGCAAGGCATTTAAATTCCACGTTGCCTCTTCTCTCTCCCTCGTGGCGATGGATTCCATCAGGAATGAGGTCTCGAGAGTGATTAATATAAGTTGTAAGAATTTGTTTCGCAATTGAGCTAAAATAAATTTGTATAACTAAGCATAGAAGACCAAAAAAACTAAATGTCGCTTAATGATCACAATTGTGAGTATGGTTTATACAAATTATGTTATGGTATGTAGAAAATAATAAAATAAGCACTAACGAAGCATTCTGAAAAGAAATTTGAATGCTTGCCGAAATATGTCACATGCACCAAAAACGCTTTATCTTAAAGCTATACAAGTCTAGACAAATCTGAACAGTTTAGTATACACTAGGAAGCGAAGACCAAAACAAATTATAGTTTATATTTAAAGACGTTTTCTCGCATACCAACTAGACAGGACACATGCTTCCAGCTAGATCCGTCCATGCGGGTTTTCGTTATCCTTCGCTCTACTGAACCATGACGTGTCCTGGCTTCACGTGACACTTGTCTTTAACTCTTGAAGTGGTGTAGTGATATTGGTCTTTTCAATAATGAGAGTGTCTATGAATCATTCGTTTGCTATAATCAAAAGTAGAAGTGGACGTCGTGAGAGTGCAGTGGTAGCGCGTTCACTTCAGATGCGAAAGGTTCGGAGTTCGAGCCCCCCTGGAGCCGTTACGATTGTGCCCTTAGGCAAGGCATTTAAATTCCACGTTGCCTCTTCTCTCTCCCTCGTGGCGATGGATTCCACCAGGAATGAACTCTCGAGAATGATTAATATAAGTTGTAGGAACTTCTTTCGCAATCGAGCTAAAATAAATTTGTATAAACTAAGGAGCAGAACATTATTTAATCGTAAAACTGAACAAATTGGAATCGAGAAAAGATTGTCTAATTTCGACATTTATATCATTTTTGCTCAACAATGGGTCTTTTTCTACATATTAAATCTCGGTGAATCGGTTGGATGACGTAATCGAATTGGCAGAGAGACTCCTTTCGGACGACATATTCTGGCCATTAGGGTGGAATATCCTTGTCCCACACCAGTGTATATAAAGGCTACTCTTAATCTTTTATATACCTTTGTGCACGTGCCAATACGCTCGCCCACATGGTTCGCCGGAGGCGAGGGTAAATAAGCTCAATCATCATCCGACAACACGAAGAATGTTTGTTTAACAACATACCGTTTAATACTGGCCCAGTTACGCTGGAGCTGTTACGATTGTGCCCTTAGGCAGGCAAGGCATTTAATTTCCAGGTTGTATCTTCTCTCTCCCTCGTGGCGATGGATTCCATCAGTAATGAGGTCTCGAGAGTGATTAATATAAGTTGTAAGAACTTGTTTCGCAATCGAGCTAAAATAAATTCGTATAAACTAAGACTGGCCAAAGAATCAGAAACGTTGTAAAATAACATGCTCTATATTAGTGTGACACAAAACAAGAATAATCGTCATCATTAAACAGGCATTCTTTTTCATATATAGATGAAAATCATAGGACAACGTTACAATATCTACAAGGTCCGCCTTCCGTGGTCGAGTGGTTACGGTCGCTGACTTGTATACCACTGTAACCAATCATCACTGATGGTCACGGGTTCGAGCCCCGCTCAGGCCGTGTCTCATTTATTTGAACAAGTTGGCAGTTTCTTACGGAGGTTGGTGCACCCAAGTACTGGTTAACCGCTGGAGCCTGTCCAGGAAAGGTGTTGTTAGGTAAACTGCCCGCCGGCGATATAGTCCGAAATGGTGCTGATGCAGGCGTAAAACCCGAAATATAACAATATAACATAATCTGCAAACTAAGCACTATCTAAATAAACTGATGTACAAATAATTTAACTGACATTTCACTGAAGACTAATGAATTTGCTATTCGGTTCTCAATATCCACACACTACTCACTGTACATGTATCTAAATAAACTGATGTATAAATAATTCAGCTTACATTTCGACTTCGTATTAAGACTAATTAATTTGCTGTTCGGTTCTCAAAGATAATTAATTATGCGACATGTAAATGCTCGCGTCTTTATACGGTATTCTGTGTTTCTCGGGCGTTGGCGGTTGAATAATGGTGATACAGGTTTTATACTCGCTTGGATTGGTTGAGCCTTCAATGTGCGGAGGAGGGTGTTTATGATATTATAGGAGATATGGGAATTATTGAAGTTAATCTTGTAGTATGTATCTTTAGAATTGGTTCAGCTCACAAGGTTCTGGTGGTGTTTAGGATTGGTTCAACTCTCAAGGTTCTGGTGGTGTTTAGGGTTTGTTCAGCTCTCAAGGTTCTGAGGGTGTTAAGGATTCGTTCCGCTCTCAATGTTCTGATTGTGTTTAGGATTGGTGCAGCTGACAAGGTTCTGATGGTGTTTATGATTGGTTCAGCTGGCAATGTTCTGATGGTGTTTAGGATTGGTTCAGCTGACAAGGTTCTGATGGTGTTTAGGATTGGTTCAGCTCTCAAGGTTCTGATGGTGTTTAGGATTGGTTCAGCTCTTAAGGTTCTGATGGTGTTTAGGATTGGTTCAGCTCTCAAGGTTCTGATGGTGTTTAGGATTGGTTCAGCTGACAAGGGTCTGATGGTGTTTAGGATTGGTTCAGCTCTCAAGGTTCTGATGGTGTTTAGGATTGATTCAGCTCTCAAGGTTCTGGTGGTGTTTAGGATTGGTTCAGCTGACAAGGTTCTGATGGTGTTTAGGATTGGTTCAGCTCTCAAGGTTCTGATGGTGTTTAGGATTGGTTCAGCTTACAAGGTTCTGATGGTGTTTAGGATTGGTTCCGCTCTCAAGGTTCTGGTGGTGTTTAGGATTGGTTCCGCTCTCAATTTTCTGGTTGTGTTTAGGATTGGTTCCGCTCTCAAGGTTCTGGTGGTGTTTAGGATTGGTTCAGTTCTCAAGGTTCTGAGAGTGTTTAGGATTGGTTCCGCTCTCAAGGTTCTGATGGTGTTTAGGATTGGTTCCGCTCACAAGGTTCTGAGGGTGTTTAGGATTGGTTCCGCTCACAAGGTCCTGAGGGTGTTTAGGATTGGTTCCGCTCACAAGATTCTGAGGGTGTTTAGGATTGGTTCCGCTCACAATGTTCTGAGGGTGTTTAGGATTGGTTCAGCTCTCAAGGTTCTGATGGTGTTTAGGATTGGTTCAGCTCACAAGGTTCTGAGGGTGTTTAGGATGAGCAGGATGTTTTGGGAGACAGTTGCATAATTATATGAAAAATATGAAAATGCACGTGGCTTTGCGAAAATTAAAATTTTAAAACATCACCACATAATTACAAAGATTTCTAAAATCATTTAGAAACTATGAATTATTTTGTTGATACACTGCCAACATTTTAAGTGGAATTTGTGGACGCTTGCTGGGTAAGAAGAAAATGGCCATGTAATTGTATCCAGTCATCTACCATTGCTGCGCAGCAGTCTGATTAAGAGATGTGGCGATGGGTATAGCTGCGAGCAACACAATGTTGCTTTCCAATATTTTATTCCGAACAACTAGTTATTCTAGATGCAATCTGCTTTTAGGATATAAAGAGGCTCTCATTGTGATCGCGATAAATTATAACTGCTGAATCTAGATGACATGTTTCCATTTATAAAGGAAACCGCTGATGCTTAATGCATAGCTTGTTAGTAATATTATGAAACAAAGACGTTCGTAAATCCCCCAAACGTTATATATTTTGTGAAATCACTGACATGTCATGTATTAAAAAAGGAATATATAATGCGTTTTGCAACATTATTATATAATAGTGTAATAAGCTAACCATTTACGTGTGATGCGATACGTGGGCCCATGGTATTAGCAAAGTATTAGTGTAATTACCCACGAAAACAGGTTATAGAAAAAGATTATGACACGTGCAATAAAGTAACGTCAACAACCAAATGTCACATTCAACATCGTATCTATTAATTAATAAATACATTACCAATAACATATTATAATCCTCAAATCATTTACTTCTGATAGATAAAACTCACGGTTAACTCAAGAATGTGCATCCATTCAACAGTATTTGGTCACACACACGTGACCAAAACAACCATCGAAAAGGAAACAATTTCCCTGACCTATTGTCTGTTTCAAATCAATCATAATACATTCGAACCAACAAGTAAATGAAACAAAACAAAACAAAATAATAGAATTTCCCGCTCTTTTCCCATCTCCATACTTGACTCTTCTCTCTCCTATGCTCTTTATTATTTATATATCAACCCGTGTCACAACATCTGTTAACTACTTACATGTATATACATATGTCATGTAAATGATCTGAGTTAATACAGAATAATTGAATTGAATTGAGTAATGACGTGTGTATATGAATTCATATTTTAAATTTTTTATTTGGAAACTAACTCTCCAGTAATAGAAAAGTTTTATTCGTTTCTTGTAATTGAAAATTGAGCAGTCGTCTTGCTTTCTTAGCTTGTTATGCCAATGGTTTGTAATAAAACGTGTCTCAGCCTTGAATATCTCATAGCGGAGAGAATTACCATAAGCTCATGTAGCTTTCAATTCAATCCACTTGTCTTGATAGTTGTATTGTATGGATGTTATATGTACATATGTTATATGTCATGTTTATCTTGATAAATAAAATATGTTTAAACCAATATCTCATACATATATTATAATATATGCTATCAATACAGATACTAATAATCCAATAAAAGGATGTGCAGAATGTTAACGTTTGAAACGTCCCTCGATATTACCAAGCAGTGATCAGTGAAGTGAACAATGCCAACGGTAGCTATAGATATGATTTAGGAGAAGTATTTGACATAGCTAGTACTTCACTGGAGGACATACAAGCTGGTTGTTCGCGTTATAGCTCATACATATTTCACAAGACAGTTCATTTTCTTCATAATACGGTGATTGCAGTAAATGATTAAATAATGGTGCGGAGATATGAGACGGTAAGTCGGTTTTTGCTTTTTTTAATTCCTGATATATACTTGAGATTATTTTGTTTTACATTTTTTTATATTTAAGTTTATTAAGCGTCGCTACCGGTTCCCCCATTTGAGTGACAGGCACTTTACCTAGCAACACATTGCCTGGGCAGGCTCCAACGGTTAATCAGTGCACCAATCTCCGTAAGAAGCTGCCAACTTCATATAAATAGACACGGTCTGAGCGGAGCTCGAACCCGTGACCATCAGTGATGATAGGTTACAGTGGTATAAAAGCCAGCGAACTTAACCACTCGATCACGGAGGGGGACACCTGATATTAAATAAGGTATATACTATATATAAAGGTTGTCGGAATAACCCACGGGCCTCCGTATATAATATCATAGCCATGCACATTGGTATACCCACATTTGCTAAAATTATATCATCAGTGCGTGCTATTTTCATTTATCTAATTTTAATATAGATATTTATAATTGCTTTATTAATCCAATGAAATACCGTTATACACGAAATGACGTGACTTCTCTTTGGAGTTGGTTCTAAAGTGAAACTAAAATTGAGATTTTGACGTCACGAGGTTGTGCTAGATACTAGACACGTATTAAACAGATGACAACTCTATATTTATATTTCGGTTATGGTTTTATAGTTTTGAAGATATCTATATATATAGACGCAATAACTGAGAGACAAGGATGACATGAATATATTAATATATATTATGATAGGGTATATTCTAAAAGTCACAACACACATACACACATATATAATTACATTATATAAATATGATTTTATTAAGGAATCTTGTAAATACATGCAGTTATACCAGAATGTGGATATAGAGGACAGTTTCGAGTCGGTTTCGAGTCTCGAGTCTATAGATGATTCGAGTCTATACAAAATGGTCTCTATCAGCCCCGAGCGACTCGATGAACCGTTGAGGCATGCTCCCGACGTTCACTCTTCACGTCTTAACCCTTTTCATGCTGGGTAAAATGAAAACTCAAAATAGTTCAAATAAGTGTAGCAGACGACAATTCATTACTGTTGTTTTCTTATTTGTAACTGAAAACTCATTAGAACAGTGTCATGACGACCCAACTGTAATGCAATAGTTGTCTGTAGTTTTCATTGTTATCGAGTAAAGAGGTAATGGTATGGTTTATGAGCTATGAGTTAGAATTGTGTAAATTGTGATAACAAAATAATGAATTTTGACTTGAAATCATAATGGTGTTTTTTAAACACTTTATTTATTTTACAGTGATTGCGAAGCAAGTTCTAACAACTTATATTAATCACTCTCGTTGGCGCGGATGAAAGCGTAAATGTGGTCATAATGGTTGAGTTGTTTGTTAATGGAACCGTTAGGTTGTGCTACAAGAAAGTTATTCCGAATTGTGCATGATGAAATATTGCTGGGATACAGAACATAACTTTATTTTCTCAAAACATATGTATGTTATTTGAGGTTACACATATTCTAACAATAGCATATTTCGATATCATTTACTAATTCAAACAAAACAAATTCAAATATAAGTATCCATCTATATGATGACTCGGTGCTGGTTGCAACAATTACTGCTCTAGCTAGTGTGACGTAGTTATCCTTTTTATTATATTCTCATATATGTGCATTACATCATATACACTTAACGGATCTGTAGTCCAGTGGGAGAGAGAAGAGGCAATGTGGAAATTAAATGCCTTGTCTAAGGACACAATCGTAACGGCTCCAGCGGGGCTCGAACACCAGACCTTTCGCACCTGAAGCGAACGCGCATCCACTGCACTATCACGACGATATGTGGGACTCTAAACCGATGTCTCGTGTCGGTGCTGTACACCGTACACGTAAAAGAACCAGAGGAGACTCTGGAATAGGTCTCTGTTTGTATCATTGCACTATCCTCCAAACATCTAAAATTATTAATCTGTTCAGGAGGTGTTGCTCATATGGTAGCGACGATAAATAAACGTAAAATACACACACACACACTTTGTATATGAGGTGACTTATAGGCCCACTGGGTCGGGTGCAACATTTTGTATATATTTGTTTATTATTTATGTTTAATGCACATATAATAAAATAATTTCTCTAATTTTTCTCACAAACACATAACACCTCATCATGGCAAAATACATAGCCATTCATTAGACAAGAATTACCAATAGACTAATGATCATATCAGGGTTGATACTAATTAACAGCTGTTTCTAAACAATATAAATGAACCAGAAATGCTGCATGCACGTATTAAGTTTTAATCGTTATTATTAGTTTAAACTTTATTTATCAGAAATACAAGACTTGATTTATTTTACAACGATGTGCGAAGCAAGTTCTAACAACTTATATTAATCACTCTCGTTGGCGCGGATGAGAGCGTATATGTGGTCAGTGGTTTTAATCTTTATTAAAGTCTCATCTATGTACATACATGTAATACAAACACAAATATAAATAATCAGATTAAAAGTACATAGCCATTCTGAATAGAATTATAAGAGACATATTGCAACAAAACATATCACATTATAAAATCCCACACTACTATTAGTTAATGCTTATTTACATTCTAAAGCCAAGAAACAGTTGCTAATTTATATTTAAATACGAAATAAAACAAAATGGTATAAAACACTAAATCGAAAAACAAGCACTAGTGCGCTATTAAGAAATATTTTACAAAATCAGTTATCACCCAGGATCAGATCGAGAATGACCTAATTAGCAGTTGCTTCTTGTAGTCTGTACAAGTGGTGTGGGAGGAAACCGGAGTACCCGGAGAAAATCCACCTTTCCGATCTGGCGACCACCGTGCCATCTCACATTCTTCCCGTTCTGAGGATCGAACATTGGTTATTGTAATTGAGCTTCTGATGATATGCAATTTTGCCAGAACTAAAAAAGTGAAACCCAGACTTGAACCCAGGCTATAAAAACCCTATAATTAGAATTCACCGCCATGTTATATTAACCAGGAGTAATAGAAGGAGATATAAATATGTTATATGTCCAAAGAATAACGTGTTTTAAAGCGACATTACATCGCAAAAAGCAAATAAAATGCATTTGTTTCACGTATAAATGCATTGCTACTATTAATTATTCCGAATACATTCGAACACTAACAGTGAATCAATAAACAGTGTTGTTGTGGCCTACAAACTTTCAAAAGTGAAAGTAGGATTCCTGAAATGACGTAAGTTTGTCATTGGAGTCAATACTAAACGCCCGATACTTTTGTTTAGAGACAATTTAACTAAGATTAGTCTACAAATAAATATGCATAGGCACAAATGTGAGATATAGCGGTAAATATGTACGATACATTGTGTTATTCAGGATACACGCATTATATTATGCATGAATGTCGACCATATTTACATTATTTTGTTATGTCAACAAACCGCGTATACGACGCTTGTTGAAATACTCACTTACTTTTTGAGGCAAATGTTGGAAAAACAAGTATACAATATCATATGAAATTACATTCTGCAGACATTTGCGTTTTTACCGATGTAGTGTCGCTTTAAAACTGCAGAGAAAACAATAAATAGATATAAAATTCAATAGTATGAGTTACAATAAAAGAAATATATGATAATGCTTTTACTATGAAATATGAGACTAGTTCTCATCATAAGTCATTCTCACATGATCTCCGTAATCAGAACTGTATCTTGCAATTCAGTGAAATAAATGATAAATATTGATTTAAAGTAAGAACTATTGCACGATTTCATTATATCGAAACGTGCACATTACATTATAAATATTAGATAATTAATTACACGCTTTATAGCATTGCTCTAATGATCTGTGTATGTTATTAGCATGTTCATATATCAATAATTATTGTATGCAATCATTTCAACGTTCACAAATGTGTGACATGAGATGACACAACACACAGGAATTTTAATTAAGTGTCAGATAACATTTGCAAATGTTACAGACGGATCTGTAGTTCAGTGGTAACACGCTGGACTGGTAATCCAGGGATCGCAGGTTCGATCCCCCGTCTGACCCTAATAAAATGAACAGTCTTTCAGATGGGACTTTAAACCGATGTCTCGTGTCGGTGCTGTACACCGTACACGTGAAAGAACCAGAGGAGACTCTTGCAGTGGTCTCTGTCTGTATCATTGCACTATCCTCCGAACTTCTAAAATGACTAATCTCTTCAGGAGGTGTCACTCATATGGGCAACCAGGTAGCGACGATAAATAAACGTAAAACACATTTGCAAATTGTCTGAAATTGGTCTTATTACTGGAGCTGTTGTATCACTTGGAACTGAAATATGTGATCGTATTACTGAATAACGGGGTGGTCCTATTATAGGGGTTTGTGACTATTGAAAATATAGAAATATATTATATATATATGTGTGTGTTTTACGTTTATTTATCGTCGCTACCGGTTGCCCATATTAGCGACGCTTCCTGAAGAGATTAGTTATTTTAGATTTTGGAGGATAGTGCATGATACAGACAGAGACCCATTCTAGAGTCTCCTCTGGTTCTTTTACGTGCACGGTGTAAAGCACCGACACGAGACCTCGGTTTAACGTCCCATCTGAAAGACTGTTAATTTTGTTAGGGTCAGACGGGGGATTGAACCTGCGATCCCTGAATTACCAGTCCAGCGTGTTACCACTGGACTACATATCCGTCTGTATATATATATATTCGTTCTGAGAAATACTGATCTTAATAGCGGGGTGGTCTTAATATAGGAATGGTCTTTATACGTTTTTTACTGTATATCTAAATAGTTGTCCTACATACAATAATATTATATGGAATATAATGCGACTGATAAAGACAGTTAACTATGTGTTCCTACTTGCAATATATACTATTTGTCATGCATGCAACATATATAATGTGATAAATATAAACATTTAAATATTTGTTCCTACATGCAACACATATAATGTGAATTATATAAACATTTAAATATTTGTTCCTATGTTCAATATATATAACGTGATTTATATAAACATTTAAACAGTTGTTCCTACATGCAATGTATATAATGTTATTTATATAAACATTTAAACATTTGTTCCTACATGCAATGTATATAATGTTATTTATATAAACATTTAAACATGTGTTCCTACATGCAATGTACATAATGTTATTTATATAAACATTTAAACATTTGTTCCTACATGCAATATAAATAATGTGATTTATATAAACATTTGTTCCTACATGCAATATATATAACGCGATTTATATAAACATTTGTTCCTACATGCGATATATATAATGTGATTTATATAAACATTTGTTCCTACATGCGATATATATAATGTGATTTATATAAACATTTGTTCCTACATGCAATATATAACGTGATTTATATAAACATTTGTTCCTACATGCAATATATATAACGTGATTTATATAAACATTTGTTCCTACATGCAATATATAACGTGATTTATATAAACATTTGTTCCTACATGCAATATATAACGTGATTTATATAAACATTTGTTCCTACATGCAATATATAACGTGATTTATATAAACATTTGTTCCTACATGCAATATATAATGTGATTTATATAAACATTTGTTCCTACATGCGATATATATAATGTGATTTATATAAACATTTGTTCCTACATGCGATATATATAATGTGATTTATATAAACATTTGTTCCTACATGCAATATATAACGTGATTTATATAAACATTTGTTCCTACATGCAATATATAATGTGATTTATATAAACATTTGTTCCTACATGCGATATATATAATGTGATTTATATAAACATTTGTTCCTACATGCGATATATATAATGTGATTTATATAAACATTTGTTCCTACATGCAATATATAACGTGATTTATATAAACATTTGTTCCTACATGCAATATATATAATGTGATTTATATAAACATTTGTTCCTACATGCAATATATAACGTGATTTATATAAACATTTGTTCCTACATGCAATATATATAACGTGATTTATATAAACATTTGTTCCTACATGCAATATATAACGTGATTTATATAAACATTTGTTCCTACATGCAATATATATAACGTGATTTATATAAACATTTGTTCCTACATGCAATATATATAACGTGATTTATATAAACATTTGTTCCTACATGCAATATATAACGTGATTTATAAACATTTGTTCCTACATGCAATAATAACGTGATTTATATAAACATTTGTTCCTACATGCATATATAACGTGATTTATATAAACATTTGTTCCTAAATGCAATATATAACGTGATTTTATATACATTTGTTCCTACATGCAATATATATAACGTGATTTATATAACCATTTGTTCCTACATGCATATATATAATGTGATTTATATAACCATTTGTTCCTACATGCAATATATAACGTGATTTATATAAACATTTGTTCCTACATGCAATATATAACGTGATTTATATAAACATTTGTTCCTACATGCAATATAACGTGATTTATATAAACATTGTTCCTAAATGCAATATATATAACGTGATTTATATAAACATTTGTTCCTACATGCAATATATATAACGTGATTTATATAAACATTTGTTCCTACATGCAATATATATAATGTGATTTATATAAACATTTGTTCCTACATGCAATATATAACGTGATTTATATAAACATTTGTTCCTACATGCAATATATAACGTGATTTATATAAACATTTGTTCCTACATGCAATATATAACGTGATTTATATAAACATTTGTTCCTAAATGCAATATATATAACGTGATTTATATAAACATTTGTTCCTACATGCAATATATAACGTGATTTATATAAACATTTGTTCCTACATGCAATATATAACGTGATTTATATAAACATTTGTTCCTACATGCAATATATATAACGTGATTTATATAAACATTTGTTCCTACATGCAATATATATAATGTGATTTATATAAACATTTGTTCCTACATGCAATATATAACGTGATTTATATAAACATTTGTTCCTACATGCAATATATAACGTGATTTATATAAACATTTGTTCCTACATGCAATATATAACGTGATTTATATAAACATTTGTTCCTAAATGCAATATATATAACGTGATTTATATAAACATTTGTTCCTACATGCAATATATAACGTGATTTATATAAACATTTGTTCCTACATGCAATATATAACGTGATTTATATAAACATTTGTTCCTAAATGCAATATATATAACGTGATTTATATAAACATTTGT
>CM026404.1:81389040-81446540 GCA_014843695.1 Archivesica marissinica
ATATATAACGTGATTTTTATAAACATTTGTTCTACATGCAATATATATAACGTGATTTATATAAACATTTGTTCCTACATGCAATATATATAATGTGATTTATATAAACATTTGTTCCTACATGCAATATATAACGTGATTTATATAAACATTTGTTCCTACATGCAATATATAACGTGATTTATATAAACATTTGTTCCTACATGCAATATATAACGTGATTTATATAAACATTTGTTCCTAAATGCAATATATATAACGTGATTTATATAAACATTTGTTCCTACATGCGATATATATAATGTGATTTATATAAACATTTGTTCCTACATGCAATATATAACGTGATTTATATAAACATTTGTTCCTACATGCAATATATATAACGTGATTTATATAAACATTTGTTCCTACATGCAATATATATAACGTGATTTATATAAACATTTGTTCCTACATGCAATATATATAATGTGATTTATATAAACATTTGTTCCTACATGCAATATATAACGTGATTTATATAAACATTTGTTCCTACATGCAATATATAACGTGATTTATATAAACATTTGTTCCTACATGCAATATATAACGTGATTTATATAAACATTTGTTCCTAAATGCAATATATATAACGTGATTTATATAAACATTTGTTCCTACATGCAATATATAACGTGATTTATATAAACATTTGTTCCTACATGCAATATATAACGTGATTTATATAAACATTTGTTCCTAAATGCAATATATATAACGTGATTTATATAAACATTTGTTCCTACATGCAATATATAACGTGATTTATATAAACATTTGTTCCTACATGCAATATATATAACGTGATTTATATAAACATTTGTTCCTACATGCAATATATAACGTGATTTATATAAACATTTGTTCCTACATGCAATATATATAACGTGATTTATATAAACATTTGTTCCTACATGCAATATATATAATGTGATTTATATAAACATTTGTTCCTACATGCAATATATAACGTGATTTATATAAACATTTGTTCCTACATGCAATATATAACGTGATTTATATAAACATTTGTTCCTACATGCAATATATAACGTGATTTATATAAACATTTGTTCCTAAATGCAATATATATAACGTGATTTATATAAACATTTGTTCCTACATGCAATATATAACGTGATTTATATAAACATTTGTTCCTACATGCAATATATAACGTGATTTATATAAACATTTGTTCCTAAATGCAATATATATAACGTGATTTATATAAACATTTGTTCCTACATGCAATATATAACGTGATTTATATAAACATTTGTTCCTACATGCAATATATATAACGTGATTTATATAAACATTTGTTCCTACATGCAATATATAACGTGATTTATATAAACATTTGTTCCTACATGCAATATATATAATAACTTTGTCAAGTGTTTATATTTGCTGTAATGTATGTACATCGATGAGACTAAAATAAAGATGAAAACTAAAAATAAACTAACTATAATCTACAAGATGAAGAATGGCCCAACTCCTGATTCTCTTTCTGCTCTAGCGCCACCAAGTGTAAGGAAAACTTCGTGGTATAATTTACGCAATTCCGATGATATCTAATTTATGTGTTTTACGTTTATTTATCGTCGCTACCGGTTACCCATATGGGCCACGCCTCCTGAAGAGATTAGTCATTTTAGATTTTTGGAGGATAGTGCAACGGTACAGACAGAGACCCATTCCAGAGCCTCCTCTGGTTCTTTTACGTGCACGGTGTAAAGCACCTACACGAGACCTCGGTTTAAAGTCCCATCTGAAAGAATATTATTACGGTCAGACGGGGGATCGGACCTGCGATCCCTGGATTACCAGTCCATCGTGTTAACCACTGAACTATAGATCCGTCTGTAAAAATGTATGCGCTCTATAACATGTTTAATACCACAGTGCTTGTCAGCCATCGGATCTGAGAAATTGGACAGAACTATCAAGTGAATTACACACTTCGCCATATCTGGCCCCATTCAAATTTCAACTAAATAGTAGCGTCATGAAATGCCATAAATAATTCTATGTCGGTGACAGCAAATGCCATTCTATCATGCTCGGCTCCTACTCATTTTAGATCATTACACCAGTATTTGTTCAATAAGACATTTCTCCATCAACCCTTTATCATTGTGGTCTTCCAGAGAGTTATCATTATTTTTTCTTTGAATGTCATTGCTATAATGATATCAGAGTTTGTCTCTAAGGAATTATTTCTAATTATTGTACCATAATACACTAATCTCTAATGTGAACTAAGGCATTGTATCAAATGGAATCGACCGTTGAACAGATTCTGCACTACCGTAACCAATTAGATGAACACCGTTTACTTAAGTCAAGAGGAAAAGAAACTAATTATAATTCTGAGCAGGAACTACCGTATATCAGGAATATGATTCGCGTTTCCATTTTTCGCGTTGTTCGTGAAAATTGATACATCGAACATTGTAAGCACATTCTTTTCAGGAAAAGTCTTCAAAATCTGCAAAGAATCAATATTTTGGTTGTTGTTGTTACTCAGCGGGTACTCCTCTGTCACAACCTCTCGCATTGGTCACTTGAAAACTCAATAGCGCTGATAACTGCACTCATATGTGTGTGCTTTACGTGTATTTATCGTCGTTACCGGTTGCCCATATGAGCGACGCCTCCTGAAGAGATTAGTCATTTTAGATTTTTGGAGAATAGGAGGATAGTGCAATGATACAGACAAAGACCCATTCCAGAGTTTCCTCTGGCACCGCCACGAGACCTCAGTTTAAATTCCCATCCACCATTTCGTTGCGTATCTTCGTTTTGAATTGTACATAAAGCGCCAAATGAGTAGACTTCGCAGGTGTGGATGACAAACGGTAGATCACGTCATTGGTGGTAGGTTGTAACTGTTAATGTCATCAACTACACTCCTCCTATCGTATTGCGTAACCGTTAGAACGTCACGTTACTCGTAGTGACGTCATTCATTCATCCTCATGCATTCACATAGCAAAATTAATAGTGAGTGCGGGTGTTATGCCGCAACCATAATTTATTATATCAACACTTGTGGAATTTTAATCATGTACCTGGGAAGTTTGTGAGATGGTACGGGGGTTTTCTCCGGGTATTCCCACATGAATGACAGAATATACGCTTTCATCCGCGCCTACTACAGTGATTAATATAAATTACTAAAGCTTGATTAGATAGAGATAGATTTCTTTATTTATAGAGGGTGACCTAATTGGTTCTGAACTAATTTTCCTTACGGCCCTCTTTAATTTCTTAACACTATAGCGTTAATGTACATACACAATAATTATAACCAAAGCACACAGTGATGCCATACAATATACATGTATAAGGTTGTACAATGTACAAATCAGGTACTGTTATTGAAATATAGAACGACATAGGCATATTGAATGACAATCATTATATAATATATATATAGTGTATACCGATTAAAAAGTTGTTGTATTCATAATTTACATTTTGTCTTGAACATATTTAAAGATCTGGACGTCTTAATTTCCAATGGTAGACAATTCCATATCTTTGGACCAGAGTATTCTAAATAGTTCTTGTACATTTCACATCTAGGTCTTAGAATATAGAGATAAATATTTGAAGTATTTCTCAATGTCATATCTGAAGTAACTGTATTGCGATGTCTTAATTGAAAATGTTCATTCAAATAATTCGGTACAAGATTGTGCATAATTTTGTACATTGTTACTGCTTTTTGAAACATAATCCGTTGGTAAAAAGTCACTATACTAATTTCGCGAGCGTTGTGAAATAAATAACGTTTATACTTTGCCTGAATTATACGTACAAGCTACCAATATCATCTAGGATACAGTGGAGACAATAGAACAACAGTTG
Source organism: Archivesica marissinica (assembly GCA_014843695.1). NCBI lineage: Eukaryota > Metazoa > Mollusca > Bivalvia > Venerida > Vesicomyidae > Archivesica > Archivesica marissinica. The sequence goes on from CM026404.1 coordinate 81,392,968, forward strand.
CCATGGTTACAGAAATGAAGAATATAACAAGTTTTCGAAAACACGTTTCATGAGTTATTGATTCGTTCAGAACAAAATATACAATCAGTTTGGGAATGTTCACAGAAATGGACCACTTTCTAGGAAATGCAATTATGGTGTATTTAAAATATGACTATATTCTCGATGGAATGTATGCCAATTAATTATATTTCACACATGCTGTGAAATATGCTAGTAATAAGAAAATTACAGAACGACATTTCTCAGAAATGTGTTAAACTGGCTTTCATCAAATCATGGACATATACAATAGAACTAGTCTACTCCTCATAATATGTTTCCATACCAATATAACTATATGTGACTGACATTCATCAACACATGGACACATTCAATGGAATTAATCTACAGCTTCAAATCGGTTTCCATGGTAATATATTTGTATCGCTATTACATTTCCGTAGATTAATGATCATGTATATGCACTATTTGTATCTATTTTCGCGCGAATTTCAGCTCACATGCGCACTCGAAATTACGGTCATTCACAGTGTTTGGCAGCATTTCTTTGATATTCATTGAGAAATGGACGTAACTATAAGTAGTGAATCCCGGGTTAATTATTTTCCATCGGGGTATGAACTACATAGTTCGGTCTCCCCGTATTTAACTACGCCCAATGTTTCGCAACGCCATTGATTTATTTCTTTAAATGTATCTGTACATATTGTGCTAAGTATTTGAGACAATTACGAAGCCGAGAGTGGAACCAGACTCTATAATATAGTAACTGTTATTGGTTATCTCCAGTACACGAGTAGTTCAGTGTGATGACGTCGGATTCCGCTTCCGGCATCGCATGCCTAAGTTCGAAAATGTCCATTATTAAATTTGTGTTATTGGTTGCAACCGATATATTATTAATATCGAATCACATGTAGGTTACCTCTCAACAAGCCTTAGGACAGAAAATATGTGTCTTTGGGTTGACGATAGAATTAAGATTAATACCTGTTGGCTAATTATTCACACTACGTTCACTAACTTCATATGTTTCGAGGTACATTATATTAATTTATTGTGTGTCCTCCATAAGTTATGTATAGAATATAGAATATCCGCCTCAAGTTACACTCGATTTTAGTATTATTCTTTATACCTACCGAAAACGTTGCAAATATTTATTATGTACATTTCCATTGGAGAGGAATTAATATAAGTTTTCTGAAAACTTGTTTTCCAATCCAAACCATTCATAATTTATGTAATTTGTGTTATACATGTAAATTTATTGGAATAAATACTGTATAAACCAAGTTATGTCACAGAAATATACGTATTAACTCTTTCAGCGCCGAATAAATTCAGAGCATGTGCAAACAACATAGATCCAGGATCTATGTTGTTGCTATTCGGACAGGTGCTTCAGCTCCACTGTCTGAAGAGCAATCAGCATATAGCCTGATCAGGCGGCATTTTCTGTTCTGTCCTATCGGGTTCTCTACTTTTTTTACAAGTCGCTTTTATGCGACATTGGCGGTGAAAGAGTTAAACACATGTGCGTCACATACAGTTACGTCTCAGCAATCGTATTGACGTCAGATATAAGATTAATACCTGTTGCATGCATAATGATTCACCCTACTTTCACTAACTTCATATTTATTTATTTATTTTATTCTTTATTTCAGTCTCATCAATGTACAGCATATAACACACACACACAATATAGTTTACATATTAAAAAGTACATTGCCACTCAATCCAGAGTTACAAGAGACTATGCATCTATATATCATTCATCTATAACATAGTGCACTACTATAATATATACATGTACATGTGATAACTACATGTGTGAGATAAAGCTGAAAAGCAGTCGCTAATTGAAATTTAAAATCTTATTAAAATGAAATGGAATGACAAATACTGAAAGCAAAATAAGCATTACTGCGCAAACTAAAAAATATTTTAAAAGATCAAATACCAATTCCAATCAGATTGGGATTAGCCTAATTAGCAAATGCTTTCCAGGTGTAATACAATATGAAGACGACATATCAAGCACTCTGCTATATACATATAGGTCTTCACCAACTGTCCTCACCCCACGAGCTATTCTGACTGGGAAATGTTTGTTCATGCAGTACAGAGAATTGTTATTTATCGATTGATTTCTAAGTATATGTGATCAAACGATAATGTACGCCAACAGAACCATGGTTATAGTGCATAATTGATCACAAACATTTGATTGATTTCTTTAGTGGATTTATTTGATGCTGGCCCCGCTACCAAATGGTGTCGAGTAAACAAATTGGTAAACGTATCAATAAACAAGGACAAGCGTTTCTCCTATTGTTCTACCTCGGTAAATACCTTTGTATCCACAGCCGTTTATTGCAAATTATGAATTATTAATACAGAGTTAATTGAAAGGACACGCTGTCAAACATCCGGTAATATTATAGTAGTTGAGCTGTGCATGGAGACGCTTCGACATCCATATACATATTATATTCTTTATTTACGTCTCATCAATGTACAACAAACAACATTCAATATAATAAAAACATATCGATGTACATTGCCACTCAATAATGAATTATAAGAGACAGTAACAGTAACAATTCACAATAGAACACGATTCAACATATAAGTTTCTTAAAACTAGAGTTTATATAGGTTGATCCAGACCGATACTCTCACAAACTGAAGACAATCGTCAACATGTGGACAGGCACATTGCCACCATTACACCACAGCCGCAAAACGTCACCATGGGTAACCGCTATCAGTGAGATTCTCGGTCCAAAACAAGACCTACCTTTAGATATAAATGTGTTAAATCTAAATTGCCTACGCTAATCTTATCTAAGAAGTGCTTAGACTATTTATTAAAACACTGATATTGAAAAAGAGCACTAACGTGCTTATTAATTAAAAAATGGTATAAAAAAACAATTATCACCTCTGATCAGATCAGTGATGAACTGATTAGCATAGACTATTTAGTTGGCAATACAAAAGTATTCATAGTATTAAGAAACAATTGAGATACATTATTTACATGCTAAATATATATATATTACAATCTATGAACTGCATAACATACTGATTTTATATACAAGTCAAAAACCGTCGTTTTTGAAGAATTCCAAAACAGGTTTTGGCACATAATCTTATCAGTTCCGTGCTGGAGAAAATTAAAACAAACTTTTCTGAATCAGAAAGATTAATAAAATTACCATAAATACATGTGCTACCATAGCCTGTGAACAGTCGTTGATATAGTTTGCCTTGTCCGTCAAATAAAATATATTTATTTTAACACGCAAACAGTTAAAGCGACATTACTTCGCAAACAGCCAAAACATGCATTGTTCACGTACAATAAAATGCATTGCTACTACAAATTCTTCCGAATACATTCGAACACAAATATTGAATCAATGAGTCTGATTGATTACTTCATCATCATCTCCATATTATTTTTACTTACACTTATATCATTACAGTTGAATACAACTTGTCATGTTCATAAATGTATACACTCTGCCATAGTAGTCGAACATTATGTTTGTCATGGAGAAAATCTAAATAAGCTACTAGCTTCCGATTTAATCCATTTGTTCTTGTATATTAATGTTACAACATGATGTAAATATTGATAAAATAAAATATGTTTAAACTAATCAATGAACAGTGTTTGTGGTCTACAGACTTTCAAAAGTGAATGTAGGATTTCATGTACCGGTCATCCAAGCTCCTGAATTGAAATATCGTTGTCATTGTAGTCAATACTACACGCTTGATACTGTCGCTTAGAGATAATACATTTAACTAAGATTAGTCTACACATAAATGTGCGCATATGCATGTATGTCGACCCTGTTTACATTATTTTGTTATGTCAACAAACCGCGTATACGACGCGACGCCTATTTATTAGTTGAAATACTCAATTTATGAGGCAAATATTTGGAAAATAATTATACCATATAATAGGAAATTACATTCTGTATAAATGTGCGCTTTCACTGATGTAATGTCGCTTTAATTGAGCCGTATTGGGTATCTGGTAATATTAACGTTGTATTTTGCCAGTAGTATAAAAAGTTAAAAATTGACAGACTGGAACTCAGACTAGAGCTATAGCATTATGCATACAATGAACTTTGCTGAAATAAAACTGAAGCCAGAAAATAAGAACGACTCACATGGAAAACATGTACTATTATGTTTATCTCTGGTACACATACTAGAGGACATAGAAAACGCACACTTCGGATATATACTAGAGGACATAGAAAACGCACACTTCGGATATATACTAGAGGACATAGAAAACGCACACTTCGGATATATACTAGAGGACATAGAAAACGCACACTTCGGATATATACTAGAGGACATAGAAAACGCACACTTCGGATATATACTAGAGGACATAGAAAACGCACACTTCGGATATATACTAGAGGACATAGAAAACGCACACTTCGGATATATACTAGAGGACATAGAAAACGCACACTTCGGATATATACTAGAGGACATAGAAAACGCACACTTCGGATATATACTAGAGGACATAGAAAACGCACACTTCGGATATATACTAGAGGACATAGAAAACGCACACTTCGGATATATACTAGAGGACATAGAAAACGCACACTTCGGATATATACTAGAGGACATAGAAAACGCACACTTCGGATATATACTAGAGGACATAGAAAACGCACACTTCGGATATATACTAGAGGACATAGAAAACGCACACTTCGGATATATACTAGAGGACATAGAAAACGCACACTTCGGATATATACTAGAGGACATAGAAAACGCACACTTCGGATATATACTAGAGGACATAGAAAACGCACACTTCGGATATATACTAGAGGACATAGAAAACGCACACTTCGGATATATACTAGAGGACATAGAAAACGCACACTTCGGATATATACTAGAGGACATAGAAAACGCACACTTCGGATATATACTAGAGGACATAGAAAACGCACACTTCGGTTATATACTAGAGGACATAGAAAACGCACACTTCGGATATATACTAGAGGACATAGAAAACGCACACTTCGGATTATATACTAGAGGACATAGAAAACGCACACTTCATTATATACTAGAGGACATAGAAAACGCACACTTCGGTTATATACTAGAGGACATAGAAAACGCACACTTCGGATATATACTAGAGGACATAGAAAACGCACACTTCGGTTATATACTAGAGGACATAGAAAACGCACACTTCGGATATATACTAGAGGACATAGAAAACGCACACTTCGGATACTATACTAGAGGACATAGAAAACGCACACTTCGGATACTATACTAGAGGACATAGAAAACGCACACTTCGGATTATACTAGAGGACATAGAAAACGCACACTTCGGATACTATACTAGAGGACATAGAAAACGCACACTTCGGATACGTATACTAGAGGACATAGAAAACGCACACTTCGGATACGTATACTAGAGGACATAGAAAACGCATAGAAAACGCACACTTCGGATATATACTAGAGGACATAGAAAACGCACACTTCGGATATATACTAGAGGACATAGAAAACGCACACTTCGGATACGTATACTAGAGGACATAGAAAACGCACACTTCGGATATATACTAGAGGACATAGAAAACGCACACTTCATTATATACTAGAGGACATAGAAAACGCACACTTCGGATATATACTAGAGGACATAGAAAACGCACACTTCATTATATACTAGAGGACATAGAAAACGCACACTTCCATTATATACTAGAGGACATAGAAAACGCACACTTCGGATACGTATACTAGAGGACATAGAAAACGCACACTTCGGATACGTATACTAGAGGACATAGAAAACGCACACTTCGGATAAGTATACTAGAGGACATAGAAAACGCACACTTCGGATACGTATACTAGAGGACATAGAAAACGCACACTTCGGATACGTATACTAGAGGACATAGAAAACGCACACTTCGGATACGTATACTAGAGGACATAGAAAACGCACACTTCGGATACGTATACTAGAGGACATAGAAAACGCACACTTCGGATAAGTGTGTTTTTACATGAAACACAATAACTATATAAATACATAGTTTTAAACATTTTGGAATAGTTTTAGTTGTTCAGTTTGTGCTTTGCAATAAAGATGTGATATATCTTTGATGGAATCCTTCGTATTTCGTTTTCATGTAATAATAATCATATACTGTAGGTGTGCGTTTTCGATGTCCTATAATATATTTACAACATGATATAGCAGAAGCAAATATTTAGTCAGTGGTACATCCGGTAATACTTCATACACTTTCACACTGTCGCTAACCGAAATGTAAGATTATGTTTAGTTCAAACATCAATTTATTTTATGTATCCATAATTAACTACCAGTAAAATTGGCCATGGGCATTGTGTATGTGTATTGCTTAAAATATAAATTCGCCGGACACGCAAACATACACATAACACTACTCATTATACAATAATGAGCTTAATGATATTTTATTTCTGAATTCCAATAGGCTCAAAAGCCCATGAGGACATATACATGCATACTTTATGGCAAACAGTGATACTAGCATAAATTATATAAATACTTGTACAATGTACATAGATATCAAACATAGAGAAATATATAGTTGTTCAAATTTGGAGAAGGTTATACGTATTCATGATCACATTTTACATATAGTATGCATAAATTTACAGTAATTACTCACATTTAAAATATTGCTATATTGCTATATTGTAGCAGTTACTATAATATTATAATATTCCAGGTTATTTATATTACTTATCTGTTCATTCGCTATTTAAATTTTCTCTCTAACTAATAATAGACATTTTAAAATGAAACCAATATGACGTTGATCTTAAGCGAAACGTAACAGAAAGACCAACACATGGTTTCCTAATGTGTAATTCAATTTGTAAGTTAACCATTTAGCATACACGCTCCGTAAGTGACATTCATATGTAACTTTTCCTAATTCTCCATACACAAAATCATTCTGTGTCGTTTTCTTAACTCCTAATAACTTTCTACAAAACTTTAAATGTAATCTTTCAATAGATAAATCCTTTGCAAAAGCACAAACTTCACTACAATAATTCATAATAGGTGCTACTAATTTGTCAAATAGATTGATGCTAAGGTGTTATATATGTAATTTATATAAATATTTGTTTCACTTAAAAATTGCATTTTCTGCTTGCCCAGCAAGTGTATTAATAGATAATGGCATAGGAATAATTACTGTATTCCTGTTAATTGTAGCAATATATATACATTTAGCCAGCTTTTTAATTACCCATGACTGAACTGACTTTATAATATTTGCAAACTTATCTACATTAGGCCATGTATGTATAATACTATCTTTGTAGCAAAGCCATCTTAAGATGGACTATAATGGATAAACCAATAAAAAGTGATATTCGGACTCAACAACTCACATATTACATTTAATACATACTCGTTGGTTTCTTCAATATTTATAAACCATCCTTCTTCTACGTAATAATACAATAACATATATAATGCAATAAGTACACCATACAGAAGCATGTCCAGTGATTGGACGACGTTCCGGTTATAGCTGTGCCACAAACGTCCAACCAATCACCTGATATATAGCTAGACAGTGTATGTTTCTTCCGAGAGCCAGGTCTCGTCTCCACAACGTGCACGTCGTTACCTAGGCACAGCTCACAGCAGGAATATGGGTCAAGGACTTCGCTGACGGAAGCCGAGCCATCGGACCAGTATACGTCGCTTGACTCTATACGAGTGTAAACATACTACTAACTTACCTACTTGGCGAGACAGCAATGATCGGTGCTTGCGACGGCGGATGACGGTGCTCCTTCAAGAAAGACGGTGGGACGCTGACTTCTTGATGGTGCGAGGACCCCAGCGAAGAAACCGGAACGATTATTGCTGCTGTGAGCTGACAAATCGTTGTGGGTGTGGTCCTAAAAGGGGCCCCTTCCAAAGATAGGATACAGGATTTGTAACTCTGAGAAGAACGGAAGATGCGTTTCCAGTTGTTAACATAAGCAACTGAGATACTCTACTTAGAGAAACCAGTCGCCCAAATGCCTCGGCGGAGGCGACTATAAAGAAAACTATATCGTTCGTTCTTCCGAGAGTTTATGTTGGTTGCGACATTCTAGCCAACAATGTTAAATTAATATTAGTTTATTGTGTTTGTGTCTGGGGATTAAAGTCCTAGGGTTTATGCCACCATCTTTCCGCTGTATCATATTCGTACTGGAATTCCCCCATGCCAAAAGCTCTCCTATTTTAATGTTCTTTCGTTTAACTAATATTGAAATTAAGTCAAGCAGAAGACCCATCGAGGTCATAATACAAATAATTTGATATTAATAAACAACCGCTACACCATGATCAATTTCTGTACCAAAGTAGGACCACGTTTCGTACACACGCAGTGAAACGTGTCTACCATCAGCTGTTTGCTTTCTCTGGTGTTACATCGACGTAATTCACCGGGTCATCATCCCGCTTTATGTTTCATCCAGGCATATTCTATGCAAGACGTGAAATCTTAGCAGTCCTTGTACAGTTAATCAAAACGTGATAGCATCAACAAATAACATGCTATTATTACTTCCGTTATAAGTTTTATGTTTGTTTGTTTGCGTGTCTAATGTAACACCGGCATCTTAGGTTATATGACGACTCTCCGGTTATTATTGGTGGAGGAAGAAATCGAGAGCCCAAACGAGCAGTATTTCAGGCACGGACGGGTACCCTGGTAGAAGTAGAACAAACCGACATTATGTATGCCTGCTAGATAGCTTCCTCCCTTGAATGAATTCGATATATCCCAGTGGGATTCGAAACTACAGCGATGAGGCGCAAGACATTTGATATTAACCACTCGACCTCATCGAAATTCAACATCGTGGCGATACGAGTATTATGTAATATATGGTATATGTGTTATGATATGGCAGAGATAGGCTACAGAGACATGAACGGCTATGTCAGTTATGCGACGACAACGATATAGAGGACGAATACCATTTTGTTCTATAATTATGGTATATGCGTTATGTCACTATGTTCATTGGTTCAACAAATATTAACGAATAACTCGACGAAGCTATGCTAAAATCTACAACCAAAATTAAACACGTGAGTAATCCATGATATGTATTGTGCGATGCACCCAGCGACGACACAGATGCACTATATCCGATAACTCTCGAAACATAATAATTATAATTCTATCGCTATGATTAAGTTCCTATAAGGTTGCGACATTTGGTATTGTTGCACACTTCCGGTCTTTTGCAACATGAACGGTCTCGTTGTCTACGTGCATAAATCTCTGTAACATCTACTATCATCTACGTCACCAGACATTTCCCTCGGTCCATGGACTTATTCTCGATAGCAACATAGATTGATATTAAGGAGTTACAAATTCTATGACCCATTTTGCAATCTACATTAGCTTATTTTAGCTCGATTGCGAAACAAATTCTTACAACTTATATTAATCACTCTCGATACCTCATTCCTGGTGGAATCCATCACCACGAAAGATAGAGAAGAGGCAACGTGGAATTTAAATGCCTTGCCTAAGGGAACAATCATAACGGTTCCAGCGGGGCTCGAACTCCATGCCTTTCTTCGCACCCGAACGCGCTACCAATGCGCTATCACGACTTCTACAATGCAATTTGCATTGTTAATATTTTTCAAGGCAATTTCTGATGCACCTATTCAGAAGCTGTAACAATGACTAAGATTCCATTCCAGACAAGTACAAACGACATTACATAGCAAAAAGCAATAGTATGCGTATGATCTGATTCATACATAGCATTGCTCATACATATTCATTCGTTATAATTTGAATAATTAATTTTCCATATGAATGTTTTTGCGCTCTAAAATCTCTCTTAAATGAAAGTAGGAGTTCTTATAACGGTCAGCCACGCTCCTGAATTGACGTTTGTTTATGATTGAATTCTACGATATTAATTGTCGCTTAGTGATACAGTCTACATCCCATCGCCGATTATCTGACCTTTTGTACAGAGCAATAAGTAATGTCACGCCATACGACAGCTATGACGTTCCATATAATAGTTTCTGCTTTGTAACGGTATACACATATGAAATATGTACATTTCAGATGGATAGCGAGGTCGGCGATGAATACTCACGCTACCAGACACATCGTAAAACTACCGGCGGCGGTGTTGACAGATACCAGGTGGGCAGACCATCACTGAAGAACCGCCAGACTACCAGAAAGGCAAAGTTTATTTGGGTATACACGAACGGAGACAAATATAAATACGACCCACCGATAAGGGTTACTTTCAGTAAAAAATGCTTTTCACAGCTTCCTCCGTTGCTTGATGAAATTGCAAGAGCAAAGGAACGAATCAACAGAACCACGGTTAAATTCCTGTTTAAGTGGCCAACTGGAGAAGAAGTGTTCACTGTGAACGAGATTGAAGAAGATGCAGAATGCAATACCTACGTATGCTCAGATGTTAAGAAACTGAAACTGTATGATGGTATTTGCTTTGGAGGTATGAAGTTCGGTGGCGGAGTTGGGGGATCGGCATTCACAGAGAAGTACAGCCGAGCTAGTCACGAAAGCCAAGGAACCATGCGTTCTGATAAACAGTCCCCAACAGCTAGGAGGTCAAATGGTTCCATGATCGGGGGACCAAAGGGCTCGGTTTATAATATTACTATTATTTCTAACACAAACAGAGACAGTAAACAGTCCCTGTTTATTGACCCAAAGAGCAATCTACCGTTTGAGGATATTCTAAAGAATGTCCAAGAAATGATTGATATGGATTTTCCGCCGTGCAAAGCTCTCTACACTGAGAAAAAGCCACACAAAAAGGTAAACATTGTTATTACATTTCCTACACCATTTGCTTTGACAATATTAATATGTGTGTGTTTTACGTTTATTTATCGTCGCTACCGGTTGCCAATATGAGCGAAGCCTCCTGAAGAGATTAATCATTTTAGATTTTTGGAGAGGATAGAGCAATGATACAGATAGAGACCCATTCCAGAATCTCCTCTTGTTCTTTTAATGTCCAATCTGCAAAAAGCAAAACAATATACGTGTTCACGTATAAATAGCATATCTAATACAAAGTCTTCTGAAATAATTAAAATAATTAATTTTCATCAGTAATCGAGGTTAATGCGTAAAAATTGCGGAATCAGTAGGAGGGATATTTACTTATTTCTAAATCCGTAATAATACTGCCGCTTAGATGTGGAGTAATTCAGATTAGTACGAACATATTTATGTGCAGGTGCTAAACGTAGGATATAACGGTACATTTGTACGAAATACCGTTGTGATCATTGATAGCACATCTGTTTTCATGATGCACGTGCTGTGTCACGCATGTTTGTTTTACGTTTATTTATCGTCGCTACCGGTTACCCATATGAGCGACGCCTCCTGAAGAGATTAGTCATTTTAGATGTTGGAGGACAGTGCAATGATACAGACAGAGACCCATTCCATAGTCTCCTCTGGTTCTATTACGTGCACGGTGTAAAGCACCGACACGAGACCTCAGTGTAACATCCGATCTGAAAGACTGTTAATTTTATTAGTGTCAGACGGGGGGTCGAACATGCGATCCTTGGATTACCAGTCCAGCGTGTTGCAACTGGACTACAGATCCGTCTGTGTCAAGCATACATTGATTACCTGTTTCTTTGCATTTTGCTATGTCAAAAAACGTCGAATGAGAGATTTGTTTATCAGTTGAGACACTCCGATTATGTTGCAAATATTCGGATACATATGATAATAGGAAATTACATTTTGTCGAAACCGCCTACGTAATCGAGTGGTTATGGTCGCATACTTGTATACCACCGTAACCTATCCTCACTGATGGTCACGGGTTCGAGCCTTGCTCAGACAGTGTCTCTTTATATGAACAAGTTGGCAGTTTCTTAAGGACGTTGGTGTACTAAGTACTGGTTAACCGCTGGAGCCTGCCCAGGAAATGTGTTGTTAGGTACACTGCCGTCCGGCTATATAGCCGAACTGGTGCTGAAGGCATAACACCCGAACAAACAACATTTTGTCGAAATATTCTTTTTTCACCGATGTAATGTCGCTTTAAATTACATACATGGCAGTCTACAAAACATCACTATTGGAATATTCATCTGCTGACACCTGTTCTAATGTTTTTGATCCACGTTTTATTATCTTCCCCACGACGCTTTCCTCGTTAAAACAATTAAGAACATAGCGTGCGATACATGACGGACATGAACACATTTCTAAATGTTTAATCAATGACGTAATATTTCGCAGTTACAGGTACCCAAACCCGCCAATATAATTTTATTAGCAAATATTCTTTAATTCGTTCGTTTGGCTCTGCCTTATGCGTGCATTCTCATGTTCGTTACCCACATGCCCGTAGCCACACTGGAGGCACACCGAGGCAGCTGTCTCGGTTTAAATTTCCAAAGCTAAAAATAAAATGAAAAATGAAATATATAAAATGCAAAATATATCCCTTTGCTGTATAAAATGTTGACTGCTAGAGAGCTGAAAGGTCAGTACATAATTATACGTCTAAACCTATTAAATCAGAATACACAGGACACTCTTTTCTAAGCCCCAACCCTTTTAAGGGGAACATGCCCCTGGACTCCCCTATATTGTCTCTGTTGAAAGTTGCCTCTGGCTACGTTATTGTCGTATAATAGTGTGGATTTACTTGACCGGAATATAATTGAGAAATTGGTTGTTTTGTAATGACGCAATTTAACTCGAAACTCCTCATGACATAAGATATAACGCTGACCCATATTTATGAGGTCTACTAGTGCATATGGAACAAACATCATTTCATGTCAATACATGTTTGTGTGTTTGTCACGTGCGCAGAGTTATGACGAAACGTATCACGCCTTAATTCAAATGAACAATGCATAACAAACAAGTATATCAAGATGTTAATGTATGCGGTAGGTCCGTGGTCCTACCCGGGTACTAGTCCGAGCCTGAACTACAGCTCGGATGGGCACCTGGGGATCTACCTCCACCAGTTATAGCTGGATAGTCGCCATATTGACAAGAGCTGATGGTGCGACTTTAAACCCCCAGAAAACAAACAAAGTAATGACTGGATTGTGGAATGAGTAAGTTGGAGATCACGTGTTCGAACATCAGCCATGCTAAACATCTTTCTCATATGGTAATGATTGGTGTCAACACTTGGTCGTAGTATATAAGCATATAAGTATGTTGTGAGATTTATACGTAACGTTCTAACTATATGCCCCAATTCTTGAAAATTGTCCCAAATTAACATATTCGTAGGTCAAGGTGTTCGTATCTGATTCCGGGGAAGAGAAATGTGCAATCCGTCCGGTAAAACACTCTCATTCTAAGAAATATATTATGAACTTGAGTCCGGAATGGTCTTCATTGATTACACTTGCCGAACGATAGTGTAATGAAATAGACATATACCCATACCAGAATCTCTTCTTTTACGTGCACGGTGTACAGCACCGATACGAGAGACATCGGTTGAAGTCCCAACTGAAAGACTGGTCATTTTATTAGGGTCAGACGAGGGATCGAACCTGTGATCACTGGATTCCCAGTCCACCGTGTTAACAATTGGACTACGTATCCACATATCTTGCCGAATGAGAGTGCTGAAAATAGTTTGAATAATTACACTGAGTACCTCCCAGTCTACCGTGCTTACATTTGAGAAACGCATAATGATTGGTTAAAGTTGTTACCTGACGTCACAAATCGCGTTTCTATACCGCTGTCAATAACACAGCGAGGTATATTAGTAACGGCGCTGTTCCGTTAATTGAAACGAAACGACGTAAATACAGGTGTAACACAACTTAAGTATGTATGGTCACTTACAGTCTTGACTCCTTCAGAAAATGCTTTCTCTGGTGAACCAATTTGGGTAGAGCCGATTCTGTTTCTGAAAATCGTGTGCAGGCAGTTGACGACATCAAGGTTCAACTTGCCACCCTCTTTATCTAATCTCCAATAAGTCTTTTAATTTTAACCCTGTACTGTTCACACTACAACTTTTATTTCATTTCTTTCTATATGCGCACCCACCTGGCAATAATGCTCAATCTGTTGAATTTGGCCAGTAATTGGTAACGGTAGAATACAGAACACATCAATCCAGCATTTTATAACTGTCATGTGCATTCATTCCTCTTCAGGTTGATAGCATCAGCAGTTTGAATCGAGTTTTACCAAGATATGGGGACACATTTTGGGCATGTGGAACCGAAGGTGAACCTATAGAAAAGATCAACGGGTCGTCACGTGATACATCGCCCATGCGCAATGGTCACAATCAACGACAGAAGAATGCTGGCAAACCTAATGGAAGAGATGAGCGTACGCAGAGACATACGAACGGTCATGCGAGGCAGTCGGAGATATATGAAGATTCTAATGGACGAGAGTTTCAGCGTCATCCTGACCAGTATGAAGACGATGCCGAACAAGATGAAACAGGCCGCGATCCCTCACCACCACAATCAAAACGTAGAGGTCAAGCTGATCAGTCAACGCGGCGTGACTACCGACAAGATGTAAGCAGCCAGAGGCACGATGAGGATGATTACACACCTCGGCGCGACAACCGACAAGCACCAAGCAACCAGAGGCGCGATGAAGAGGTAGAAGCACCTCGTCGTGACAACCGACACGCACCAAACAACCAGAGGCGCGATGAAAAGGAAGAATCACCGCGCCGTGACAACCGACAAGCAGCAAACAACCAGAGGCGCGATGAAAAGGAAGAATCACCTCGGCGCGACAACCGACAAGCAGCAAACAACCAGAGGCGCGATGAAAAGGAAGAATCACCTCGGCGTGACAACCGACAAGCAGCAAACAACCAGAGGCGCGATGAAAAGGAAGAATCACCGCGTCGTGACAGCCGACAAGTAGCAAACAACCAGAGGCGTGATGAAAAGGAAGCAGCACCACGTCGTGACACTCGGCGAGGTAGTGAGCAACAAAACAAGCCGAAACGACAAGAAACTCCACCAAGAAAGCGTGGCAGTAAGGATGAAGATCAAAGTAATCGAGCGAATGATGGTGAAGAAGATAACGATCAATCGAGGAGCAATTCTCCAACTGAAGAGGAGACTAAAGTGAAAAAGGAGGCAATGGAGCGTCTTGATAGCGACCTGGACGGAAAAGTTCAGTACTAGAAATA
Source organism: Archivesica marissinica (assembly GCA_014843695.1). Classification (NCBI taxonomy): domain Eukaryota; kingdom Metazoa; phylum Mollusca; class Bivalvia; order Venerida; family Vesicomyidae; genus Archivesica; species Archivesica marissinica. Next base: position 81,408,295 of record CM026404.1, read on the forward strand.
AATATTCGTGCTGGCGTACTAGTGAACTATTGCTACAGCATAATACTATATTTTTCAACATTTTTATTTGTTGCTACGTAAAGGAAAGCAAGGTAGCATATTCGCTCTAGCTAAGAAAACATATAACGGCTAAATTATATTTTCATACATTGTAGGTAATTGAAATATGACTAAACAGGTGGTGGAATATATCCGAGGTTGAGATATCCAGCACTTGTGAAACATATTTATTATCACATTGTTCAAAGGTTAGAAAACAAGACATAATCAAATACATTTTATCGAGTGACAAAGCATGCGATTTCGGAGTGACAGTCTACAATAATATATGTTATGTTGTCTTTTAGGTCTTGTTATCAACGTTACATAGTTCATAAAGTTGAACTTAATCATCATTTGTCTGTGATATTGTAGAGTTTGATAGTCATAGTGAGATACATAAAATTATGTTATGGATATATTCGAGAGGAACGACATACACGATAATGTCAAAGTACACAATGGCAACACACGTGTACATGCACCGAATAACATCAACTCACGCGGGTATGTACAACAACCAGAATGCATCAGTATAAATAGTGATGGAGCGCGTGTATAAGACCCACATAACATCAAAGTAGACATTCGAGAAACACATTTACATGAAGAATAAAGATCAGCTGATGCAGGTGTTGTCAAAATATGAGTGTAGTAACTCGAAACCATCAAAGCAAACATTGGCATAGGCTTTGTATAAAACAGATAATACATACGTACATTTTCTGAGTCATCATCAAAGTAAATATTGTCGAAGAATCTTTTCGAAAAACTGGCAAGTAAACACTGTCGAAAATCATGTTTAAGAATATGATAACTTTAAGGTAACATTTGAGGAACATAGATACACGAATGCGATAGCATCAGCGAAGAAGAAACATCACGGCATACATTGTCTACGCAGGTGATCCTGATAACGTCAGAGTATTTATTGTCGAAGAACGTGCATAAGAACTGTATATCAAGTTATATGCACATGCTCGAAACAGATGTATAGCGAGATATGATGTCATGTAATGCACTGACGTAGAACAAGTACAATAACCCAGAACCAACATAGAGCCTCGTGTGGTCGACTACTCTACCACGTCGTTGTTAGTTAGAACTCACCTTTCACATATATCATCAAGACCGCGTGTTCGCCCTTATAATGATAAAGTGATAGTATACGACAAAGTTGTCAGTCGCTTGCTGAGGTTGGAGAAGTTAGTACTTGTGGTCTTCTCCACCACAATAGACTGATTTGTTCTATAATGCTCCCTTGTTGGGCATGTACACATCAAACGTAGAAGACGATGAAAAACTAGATTTATTTTATGCTTCTATTGAATGATATTCTCAGTGAAAGAAAAGGCTATCTTTCACCGTTTTGTAGCAGTGGAAGATGGAAGTTTCTTTCCCACTGCTTGTGTGTTATATTCCTCCTCGGTTGGATACTCTTTTGTAGTTTAGCTAATTTTTGACAATCATAAACAGTTACTTATAAAGTAGTCTGGTCTAACGAATGTGTTTTGCCTGTCGTATTTAATTTTGACAGAAAACAAACTAAGTTGAACATGTTTTATTGCGAACGTTCACACCAATATAGTGGTTGTGTGGTTGAATTGTGTAGTGAAATGAGGCTCCGAGCAGGGGCAGCTAAAATATATAACAGAAAAATAATAATAGAAAATGGAGATTTGTGTTATTAGTGTGACATAGGATTTTATTTCATCTCGTGAACAGCGAAATATGTTTTTCCACTCGTCGCGAACGTCACTAGTGGAATTAGTTTTCGGCGATCATTCGATGAAGCAAATTCCAATCATTACTCTAATAAACTCAAATATACTCTACATCGTCAATACATAGTGTTAAAGAACATATATCAAAGTATATATTGTCGACGTGCTCAAGGCTGGCACAAACACATGTTCGTGGTTTCCTCATAAATTTCGCTCAAACTGTTTCGTGCTGTCCAGTCAGAGTTATTGATAAATTACAATGAGTGTGTGCATTTCACGGTGCAGAATAGAGGACAGTTGGTTGAGGAATTGCGAATGCATCATTGTCTGTCTTGTTGGCGTTACTAAGCACACTGTCATATTCTATCCCCAGAGAAAATACATAGCATGGATAAAATATTTCATTTGCATCATAAACTCACTCAAATTCCAGAAGCATCCCAGGTTCTTTTACACGCTCGGTGTATTGCACCGATACATGCGACCTCTGTGCATAGTCTCATCTGAAAGACTGTCAATATTATTAAGCTCAGACGGGGGATCGAACCTGTGATATCTGGATTCGCAGTCCACCGTGTTAACAAGTGGACGACTGTTATGTCTATAGTTGTATCATATTGTTGTATATTATACCAGCATATCTGGATGACTGTCCAAAGACAAACACCATAGCGACTTTAAATGAAATCCTATTGTCGACTTAAATATCGTACAATTGTAGCTTTATTATTATTGTAAGTCGACTTGTATGGAGTTGCCGTTATAAGAACAAGAGAATCTTAACAACCTTTGTGCATTCAGATACCAACATACTACTGGGATCAAATACAACATGCCATATTCAAATTATTATATATGGGCGGGGCCAACTAGAGAAACGTTATAAAATGAGATAATGCATCGTATTTATCGCATAACCATCCATGCCTTTCTTGCCTACATTTCATAATACAGTAGTTTAAAATATGTTCGTATTGGCAAGATATTTAATATATTCAATACTCTTCAAAATACAAACCTAACAAATTAAAAGTTATGTTGCAATTCAGAAAGGCGAAACTGCATTGTACTCGAATTTCATGTGTTATTATAGTTGCAATATATAAATTTTATTTTGAGTCGACAAGATAGAAACAATACAATAGAAGCTCTGAGCGAGCTTTTGAACCCACTATAAATGTGAATAAGATATGCTATTAGCTATATATACACCGTCAGTCCGTCACTATTGCGCATGAAACTGGATACAAATATGTAAATTATTGAAACATACGCCATTTACTAGCCTAGGTTCAAGTATGTCGATTTTTCACTTTTTAACTTCTGGCAAAATGACATGTTGATATGATCAGAAACTCAATACGGCCCAATTAATAGTATCGGTGTTAAAATATATTTAGTTGACTGACAAGGCAAAATATATCGACGCCTGTTCCCAGGCTAGTCATTTACAAGCCACCAGCAAAAGCTCTGAAACGAACTGTGATATTAATTTTCATACGGTGCGCTATTATTAGAACTTACGATCACGTGACTAGAATGCGAGTGGCTACGGAAAAAGCCGAACGAAGTTTGGCAAACTTCGTGATATTTGTCCAAACATGTCTAGAATTGCTAGAATAGTTAACAATTATTTTCGAACACATTTAAAATGTCTTTGATTTCAAGTGTTTACTTATGTAACAATGGTTTTATAATGGGCGAACTTACATGAAAACAACCTTCTTAGAAATTCTGATTTTAAAATAGGAATATATCTTTAAGGACATTGCGGCTTGGCTAGCCTGTGTTAACTGTATATGTTCAATGTGTTGCTTGTAGTTACAGTGAGCACTAGATCGATGTATTAGTTCTCAGAAAACTATAATTTCTTAGTAATTGCATGTCTTTCTTTCAAATTCCTATTGTTATGAATTGTATTATATTTTGACATATTTATAAAACATGTATATTTTGTTGTAAATTCAGATATTTATTCAAAACGTAAACTGTTCTAAAGTAATAAAAGTAGCATTGCCTATAAGCAACAAGTTGTTATTCGATACTTTCATTAGCAGATGTACAACGAGCCCTGGTTAATTATGATGATATACATGTATGATGATATAACTTTATTTCGTAATAAGCCATTTCTGGCCCATGAACAAAGCATCAATACAAAACATTACAAAGTGAAATATGTTGGCCCCCTATGGTAATATGGTGACGGACACTAATCTCAACAAAGCATCAATACAAAACATTACAAAGTGAAACATGTATGGTAATATGGTGACGGACACTAATCTCAACAAAGCATCAATACAAAACATTACAAAGTGAAACATGTATGGTAATATGGTGACGGACACTAATCTCAACAAAGCATCAATACAAAACATTACAAAGTGAAACATGTATGGTAATATGGTGACGGACACTAATCTCAACAAAGCATCAATACAAAACATTACAAAGTGAAACATGTTTGGTAATATGGTGACGGACACTAATCTCAACAAAGCATCAATACAAAACATTGCAAAGTGAAACATATTTGGTAATATGGTGACGGACACTAATTTCAACGAACAATTATGGGAGAGACATACATTCTTATAAACAAAAACAACGTACCCAAAAAACAAGAATTGAGTATTAATCATTGAAAACAATATGAACTATTAGGAAGGTAAATAGAGGATTTGTTTATATATTGACAAATAATCTACGACGTTCAAATGCTTTAAAAACGTATAAAGATAATTACCTATCTATCTATCTATCTACCTACCTACCTACCTACCTACCTATCTACCTATCTACCTACCTACCTACCTACCTACCTACCTACCTACCTACCTACCTATCTATCTATCTATCTATCTATCTATCTATCTATCTATCTATCTATCTATCTATCTATCTATCTATCTATCTATCTATCTATCTATCTATCTATCTATCTATCTATCTATCTATCTATCTACCTATCTACCTACCTACCTACCTACCTACCTACCTATCTACCTATCTACCTATGTGGCGGCCTGGAAAAGTTCACGTGTTCCGTTCTTTGCTGGTTAGACACTTGTTGATTTAATCATTCGCGGACTATTTCAATGATGTAACGTTTTTACATATATCTGGGTTGGTCCGATCTTAGCGTGTCTGGCCAACCTCCTATGCCGGTTTCCTGGTTGTCCGGTCGGTTTCCTGGTTGTCCGGTCACGTGGTAACTCCGGGTCGTTCCGGTCTGCAGTTCCACTGTTCGTTGCTTAGCCTGGTGGGCCTGTCGTCGCTCATCTGGTGATTACGTGGGTGACGTCCTTTGACGGCTATCCACACATTGGTAGTTCCCCAGCTGTTAGCATCTCACACTCCAATCCATGTTGCGTGCGGCTACAATTTTATAAGTACGTCATATTAAAGACGAGCATCTCGTATGCATGTTCATTTGTATTCCATACCTGTGACTTCACTAAGTCGGTTCCACCTGGTGTAGGCTCAGCTCCCATCTCATAGTGCCCTTCGCATCTAATTCACCAGTTTCCGCGTCAATACATACAATTTCGTGACATAGTATCAATGTTCCATGATCGACAAAGTTCCATTATACAAATTAAGTTCCAGTATATCAATGTTCCATGATCGACATTCTAATATATCAACGTTACATGATATCAATCAAGTTCCCTCATACATGAGTATATACATAATACGTCAATTGTACACTGCAAGCTGTGTACATAACACCTTAATTATTCACTGTACGCGGTGTATGGTTACATTAGTTCATAACGGACGGATGCCGTATAATGTATCGGACTGGCACCATTCATACATCAGACGGACGATATCTCACAGTGACATTCACACATCCCTGACAATATAAAGTAATTACATTCAAAGTATGCAACATGCCTTAGACTCCTTATTCCAATGGAACATGTTTCGCCATCGGGCGAACTATAGTTGTATAAATAACCACCTGGTTACTAATTTACAATGAATGAAACCCCGGTCAGTTCTACATAATGAACTTGTTTCGTAATCAAGTGAATGCATCGTAATCAAGTGAATGCAAACTGAATACCAAGTTCTATATACTGAACTTGTTTCGCACTCAAGTGAAAGTAAACTATATACTAAACCATTGCAATAATTTACTCGAATAGCTATAACGCACAAGACACCACCTTCTGTAGGCTGGTGAAAACAGTCAAGATTCCTTGCACAATTTGGCTTTAATTATACAGTGAGAATAGTAGCCAAATCGAGTTTAAAAAGAAATATCTATAAATTGCACTTACGTGACCAAATTCTCACAACGTTTGCTCCACTCACGGTCAGTTCGTGTTGTGTCGTTTGAAGTGAATGGTAATATGTCAGGTCTCTTACTGTGTTAAATAGTTGTTCAGCCCATGCTAATCTCACAATTCACTAAATCCCTGTGCTACCGTTATCATGTGATATGTAAAATAAACTAGTTTATAGAGGCCCTGGTATATGGATTTATTACAATAGGTTACACAGAACTAAACCTTATTATGTTATCTCTGTCCGATATTAGCCAGGAAACGCTTTAAATAGTTCCCCTATAACATACAAGAAGATTGGATCACCTTAGATCACCATACCTCCCCTTATACTCCACATATACCTGGATCTTCGAAGATGTGTTTACCTTGATTGGAAAACCCCTTCTATAAAATGGGAAAATGAGGCCCCGACTTAGGGTTATAATAATGTGTTCATTAATACAAGAGTCATTTTGTGACAGTGACAAATTATACATTTACATAAATCAAGACTTGAAGTGCTACCTTGTGATTTATAAAGCCATTTATGATAATGTACCCCATTCTCGGTGTCCACTATTTGGTATCACTATTGACTCAACTCAATTACAAAGATAACACAAGAAAAGTAAACTGTACACATATAAACTATAGGTAAGTACTTGCATACCATATAACACTTAACACATACTGGTGACACTACACCACGTCCACAAAACAAAAAAGAATAGCATAGAAATAAACTCAGCGATTATTCTTACAAATGGCCAATCTCATACAAAGGGCAGCAACTATGGCTTTTTACTTTGTTGCAACTTCCCCACAATCTAGCACAGACCTGACACGTCACGAAACTTATCCACCCTCAGTAACCCAGCCCACATACGTTGTTTGCTTCACCACAATCTAGCACAGATAAGACACGTCACGACACCAGTCCACCCTCAGTAACCCAACCAACATACGTTGTTTGCTTCACCACAATCTAGCACAGATAAGACACGTCACGACACTTATCCACCCTCAGTAACCCAACCAACATACGTTGTTTGCTTCACCACAATCTAGCACGGATCTGCCACGTCACGGCACTTATCCACCCTCAGTAACCCAGCCCACATACGTTGTTTGCTTCACCACAATCTAGCACAGATAAGATACGTCACGAAACTTATCCACCCTCAGTAACCCAACCAACATACGTTGTTTGCTTCACCACAATCTAGCACAGATAAGACACGTCACGAAACTTATCCACCCTCAGTAACCCAGCCACATACGTTGTTTGCTTCACCACAATCTAGCACGGATAAGACACGTCACGAAACTTATCCACCCTCAGTAACCCAGCCCACATACGTTGTTTGCTTCACCACAATCTAGCACGGACCTGACACGTCACGACACTTATCAACCCTCAGTAACCCAGCCCACATACGTTGTTTGCTTCACCACAATCGAGCACGGACCTGACACGTCACGACACTTATCAACCCTCAGTAACCCAGCCCACATACGTTGTTTGCTTCACCACAATCTAGCACGGACCTGACACGTCACGACACTTATCAACCCTCAGTAACCCAGCCCACATACGTTGTTTGCTTCACCACAATCGAGCACGGACCTAACACGTCACGACACTTATCAACCCTCAGTAACCCAGCCCACATACGTTGTTTGCTTCACCACAATCTAGCACGGACCTGACACGTCACGACACTTATCAACCCTCAGTAACCCAGCCCACATACGTTGTTTGCTTCACCACAATCGAGCACGGACCTGACACGTCACGACACTTATCAACCCTCAGTAACCCAGCCCACATACGTTGTTTGCTTCCCCACAATCGAGCACGGACCTGAAACGTCGCAAAACTTATCTACCCTCAGTAACCCAGCCCACATACGTTGTTTGCTTCCCCACAATTTAGCACAGATAAGACACGTCACGAAACTTATCCACCCTCAGTAACCCAGCCCACATACGTTGTTTGCTTCACCACAATCGAGCACGGACCTGACACGTCACGACACTTATCAACCCTCAGTAACCCAGCCCACATACGTTGTTTGCTTCCCCACAATTTAGCACAGATAAGACACGTCACGACACTTATCCACCCTCAGTAGCCCAGCCCACATACGTTGTTTGCTTCCCCACAATCGAGCACGGACCTGAAACGTCGCAAAACTTATCCACCCTCAGTAACCCAACGCACATACGTTGTTTGCTTCACCACAATCTATCACAGATAAGACACGTCACGAAACTTATCCACCCTCAGTAACCCAGCCCACATACGGTGTTTGCTTCCCCACAATCCAGCACGGACCTGACACGTCACGTAACTTATCCACCTTCAATAATTCACGCCCTATCCATACCCTTGCTTCTCCACATTCAATGACACATACCTGACCCCATCAACACTTCTCAACCCTCCGTTTAAGTTAAAACTTTATTTATTTTACAATGATTGCAAAGCAAGTTTTAGCAACTTATATTAATCACTTTCGTTGGCGCCGGAGTACCTGGAGAAAACCCACCTGTCCAATATGGCGACCACCGTACCATCTCACATACTTCCCGGTCCGAGGATTGAAACTGGGCTGCATTGGTGAAAAGCGAGCGCGCTAACCACTGCGCTAATCGGACATCCCTCAATTGCACATGTCAGACACGTCACGTACTTCCCAACCCTCATTGCCCAGGTCAGACTCGCCGTGTAGTACCCAGCCCTCATTGCCCAGGTCAGACTCGTCAAGTACTTCCCAACCATCATTGCCCAGGTCAGACTCGTCATGTACTTCTCAACCCTCATTGCCCAGATCAGACTCGTCACGTACTTCTCAACCCTCATTGCCCAGGTCAGACTCGCCATGTACTTCCCAACCATCAGTGCCCAGGTCAGAGTCGTCATGTACTTCTCAACCCTCATTGCCCAGGTCAGACTCGCCATGTAGTTCCCAGCTCTCATTGCCCAGGTCAGACTCGCCATGTACTTCCCAACCCTCATTGTCCAGGTCAGACTCGCCATGTACTTCCCAACCCTCAGTGTCCAGGTCAGACTCGCTGTGTACTTCCCAACCCTCATTGCCCATGTCAGACCGGTCGTGTCACTTCTCATCCCTCATTGCCCAGGTCAGATCGGTCGTGTCACATCCCAACCCTCATTGCCCAGGTCAGACCGGTCGTGTCACATCTCAACCCTCATTGCCCAGGTCAGACCTGTCGTGTCACTTCCCAACCCTCATTGCCCAGGTCAGACCGGTCGTGTCACTTCCCAGCCCTCATTGCCCAGGTCAGACCGGTCGTGTCACTTCCCAACCCTCATTGCCCAGGTCAGACCGGTCGTGTCACATCCCAACCCTCATTGCCCAGGTCAGACCGGTCGTGTCACATCCCAACCATCATTGCCCAGGTCAGACCGGTCGTGTCACATCTCAACCCTCATTGCCCAGGTCAGACCGGTCGTATCACTTCCCAGCCCTCATTGCCCAGGTCAGACCGGTCGTGTTACTTCCCAACCCTCATCGCCCAGGTCAGACCGGCGTGTCACATCCCAACCCTCATTGCCCAGGTCAGACCGGTCGTGTCACATCCCAACCCTCATTGCCCAGGTCAGACCGGTCGTGTCACATCTCAACCCTCATTGCCCAGGTCAGACCGGTCGTATCACTTCCCAGCCCTCATTGCCCAGGTCAGACCGGTCGTGTCACTTCCCAGCCTCATTGCCCAGGTCAGACTCGCCGTGTACTTCCCAACTCTCATTGCCCAGGTCAGACTTGTCGTGTCACATCACAACTCTCATTGCCCAGGTCAGACTCGCCGTGTACTTTCCAACCATCATTGCCCCCAGGTCAGACCGGTCGTGTCACATCCCAACACTCATTGCCCAGGTCAGACTCGCCGTGTACTTCCCAACCCTCATTGCCCAGGTCAGACCGGTCGTGTCACATCTCAACCCTCATTGCCCAGGTCAGACCGGTCGTGTCACATCTCAACCCTCATTGCCCAGGTCAGACTCGCCGTGTACTTCCCAATCCTCATTGCCCAGGTCAGACCGGTCGTGTCACTTCCCAACCCTCATTGTCCAGGTCAGACCGGTCGTGTCACTTCCCAGCCCCCATAGCCCAGGTCAGACCGGTCGTGTCACATCTCAACCCTCATTGCCCAGGTCAGACCGGTCGTGTCACATCCCAACCCTCATTGCCCAGGTCAGACCGGTCGTGTCACATCCCAACCCTCATTGCCCAGGTCAGACCGGTCGTGTCACATCTCAACAATCAGTAAGACAGTTACCTTTCCTTCTTTGCTATCCAGGTCTGGCCCACAGAGAGAGAGATATATGTAGGGTGGGAGAGGGAGAAGGGTGAGAGAAGGGTAATGGAGAGAGAAATGCATGGAAAGAGAGAGAGAGAGAGAGAGAGAGCTAGAGAGAGAGAGAGAGAGAGAGAGAGAGAGAGAGAGAAGAGAGAGGTGATGATGATATGATGATAACAATCCCAGTGCCGTAGCCAGAAGTTGACAATGACCGAGGAGATCCAACTAGTATGGTCCAGGGGCATGCCAACTAGCATTCAATTAGGTAAGCAAACATATACGACACCGATACACTTGTCAACTATTTGTATTACTGATGCATAACGTTTTATTTTAGCAGTAGAACACATATAACTCACATACTGGGTACTATATGAATTGATGCACTGGTTTTGGAGCGAACGGTTGTTGCAATAATAAAAGACTTGTTTTGTTATAACAACTTATATTAATCACTCTCGTTGGCGCGGGTGAAAGCGTAAATGTGGTCATTCGTGTGGGAGGAAACTGGACTACCCGGAGAAAACCCACCTGTCCGATCTGGCGACCACCGTACCATCTCACATACTTCCCGGTCCGAGGATCGAACCCAGATTGCCTTGGTGAGAAGCGAGCACGCTAACCACTGCGCTAATCGGACAGCCCGAAATACGGTAAACTACCTGAGTAATCGGGGACCAACCGGTTGTCTGTTTCCCTCTATTATTGTATGTCATTACTTCCAAATTCTAACCGAGTCGAGTGCCTCATTCCCCTCAGTGTGGCTACGAGTCTTATTATCAGTGGCGTAGCCAGGATTTTATTTTGGGGGGGGGGCATACTGACCGAATGTCCGTTATAGCCGGACGACCGAGTGCGGCGTAGCCGCACGAGGTATATAGGGGGTTAGGGGGTTCTCCCCCCTGAAAATGTTGGAAACTAGATTACTGGAGAAGCGATCTGGAGGTGTTTCCGAATCAGAATCATACTCGAAAAATGTCATGACATTTCACAACAAAAATGGAAAATCAAATAATCAGGACACAATACAAGCTCACAAATAGCAATATCCCCTTATCCTTGAACGTTCATGAGCTATTGAGAACAAGTCCTATATATATACTTATACTAAGTCGCTCTTTATATTCCAGATCAACTTTAAATTTTCGTGAAAAAATGCATAATTATTTTACTATGACTACAGTCCAAATGCATAGTACCTGAATTGAGAGTATCATGAGTATGCGTGGTTAATTTCACAATTCGTATAAGTGATTCACCTGAGAAAGATCACAATGTTTTAACCGCGTTAAAAATCACTTGAAAACTAATCGACGATTGGTTCGGCCGAATTCATCAATAACGTCACTATGAATTAGTGAAATGTCCTTGTTGATATAAAGATGGGCTAGGCCATTCAGTCTCTCTTCGTGCATGGTGGACCGCAGATATGATTTTATCAATTTCAGAGCACTGAATGAGCGTTCACCTGTTGCGGTGGTCACCGGTAGAGTTGCGAAAATTCGCAGCAGAGTCTCGTTGATGGGATAAGTCCCGAGAGTCGCCGCAACCGCCACGGCATCCACGACTCGTTTCAGAATCTCGATGGAATCACGGGTGGTCACCTGTCGGGCCCAGTACGCCTTCCAAAACATTACTTCCGCGTTCAGACACTCTATTGCTCCTGGAAGGAATGGGTGGTATAACTGGGCGGCTTCGAGGAGGTCGCCTGCGGCGTAATCATTGCAGTATGCTGGAAGTAGCAAACTGAGCACATAGGCTTTGGCACCGTGCAATCTGAATCGCTCATCGAGCTGGATTATGCAGACGTCGAGATACGGGATGAAAATCGAACGTCTGTAATAAACTTCTAGCGTGTCGGCCGGATGATTGGACCTCTGCGTCTGCCTGTCGGTCATTCTGGGCACGGTTATCTCTTCACCAAACAATCCTTGTGCACGTCCGAAAATGTCCCCGAAGACTTGGTCTTATCTGTTGCAGGACTTTGGCACAGTCCTGGACACTGTCCATTGCATGGTGAATGTCTTGAGCCTCGGCCTGAAGCTTCACCGATAGTGGCTTCGTAATATCCAGCACCGAGAGGAGTACCTCTAGGGCAACCAAGAAGGTGCCATTGTCTATTGCTGAAGAGAATATTAGCGCCTTACCGACGCAATCAGCACGGGGCCATAGGCTTATGTTCTGTAGGGACATTTTGATAGCCGGTAACAGCTCTTTGAAGATCCGCACGGCTTCCTGGCGCTCCACCCATCTGGTGGTACAGTGGAGCTTCAGACGTGAATGGGCGGTCTCACTACACTCCTCCTGGATAGCTGCTTCAAGATTCAATACTCTTTTATTAGAGTCACAGAAAAACACAGCAATTTCCTGCATAAGCGTCACTGCCGTACGAATTTCTGGTACCTCCCCTGCCTTCATTAGACATAGATTTAGCGAATGCGATACGCAATGTGTGTAACTAGCAGACGGGCATTGCCCCCGCACGTGCTTCTGAACACCATTTTTATGTCCCGACATTGCTGCGGCTCCATCATATCCCTGTCCAACCATATTGGGAGGGGTCAGAAAAGTTGGGAAATTTGTGAAAGTTTCAATTGCCAGAGATGCAATCTGCGGCTATTTTAGACGCCGTAAGAAGTAGTTGTATTATGTAGTATTGGTCTTGCCTGGCCCTGAGGGGGGGGGGGGGCATGGCACAATGCCCCCCTAAATACGCTACTGCTTATTATACAAGATATTGATGAATAATTAATAGTTTACAACAAATAAAATTAACATTCAGACATACTGACCTAAAATGGATATTTAAATCCAACAATATCATTATATATTGACATTAATAGAATAATTAGTAGCGAACTAATTTGAATTGATCTCAAGTAGTGTTATTACGTGACATGCGTCCTCGTGATCCATCGCGGGCAAGTAATAAACCTGTTCAAATAACTTATCCCAATCGCGGGGATGGGCGGTAAATCGCATGGTATCACCACATCATAGTACTTATTGTATATGTGCGGAATGTCAATAAACCCACATGAAGGACTATATGTCAGTGCACTGATATGAATACGCATACTACTATTGTTTGGCAATATTACACTGAGACATTTGCATATTCCGTGAACTTACTTCGTTAATAATCGGATTTCCGAAGTAAACTATGAGCTTTAGATTATGGTACACTTACTTACTGACTTGATTCAAATATTAACGGTAACAACCTAACGCATGCCCTGGTCGTACGTAGTTCACGGAAACTTACGAAGGCTTTGGCGGAGATTAATGAGTCTCAGTTTAATGTTGCCAAGTAATAACTTGACATAATGACGATGATAATAATAATAATATATTAATAATAATAATAATATAATAATAATAATAATACTATAATAATATAATAATAATATAAGACTTTATTTTGAGAGAGAAATAATCTGAACTATCAAATCGATCTACCACTAGATCCTCACAGTGGCATAGCTAGGTCATACTATGCAGGGAACACATTGAGGGGCACACTCTTTAGTGAGGATGCACACATTTTAAGGTGAACTTTCTGTAAAACAGTTCCTGCAATTATAAATAATATTTCGGCAATTATGAACACTATATGACCTATTATATTTTTCTTGCAATTACATAGTGTCACCAAAAAAATACATATTCTCTTAAAATAGACTATATTTTGCAAATCATTATTAAGTCAATTTCTCACACTAATTTTGATTTCAGAAACTAGGTAGGCACGATCAATACATTGAGCATCGAGGGTACACTGGTGGTGGAGGGTCTGGGGACACGCTCACCCAGGAAAAGTGTGAAGCCTAGAACGCCGATTGTGCACTTAGAGATGTGTTTTTTCTCTCTCAAATTCAGTCGAAAGTTGTTCTACATAGACGATAATTATGGCACTGCTAATCGGTGTGTTTTTACGTTTATTTATCGTCGCTACCGGTTGCCCATATGAGCGACGCCTCCTAAACAGATTAGTCACTTTAGATTTTTGGAGGATAGTGCATGATACAGACAGAGACCCATTCCAGAGTCTCCTCTGGTTCTTTTACGTGCACGGTGTACAGCACCGACACGAGACCTCGGTTTAAAGTCCCATCTGAAAGACTGTTAATTGTATTAGGGTCAGACGGGGCATCGAACATGCGATCCCTGGAGTACCAGTCCAACGTGTTAACTACTGGACTACATATCCGTCTGTTCCGCACACCGTTGGTTACAGCGGACACATGCTATAGCGGTTCTGTTGTACTAAGGGAGGTAACTGTTACACGACTGAGTTAATGTGTCCACACAGTTGGTATTGCCAACACAAACTTGCGGTACCAAATGTGTGAAACCCATATACAAACAAATTCCACTAGACTAGTATCCTCATATACCATAATAAAACTCTAGAGTCGGTATTATATATTGTTATTAAAAATTGCTTAGTTTGAATTATGAAGAATCGTTTTTTTTTATTATACACATTTTAGCTCGATTGCGAAACAAGTTCTTATAACTTATATAAATCACTCTCGAGACCTCATTCCTGGTGGAATTCATCGCCACGAGGGAGAGAGAATGGGCAACGTGGAATTTAAATGCCTTGCCTAGGGGCATAATCGTAAAGGCTACAGCGGGGCTCGAACTCCGGACCGTTCGCACCTGAGGCGAACGCGACCCACTGCGCTATTACAACTTCCACAATCGTTTCCGATAGCCTGTAATGCAATGCTTGTTTGGTTATTGTTGTGGTTTAAATTGTACTAACAACTTAGGTGATATGGTGACTCTCCAGCTATCCATGATGGAGTAAGACCTCGGGTGCCCCTCCGAACGGTATTTCAGGCACCATCCGGGTAGAACCACCGGTCTTCTGCATGCAAGCTTCCTCGCAGTAAAGAATTCGACATCCACAATGGGATTAGAAACCACAGCGGTGAGGGGCAAGCGATTTGAAGTCAACTAACTTTCCCACTTGGTCACGGAGGTCCTTAATGGAACATTCTTATATAAAACCTATAAAGCATTTCTATGAGACTTTAAGATGAGATCTTATGTATGTGCTTTACACCGTGCACTGTATCATTGCACACTCCTCCAAAAATCTAAAATGACTAATCTCTTCAGGAGGCGTCGCTCATATGGGCAACCGATAGCGACGATAAATAACGTAAAACACATATACATTTAGTCAATTGTTTTCTAACATGTTCATATCCATGATGATTCGCCACGTGAGACAATCTCTATTCAACATCCGCTATTGCGTCAGGCATGCGCACTGGCATTGTGTACATCTGTCTGTTCATAAAAAGTGCACGTATACGACCGTGCTATAATTATTTGATCATTTCCAGTTCTGTGCGAATATTTTTTAACACAGACATTCACAAGTATAATTGCTGGGCCTTTGTACCTAAAATAAAGCCTTAGTCACAACTGCCCGTACGGGCTGGTACGGGCAGTGTACGGTGGAAAACATCGGCAAATTTTAAAAAATTGCAAGGAGCACGTACGTGTTCCGTACTTTTTTTCAAGGTCGCAGGCAGCTCGCAAAGTCCGCAGACAAGTTTTGGTCTGACCAAAACTTTTCTGCGTCTAGTCCACGATCGACAGCCCATGAACAGCACGCAGGAAACACGTACTACCTCCGCAAGGGGAGAGCACGACAGGCGTGGGTTGGTGTCACGGCTCAAACCTTCCCGGTTGAGAAAAAAGCGCGCGAACTACGTAGGCAGGACGCGCGAAGCACGCACGTGTGACTCACTCACCCCGTGCATGCCTCTTGCGTGACACGTGCGGTACGCACGGATGTCCAATCGCAGGGGAAAACGTGGCACCCACGTGCGTTCCACGTGTGTACAAACCGCGGCAGGTATATGAAGGCCCCGGAAAACTCACTTTCAATCAGTCGCTCACAGCTTCGACGAAGGCATCACTGCAGCACTTTGGAGAATGTTCACTATTTCCTGGATTTAATTCCCAATGCCTGGCCCAAGGATGACAGCCAATTCCAAGGGGGCAGGACGTTGGAAGAAGACCCACAGAAAGGAGACACGGCGTGCAGCTTCACCTGAATATGCTGACACTGACGTGCAGGACACTCAGGCAACATCATCTCGCGAGAGGGAAGAGGCAGTGTCCCCTCCAGCAGAGGAGGAAGCAGGAGATAGCGGCGCTGGTAGCCCGAGCACCGTTGCCAGCCTTAACGGAAAGCGGCCCACCACCTCCAGCTACAACTTCCCGGCTGATCTGGAGCAGAGATTTGTAGAATTTTTTGAAGCAAATGACTGCTTTTATAATAAGGAATCGGAGTTATTCGCAAACAGTGTTCACAAGAGCAGACTCCTCCGAGACCTGGCGAATGAGGCAAACACAGACCGTGAGTACAAATACTTTATTAATTTCCTAAATTCAGGGACTCCAGTTGTATATGTACTAGTAGTGGCAATTCAAGTGCCAATAGTGAGGGGCCCGTTTATCATGCGCTAAAATATGGTGAACCACCTACACTTTCATATGGTGTTTTACATTTAAAAACATGCTATATACATCTGTGAGGAAATGTGATGTGAAATCGTGACTTACAATGTCACTTTATGTCATACTGACATAATATTGTACTTTTTGTCTGCTTTCAGCTAAAAAGGTAATGGGGTGGTTCAAAAACCAACGAACCGCCGTTGGAAAACTCTATAAGAAGAAGTCTGGCCAGGCAGCTGAGCGTGTTACATGTTCACAATACGATCCTGCCATGGAAGGCGGCCCAGATCACTGTTGTAATAGTCCGAGAGGTAATTGCGCTGCCTCTTGCCCTCGTAGTTTGGACGGTTTGCTGCACCAGGAAGAGTGTCTTTCACTTGAACTGTCTCGCGCCAGGCTCCTGGAACCACGTTTCCCTGTGCATCTTCCCGGTCCACTTCATTGGCCTGTAGTCCTGCGTGGCGGTTGTGGAGTGTTATAGTCCCTTTCACTACCGTGGTGGCATTCACAGGCTGGAGTTCCAGGCAAGTCAGTAGACATCGCCAACGAGTGGCCAGGATCCCGAATGCGTTCTCGACCACTCTCCGAGCACGAGACAGCCTGTAATTAAACACTCTGTCCTTATGGGTGAGACCTCTCTGGGCATATGGCTTCATCACCCACGTGCGGGGAGGGAATGCGTCATCCCCTACCAGGAAATAGGGGATGTCACGGTCGTCCCCTGCTAGGGGATCTGGAACTGGCAATGGGAGGCGTCTTTCTTCCAGAGATGGCCGGAGGCGAGTTCCATTGAACACGCCTGCGTCAGAGGCTGGGCCAGGCGCACCGGTGTTACACCACAAGAACTTGTAGTCCGCGTCTACGACGGCAAGCAGGATGATGGAGAAATAGCCCTTGTAATTATAATACAAGGACCCACTCTTGTTGATCTCAATGTGCTTGCCGTCTATCGCACCGCAGCAGTGGTGAAAGTTCCATTTGGACCCAAAGTTCCTGGTCACCTCACGCCATTCCTCCTGGTCTTGGGGAAGAGCAAACAGCTCGTCCTTGTACTCTTCATAGAGTGCTGTGCAGGCTTCTGGCACGAACAGGGATATCGTGTTGTGGCCCACACTGAAGCTGAACTCGAGACACTTGTAGATGTTGCCAGTGGCCAGGAAGCGCAGAGTAAGCACAAGCTTGAGACCTGGTTCCAATGGTTCTCTGCTCCTAGACACACACAGAAAAATAGAAGAATCATTAGTACAGTAAAAACCCTCTATGCGACCACCCCGATTTTGAGACCACCCCGCTATTACGAACGATTTTTTTCAGAACGGAATATTTCCCTATATATTTCAATGGTCGTTGACCCCGATAACCACCCCATTATTCCGTAATACGACCAGTAAATTCAGACCAATTGCATTAAACCTGTGATAATTTGACCCCTAATTACGACCGCAGGCGTTCTTCTCACATGATAATGTCCCAGTTTTACGACAATTAAGCGACCACTTTATGGTATCCAGTCAAGGTTAAAGTGAGATAAACAAGGAAGTGTGAAAAAATAATTGGTTTTGATTGATTTTAATCTTTTGTATATTGTCATGAGTACAAACTGTTGCAAACAGAACACAAGGTATGTGTTGCTAGTATCAGTGGATAATTACCTCCTTTGTTTCCTAATCTTGTTTATAATTGATTGAGCTACTTGAGTGTTTGAAAATTAAAAAGATTTCTTGAAAATACTTGTAATATGTCGAAAATAAAAGGATTAGCTGATTTAATATTGTATTTTTTTCCACTTTGGACCCTTCGTTATGCGCGGAGCAACACGTTGAAGTACTTCAGCCAAGAGGTTGCGGTCCATGCGGAGATACGCCATGTAGTCTCCCTGCGACTCGCGATCCAGCTCCTGGAACAGGGTCTCGTACTGGCCGAAGAGTTGCCGCCTTTGCAACCAGGGCCTGACCCACCAGCGCCTCCTTCTTCGCCCTCTCTCTTCCGCTACCCGGTTGTGACCTAGGATAGCCAATATGGCATCCCGATCACCCCGCTGTTGTTCTTTCTCCTCCAGCGCAAGGAGGTGTAGAAGACAACGTCTCATTCTACGTGGCAGTGCCATGGTGTGTGATGTGAACTGTATGTGTACGCTGTGTATGATCTGGACGATCTGGATGACTTGGTCGACGAGGGACACTTTATGTAGAGAGGTGGAAATGGACCGCGGGCCGTACTATCGCCGCATGGAGAAAGTACGCAATAAGTACGTTCATCTTGCGTCCGTCGTGCGTGTGTTGAAAGGGGCCCGTACGTTTCATGAAAACGTGCGACAAACGTGCGTTTGACTCACGTTTGCCTTGCGTCATTTGCAAGGAGCACGTACAAGTCGCACTTACAACGCACGGCGCACGCTTGAAAGATTTTTCCACTGACCCCGTGCGTGCCGCACGTTGGTGGCAAGACATTCTTGCTCCCCCCGTACGGGGCCGTACGGGGCCCTTGCAAATGCCACGAGACTTCCACGGCCTCTGCGAACCTGCCACGGCCATGAAAACCCGAAAACAACACAGAGAACGTGCGTCCCCCAAAAACGTATGGCAGTTGTGACTGAGGCTTAATCCTTTATTACGATATAGTGTCGCTTTGAATAGAAACTACATGCATATATGATGAGCAATCTAATAATTTATATATTCACGGTAAAACGTCATGCCACAACGTATATCACGGTTCAACATAATTACTGAGCTCCGTTTTCTTTGGTTCACAATTACTTTCCTTTGTCAATACCTTCCTTGTGTTCCTATTATCGTGAAACACAAAAAAGGGTTTCGTCATCAAATAAAGTAACCCTTTCATGCCCTATTTATACAATTAATACCCAGTCATTGTATAAAATGACAGAGATTATTTTCAAAATCGACACGATTATATCAATAGTTTTGTGTATGCTCATACCTTTTAAAACCATACAATCCGTACACTGAAAAGGATATCTAAGTGGTTCATAAACTATTCAAAATTTATTGAAAGTTAATGGCAAGGTTTATTTGAATTACGTATTTGAATATACGACCGCTGCTTTTATATGGGAACGGGGGCATTTTATTCACTGATAATAGATTTTGTCAAGGTGTAATATAAAGCTGAAGAAATATACTTTAAACTCCCTGGATACTGTGTGATTACTGGCAGTATTCCTGCATACATGGCATACGTAGAAACATGGGAATAGTGGTGTTAATCAACTAACGTATTCACATAGCTGATTGTTTAGATTAATTAAAGTGTTTTAAGTGCGCTTTGTTTGCTAGACCAGGCTAGGAACCATGCATGCCGGGATGCAGAGACGCGCATATACGTCATATGACGTGTATAGGGAGTATGTCTTAATCATTGTTTCATTTGATTGTTTACTTCTCTCTTGCATCTATATGTTTTATAATCAGTCTAAAATTGGCTGTCCGATTAGCGCAGTGGTTAGCGCGCTCGCTTCTCACTAATGCAACCCGGGTTCGGTCCTCGGACCGGGAAGTATGTGAGATGGTACGGTGGTCGCCAGATCGGACAGGTTGGTTTTCTCCGGGTACTCCGGTTTCCTCCCACAAATACGCTTTCATCTGCGCCAACGAGAGTGATTAATATAAGTTGTTAGAACTTGCTTCGCAATCGTTGTAAAATAAATAAAGTTTAAAGCGACATTACATCGCAAAAAGCAAATAAAATACATGTTCACGTATTGCTACTGCAAATTCTTCCGAATACATTCGAACACTAACATTGAATCAATAAACAGTGTGTTTGTGGGTTGAAAGTAAGATTTCATATAACGGTCATCCATGCTAATCACGAGGTTAATAATGTCGTTTAGACATAATTTAACTAAGAATAGTCTATAATTAAATTGGCACAAATGTGAGATATAACGGTAAATCTGTACCATAAATCGTGTTATTCAGGATACACGAGTTGTATTACGCATGGATGTTTACATTAGTTTGTTATGTCAACAAACCGCGTATCGGACGTTTGCTTATTAGTTGAAATACTCAGTATTTGAGGCAAACAAATTATACGATGTAATACGAAAATACATTACGTAGATATTTGTGTTTTCACTGATGTAGTGTCGCTTTAAAGTAATTGTTTCATATTACATATTATTTACATGACGTATATGCATCTATAATAATGAGATGTGTTTTAGTCTCCATGTTTTTCTGTTGCTCATATATGCACGACAACTAAATACAATGTCCGAATTGTAACCAATAGGATATGTAGTCCAGTGGTAACACGCTGGACTAGTAATCCAGGGTTCGCAGGTTTGATCAATGTCTGACCCTAATATAATTGACAGTCTTTCAGATGGGACTTTAAACTGAGGTCTCGTGTCAGTACTTTACACTGTGCACGTAAAAGAACCAGAGGAGATTCTGGAATGGGTCTCTGTCTGTATCATTGCACTATCCTCCAACAATCTCTTCAGGAGGCGTCGCTCATATAGGCAACCGGTAGTGACGATACATAAAGTAAAGCACACACTAACCAATAGGTTGTTAGTGTGTTAAGCAAATCGAACCTTTTTATTTGACATATTGCGTATTATTTTATGACGTACAGCGGAATATGTTATGACGTTTAGCGGAGTTTATGACGTTTAGCGGAGTTTATGACGTTTAGCGGAGTTGTTTAGCGGAGTGTATGACGTTTAGCGGAGTTTATGACGTTTAGCGGAGTTTATGACGTTTAGCGGAGTTTATGACGTCTAGCGGAGTTTATGACGTTTAACGGTGCTACACACCCTGATCAGTCTAGATGTTTACTTACTCAATCAATATATGCTATATAGCACCAGATCAGAGATGGAGCGAGGAGACAGTGGTATGGGGGCGAGGAGAGAGAGAGGGAGAGAGGGGGAGAGAGGGAGAGAGTCAGTGATTCTCATTCTAACCCGTTACTATAGGGATATTATATGCATGATATGCTATCAAAACGGTATGTTCATACGGTACGATATGCAACCGTATTGTTGTACTATATGCTCGTTAGTATGTATATACATAAAGTTGTTTTCGACCAAATTGACAAAAGAGCATACATGCTCACACACAGCCTGTCCAACAAAGAAAGGTCATAACAAGTAACGTAGGTTAATCTAACAATGTAGATCTATTGTTTATAAATTGCATGCAACACTTAAAGACAAGTATATCTAAAACTAAGATATGTTAGTAGTGGAGCAGTCGTTGCCCTGTATGTTATATTTTGCTAGCCTTAAACAACAATCAGTTGAGTATCCAGCCATGGTCGAGTGGTTGCAGTCGTTGATTTCAATCATTTGCCCCTAACCGCTATAGGTTTGAATCCCACTGGGTGTTTCGAATGATTTCATTTCAGGAAGCTATACAGTTGCTTTGCGGTAGGTCGGTGGTTCTATCCATGTACAGGTCCGCCTGCAATACTGCTCAGAACCAATAGACATCTTCAAATACATGTGCCACGGGATCAACGAAAATGTGTTATTTGTAACGATAACTTTGATATAGAAGACGAGTTTCATTGTGTGTATGAAGATGTCGGAAACCTATATATTCCAAAATACCTTTACTACAGGTCTAGCGTGATGAAATTTATAGACTTTGTTAAATTGTACAAATTCTAATACAATAATGAAAAAGCTTACAGTGTATATAATAAAATCGCTTACAACGCGACAGAATATAATTAGACCCAGTATTGCTTAACGCTATGCCAATACAAATACAATTTATGTCGTAATTCCTTCTGAAAATGAAATTATAGATTGTGTTTGTTATTCTCGCAATGTATATCATGCATGCACGTTGATATGTAATTGTTGTAATCCATGGGTCGCAGGTTCGATCCCCCGTCTGATCCTTATCAAATTAACAGTCTTTCAGATGGGACTTTAAACCGAGGTCTTGTGTCGGTGTTTTACACCGTGCACGTAAAAGAACCAGAGGAGACTCTGGAATGGGTCTCTGTCTGTATCATTGCACTATCCTCCAAAATCAAAAATGACTAATCAATTCAGGAGGCGGCGCTCATATGGGCAACCGGTAGCGACGATAAATAAACGTAACACACACATAAACACATGTAATTGTTTATATTTATGCTTGTGATGATAAGCTTTACATCGTTAAGAATAAATTATTCTGTATCTCTTTAATAAATAAGATGCGTGTCGCATTATGACCTAAGCACAACCAAGCAAAGACAAACACAAATCATCCTGTAAGACAGACAGACATACAGACAGACATACATAATATTTTATTGTCGTAAACTATTCACAGTTTCTTGACACAAATATACAGTATAACACATGATTAAGTACCAATCAACATAGCTTGGTATTCAAAAACATTCTACACATTAGTTCTAGTATTCGCGTAAACCACAATCATTTTATTGGAAGCCACCCCTCGCCCTAATATCTGGATCTACACTTTATGTAAGCCTATTTAGAGGTTTGCGGTGTTGAAAATACAAATAGTGGAGATTACCTATATTACCCCCTCATAGTATAAGAAATAATATATAATTATGATTATTTATATATGTAGATGAGAAAATGGATGAACACTAATAGGATGTTGCGCAAAGGAAACAACGATAAAAACAGAGGAAACAAAATAAGTGGATCCAACACCACTAAAGAGTTTTCATGGGAAAGTAACTGCCCAATGTCTCTCATTGTCTGGTCATTTATTTTTAAGCTTAATCATATTTTATTGCAAATCAATAGTAAATATGTCGTACACATAAAGGTACAATACTAGCATGACCATACAAATGATTTGGTCATTTCAAGCCGATCCCGAGATTAACGTGCTATATTTATACTAATTTCACAATCCTACAATCGTCTGGTATGTCAATTTATACAATTATACAACATAGTATAATTTCTGAAGTAAAATCAGATAGTGTTGGTGAATCTTTTCAATAAATAGTCAACCCTGACCCAAATTAACATTAATTATTTTTAAAATCCACTGATATTGTCTGGCTGCGTAGACCTGATTCGCGATCGATTTTGTAATAAAGATCTGTAGTTTGACAAGGATATCAGAGTTTGATACACTCAATTCCTGCTTCTAATCTAGACACCATCTACGACTTTAAAACGCTATTGTTCTAAATATATAGACATTATAGTTTTATCCTCGATAGAATAAAGCAATTTCATATATTAGCACAAATATACTCGTATCCCGCAATACTACTGGGTGATCTTAACGCCAACGTTAAGTAAATATTGAATTCAGTTAATTAATTAATCATGGATTAATTTCGACTTTTTAGGACTCGATTCAGAAGTAGTAAGTAGGTACACTTGGCAGCTATTCTTTATGTTAAATGCTTTGCCAACTGTCAGTTAAAGCGCCACTATATCGTGATACAGGATTAATTTTGGCAACAGTAAAAGCTATTTAAAGAATGTAATTTCCAATGACAGTGTTTTTAACAATCCAAGCATTCGTAAAGAAACGAAAATAAATCAAATAAATATACCACCGTCGTTTACGCGAATTGTTTATCAACAAACAGTGTGTAAACAATGTTTAATGCGCATGCGTGACGCAGCATTGGCTGTTGAAACAGCTGTCTTAAATGTTTGTTATGACTGCCGATAGAGAGAGATGCGTTCCGAATATATACGCATGGCGGAGCGAACCTTTTCAGGAAAGTCGTACATTCACTTTCAGTTTGTTGGATTGTAAAGTTGAAGAACACTGTTTACTTTACACTTTATTCATTTTACAACGATTGCGAAGCAAGTTCTAACAAATTATATTAATCACTTTCGTTGGCGCGGATGAAAGCGTATATGTGGTCATTCGTGTGGGAGGAAACCGAAAATACCCGGAGAAAACCCACCTGTCCGATCTGGCGACCACCGCACCATCTCACACATACTTCCCGGTCCGAGGACTGTCTACTGATTGAACATATTCATATTATAATGGAAGAATGTGTAATAGCATTGCTACGTGTACGTACATTTGAAATGTTATGCTATTTTGATACCATATAATATAGTACCGCTTTAATAATTATATGGAACATATTGACCTCGGACATTTTGTCCTTGTGTAAGCTTTGCGTAAGCTGGTTGATAGTGCGATATTATTGGCCCAAGCGTATAACTATATAAATCTTATTCAACAGCATATTCGTTTTGACAATCCAATTATAGTGCAGTATTTATTCGGAATGGACACTTCTGAAACATTTAACTATTTACCTGGATTATAATATAAAACCTAAATATATATTATATGTTTATTTTGGGATAAATTTATTAAGCTAGCAGTGAAAATATGCAGTAGGTATTTTTTATTACTTTCAGCTATGGTTTGTGTTATATATATATTTTTTCTTTTTCTAATATTTTTATTTCCATCATTATTGCATGAATGTACAGTACATTAACAAATTCATAGACATACAAACACTCTATTATAAATCAAACTGTATTACCCGTGTATATGTACATTTAAAAACATAATATGATTGAAAGTTTTCTTAAGGTATAATGAGTGAAGATAATAGTTATAGGACTACGTGAGGAGACAGATAGTATGGGGAGAAGTAGTTATAGGACTACGTGAGGAGACAGATAGTATGGGGAGAAGTAGTTATAGGACTACGTGAGGAGACAGATAGTATGGGGAGAAGTAGTTATAGGACTAAGTGAGGAGACAGATAGTATGGGGAGAAGGGGGAGAAGTAGTTATAGGACTACGTGAGGAGACAGATAGTATGGGGAGAAGTAGTTATAGGACTAAGTGAGGAGACATATAGTATGGGGAGAAGTAGTTATAGGACTAAGTGAGGAGACAGATAGTATGGGGAGAAGTAGTTATAGGACTACGTGAGGAGACAGATAGTATGGGGAGAAGTAGTTATAGGACTAAGTGAGAAGACAGATAGTATGGGGAGAAGTAGTTATAGGACTAAGTGAGGAGACAGATAGTATGGGGAGAAGTAGTTATAGGACTAAGTGAGGAGTATGGGGAGAGTTGAGAGTTACAAACAGCGGTTACTTTAATATGTTTTGTATTATTACCATACATGTACATTCATAAACAAATTCTCTCTATTTTCACTTAATACTGTATACTCTCCATTTTTGTTCATGGATTATAAGTTTATTATTGTTTATAGCTATTTGTTTTTCTATATTTTTATTCGGCTTAAGTATTGCATAAAGTCTACATATCTAGACTCCACTTTCCTTAGTTTGCATGTGTAATGAAATATTTTCCTGCTATAATGCATAAATTTAAAAATAGACTTTTTGAGTCGTATTGTCCAAAACATACTTGAAACCAGTCTAATTTATTTTTAATATTTCGGTCTTTTAAATATGTACTCAATTGTGACCAAAAATGTTGTACTTTGCTACATTCCCAAAATAGATGTGAAATGGTTTCTGTAGCTATATCACAGAAATCACATACATTTGAATTAACAAGTTTACATTTATACAAAAAGTTGTTTGTTGCAACGGTTTTCATTAAAAACTTGTATTGAAAGTTTCGAAATTTGGTGCTGTTTGTACGCACACCTACATTATATACTAGAGGACATAGAAAACGCACACCTACATTATATACTAGAGGACATGGAACATGCACACCTACATTATATACTAGAGGACATAGAAAACGCACACCTACATTATATACTAGAGGACATAGAAAACGCACACCTACATTATATACTAGGGGACATGGAAAACGCACACCTACATTACATACTAGAGGACATAGAAAACGCACACCTACATTATATACTAGAGGACATAGAAAACGCACACCTACATTATATGATTATTATTACATGAACACGAAATGCGAAGGATTCCACCAAAGATATATCACATTTTGATTAAAAAACACAAACTGAACTACTAAAAATATTCCAAAATGTTTTTAAATTATGTATTTATATAGTTATTGTTTTTCATGTAAAACACACGTATCCGAAGTGTGCGTTTTCTATGTCCTCTAGTATATATACATAGACGGAGGGACAAGCTGTTCTATAAGTGTATATAGAATGCAATTTTGTAGATTAGGAATCCCTAATTATATTATTATAAAGAGGCAAATGGGGTTCCTCTATGGCGGAGTTGTCACGGTCGTTGACTTCCAATCACTTGCCCCTCGTGACTGTTGGTTAGAATCTCCACTTGCGGTCTCGAATTCGTTTATGTGAGGAAGCTATCTAGCTGGCTTGTGGTAGGCCCGTACCCACCCGTGCCTGAATTACTGCTCAGGTGGGCTCTCCCTGGGCTTCCCTCCACCAATACTAGCTGGAGCGTCGCCATATGACTTAAGCTGTTGGTGCGACTTTAAGCGCCAAAACAATACAAATATATAATTGGTTACAGATATTCGGAAGCATTTAGACGAATTGAATACGATATATATGTTTGTATCGTACGGTAAATTCCACAGATAACTAACATTCATTTTGAACTATTAACAAATACAAATATATCGTCACATTTATATAGCACACCAATATCAGTGTTTAACATTAATAAATCATTTGATTTTTACATTCCAAAAAACTATGCAATGCACGCTACTTCTTAAGAATTATAGACAATGTCTGCCCATTCTGTTACATCGTGTTGATCTAAGTGGAAGGTCGTCACTAATGTTTTTTTGTTTTTTGTTTTTGTTTTAAACAACGATTGCGAAGCAAGTTTTAGCAACTTATATTAATCACTTTCTTTGGCGCGGATGAAAGCGTATATTATGTTGTCATTCGTGTGGTAGGAAACCGGAGTATCCTGTCCGATCTGGCGACCACCTACCATCTCACATACTTCCCGGGCCGAGGATCGAACCCGGGTTACATTGGTGAGACGCGAGCGCGCTAACCACTGTGCTAATCGATTTGGGTAAAACTAGTGACCCGACCCATTTCCTTCTTTTAAATGATATCAGTTTCACTCATATAATATTCGTTACATTTCATTTGCAGTATAACTATTATGCAGTTTGCGTATATGCATGTTATTTGAAACCGATAGCATAATATTAATGTTAACCCTTTCAACCCCACAGGCCTCTAAATAGGCTTATGAAAAGTGTAGATCCAGATGAGCCGGCTCGTAACGAGCCGTCTCATCAGGATCTGCACTTTTTTGCCAGTAATAATTATTACTATTTTTAGATAAAATTACCCATTTTGATAAATGAACTGGTCCAACGGTAATTTTCTTATTAATTTATTGGTCTGAAAATATCACGCACCAGTCCATGTCAGTTACTTGGGGTTGAAAGAGTTAAACACCAATATAATCAACTGTCAATGGTCAGAACTCGTTGTTAAAGTGTGTGGAGTCCGATGGCATGTGTACATGAGGACATGTGGACTTTAGGTCCCTTGCCGATGGGCATACTCGGTACAGAAGCAGCTGGGCGTGTACATGAGGACATGTGGAATTTAGGTCCCTTGCCGACGGGCATACTCGGTACAGAAGCAGCTTGGTGTGAACTGAGGACATGTGGAATTTAGGTCCCTTGCCGACGGGCATACTCGGTACAGAAGCAGATGGGCGTGAACTGAGGACATGTGGAATTTAGGTCCCTTGCCGACGGGCATACTCGGTACAGAAGCAGCTGGGCGTGAACTGAGGACATGTGGAATTTAGGTCCCTTGCCGACGGGCATACTCGGTACAGAAGCAGCTGGGCGTGAACTGAGGATATGTAGAATTTAGGTCCCTTGTCGACGGGCATACTCGGCACAGAGGCAGCTGGGCGTGAACTGAGGACATGTGGAATTTATGTCCCTTGCCGACGGGCATACTCGGTACAGAAGCAGCTGGGCGTGAACTGGGGACATGTGGAATTTAGGTCCCTTGCCGACGGGCATACTCGGTACAGAAGCAGCTGGGCGTGAACTGAGGACATGTGGAATTTAGGTCCCTTGTCGACGGGCATACTCGGTACAGAAGCAGCTGGGCGTGAACTGGGGACATTTCATACATGAAGCGAATTAACTACCACAGCGCTATCACGACTTTCAAATTATAGTTGATCAGGTCATTGTGATACCAAAATTGAATTCCAGTATATAATATATAATAAGCATAAGCTAATTATAAACGAACATTAAGTTGACGGTTCAACATTTTACCACAGCATAATGTAGGATCGTCAAATACTTTTCAACATTAGTCAATGAGATTAAAATCACTTAATCCGTTTTAAGGATTAAGATTAGCGTAGTATTTTATACAGTCACGAACTGTATATCTATTCTGCCTTAACTTGTACCGGCTCGCTCCTTGTGTATGTTATATTAACGTTTGCTATGTATTACATAGTTTTTTCGAGCACGTGTGCATTTTCATTTATAGTTACATACGCCGAGGCATGTGTAGGACTTGTTTCTCTAAGACGATTAAGTTTTCACGTAGCTTCTGTTGGCATCCGGCGTTGGTCTCTCTCTCTCTCTCTCTCTCTCTGCTGGCCCATGGTAGCTTCTGTTGGCATCCGGCGTTGGTCTCTCTCTCTCTCTCTTCTCGCTGCCCATGGTAGCTTATGTTGGCATCCGGAGTTGGTCTCTCTCTCTCGCTGTCCATGGTAGCTTCTGTTGGCATCCGGAGTTGGTCTCTCTCTCTCTCTCTCTCTCGCTGCCCATGGTAGCTTCTGTTGGCATCCGGAGTTGGTCTCTCTCTCTCGCTGCCCATGGTAGCTTCTGTTGGCATCCGGAGTTGGTCTCTCTCTCTCTCTCTCTCTCCATGGTGACAACTCATGTCATGTGTTGGTGGTCTCTATCGAAAGGGTCATAGGTAGGACCATATTCCTCACTGTTGCTCATCAAGCAGCAACATATAAAACGACCAAGCAGTTAGACCTTCACGTGTCGTATGTCGCCTCCTGGGCCGCACTTTATGTTCTTCATGGCTGTTGGATCATGTTGGACATAGGCTGTAGGTGCTCGTTATTTGTCATTTGTTATGAATTACAGAGCTTTCTCGCTTCATGACTATGTTATATGTGTTATGAATTACACAGCTTTCCCGATTCATGACTATGTTATATGTGTTATGTACTACGTGGCTTTCTCGCTTCATGACTATGTTATATGTGTTATGAATTACACAGCTTTATCGCTGCATGACTATGTTATATGTGTTATGTACTACGTGGCTTTCTCGCTTCATGATTATGTTATATGTGTTATGTACTACGTGGCTTTCTCGCTTCATGACTATGTTATATGTGTTATGAATTACACAGCTTTATCGCTTCATGACTATGTTATATGTGTTATGTACTACGTGGCTTTCTCGCTTCATGACTATGTTATATGTGTTATGAATTACACAGCTTTCTCGCTTCATGACCATGTTATATGTGTTATGTACTACGTGGCTTTCTCGCTTCATGACTATGTTATATGTGTTATGAATTACACAGCTTTCTAATTACACAGCTTTCTCGCTTCATGACTATGTTATATGTGTTATGAATTACACAGCTTTCTAATTACACAGCTTTCTCGCTTCATGACTATGTGATATGTGTTATGAATTACACAGCTTTCTCGCTTCATGACTATGTTATATGTGTTATGTACTACACAGCTTTCTCGCTTCATGACTATGTTATATGTGTTATGTACTACGTGGCTTTCTCGCTTCATGACTATGTTATATGTGTTATGTACTACGTGGCTTTCTCGCTTCATGACTATGTTATATGTGTTATGTACTACGTGGCTTTCTCGATTTGAAAACAGTTGGAGATACAGATAACTCTTTGGAATCCAAGGCATTATATGGTGAAAGAACGTTATTTAGCATAGGTTGTTTGTGTGTTCTACGTTTATTTGTCGTCGCTACCGGTTGCCCGTATGAGCGACAGAGAGAGAGAGAGAGAGAGAGAGAGAGAGAGAGAGAGAGACGCATTCGAGAATCTTCTCTGATTCTTCTACGTACACGGCTTAAAGCACCGACACGAGACATCGGTTTAAATTCCCATCTTAAAGACGTTCATTTTATTAGGGTCAGACGGGGGGGATCGAAGTGCACAATCGTAACGGCTCCAGTGGGGCTCGAACTCCGGACCTTTCGCACCTGAAGCGAACGCGCATCCACTGCGCTATCACGACTTCCACCATAAGTATAAGTTGGGTATGAGGAAGGGTCAGGACCGAGTCCCTGTCCCAGTTCCTATATATTAACTTAGTCAGTATCATCCTTACTTATCACAAATAATACATAATATTATATAGTTCGCAATACTAGTATACCTGAGGTCATTAATTATGCAATTTGTAGCGGTCTCTTTAGTTTATCTGTCCCTCGGAATGCATTACATTACCATGTACAAATCCTGTAACATTTTACAATCGTGAAAAGCGTGCATCCGTGCTTTGTGTGCACCAAATGACATTCAACTGCAGATTTAGTGAAAACAATGGTCTAGGAGTGCACGAGGAATTCGTGCATGTATGCATGCGTTGAATCATTGATTTGATAGATTGTCGAGCAGACATATCGAATGCGTCATCATTGTAAACTTTACTGGGCCATTACTAGGCTCTCAAACGTGTCGGTCCGCTTCACTTTGTCCAATTGCTCGTAAACACGACACTTCTCGTGTAAACCTAGGTCATGGTTTTCACTAAATCGGCAATTGAATGTCATTTGGTGCACACAAAGCACGTGTGCACGTGTTTCACGATTGTAGAATAGTTACCCGACATGTCCATGGTAATGTACTGATATCAGCGGGACAGATACATTAAAGAGACCGCTACATATAATGTGCGTATTTAATGGCCTGAAGTATATTGTATTACTGCAGTTGTTGAATGGACTTAGCAGTTTATAATACCTTGCACTAGACATAAACTTCGTTTTAAGTTTTGCGATATATTTATACTCCAATATATACGACATTTATCAGTTTTTCAATTGATAAGCAATCGCTATAAGAGCGCGTGTTAACGGCTTTCGTAATGCAATGTCAATAAAAGCGAAGTATTAAATATCAATCAATTAGATTGGCACCCGATAACCTTCGCTAACTGAAAATATGAACTAATGCAAAGAATACTAATATCTACAGCTGGTTACAAACTTGCATCTTCCGACTCATTGCTTGTGTGTGCTTACACCAAATGATCATCGATGTTGTTGATTTATTCTAATCGAAAGATATATAATTTATACTAGAGGACATAGACAACGCACACTTCGGATAAGTGTGTTTTCATGTTTTCTATGTCCTCTAGTATATAATGTAGGTGTGCGTTTTCTATGTCCTCTAGTATATAATGTAGGTGTGCGTTTTCTATGTCCTCTAGTATATAATGTAGGTGTGCGTTTTCTATGTCCTCTAGTATATAATGTAGGTGTGCGTTTTCTATGTCCTCTAGTATATAATGTAGGTGTGCGTTTTCTATGTCCTCTAGTATATAATGTAGGTGTGCGTTTTCTATGTCCTCTAGTATATAATGTAGGTGTGCGTTTTCTATGTCCTCTAGTATATAATGTAGGTTTGCGTTTTCTATGTCCTCTAGTATATAATGTAGGTGTGCGTTTTCTATGTCCTCTAGTATATAATGTAGGTGTGCGTTTTCTATGTCCTCTAGTATATAATGTAGGTGTGCGTTTTCTATGTCCTCTAGTATATAATGTAGGTGTGCGTTTTCTATGTCCTCTAGTATATAATGTAGGTGTGCGTTTTCTATGTCCTCTAGTATATAATGTAGGTGTGCGTTTTCTATGTCCTCTAGTATATAATGTAGGTGTGCGTTTTCTATGTCCTCTAGTATATTGATTGCATTAAGCTTTTCATATTAAGAATATAATTATACGGCTGTAATAAAGCGACTGTTTTGTTGAGGAATAGCAATTGCAATGGTTTTTTCAATGATTGTCGAATGTTTGTCGAAATATTCGGACAACTGTTTCTCCATATCCGACCCTTTCTAATTGTGTAGATGTGCTGAAGCCATGAAACAACTAGGGGGTCTCGGCGGCCTCGTCCGTTGTCTTCAGATCACTTGCCTCTCACAGCCGTATGTTCGAATCCTTATTTCTTGTGAGAAAGCTATCTAGCTATCTTGCGGAAGGCCAGTTGTTCTGCCAGGATACCCGTATTTGTCTGACATACTGCTTGGGGAGCACCCGGAGTCTTCCTCAACCACTACTAGTCATATTGACTAAGCTGTTGGTGCGACTTAAAACCCCCAAAATAAACAAAAACCATAAAGTATTAGGTATTGTGTGTGTTTTACGTTTATTTATCGTCGCTACCGGTTGCCCATATGAGCGATGCCTCCTGAAGAGATTAGTCATTTTAGAATGTTGGAGGATAGTGCAATGATACAGACAGATAACCATTCCAGAGTCTCCTCTGGTTCTTTTACGTGCACGGTGTACAGCACCGACACGAGACCTAGGTGTAATGTCCCATCAGAAAGACTTTTAATTGTGTTAGGGTCAGATAGGGGGAGGAGGTCGAACCTGCGAGTATTAGGTCTTACATTCAGATGGCTGTATTAAAACATGATAAAGCAATGGTTACTAGCATATTAAATGCAGACAGGTCTGTCTCATCTCCGTGTGCCAACTGATTGGTCAAGTCGATATCACTTGACCACACGGGTTTATCGATAACAAATGATTAGAGGACATAGTCCATTATACGGTCTCGTGTCGTTGCTTTACACCGTGCACGTAAAAAACCAGAGGGGACTCTGGAATGGGTCTCTCTCTGTATCATTGCACAATCCTCCAAAATCTAGAATGACAAATCTCTTCAGGAGGCGTCGCTCATATGGGAAATATCTCCTCTGAGTCTCATCTGGTTCTTTTACGTGCACGGTGTAAAGCACCGACACGAGACCTCGGTTTAACGTCGCATCTGAAATACTGTTAATTCTATTAGACGGGGGATCGAACCTGCGATCCCCGGATTACCAGTCCAGCGTGTTACCACTGGACTACATATCCGTCTGTGAATTGAAAGTCCATAATTGTATAATATTATATAATGTTCATATGTGTTATAAATCGCGTTTATATGGATAATTCTAATGCTATTGTATTACCCTGTACATGATTGTGAACACGTGCTTCGGCTAATATCATACACGCGTTTGATCGGGCGAGGAAAACACAATAACTGCGGAGAGTACTTATCATAAACAGCGAAATGTTTTTCACAAAATACCAAATGTCACACAGCTGCACATGTCAGCTATTTTCGTATTATATATAGCAGCACGTGTCCAGGCGCGCGCTTGTTATGCTCTTGGATTTAGATACAAACATTCTAATGAAATATAGATATCTGTTCTAAAGAAAAGACAAATACAGTAAACCAGGTATATGGATATATGAGTCGTGGTGCAGGAAAACAAGCATTATCAGAGGCGTAGCTTGGCTGGAATCGATGTGTAAGCCAACTGAAACAACTTAAGACGGGAGGGGGTCCGGGATTCATCCCCAGGAAAACTATTTATAGCATATATTATTTAATCCTTGTCTCCCGATTTTTGTTGCAGATTTGGCATTTTTATTTTCGGGGGAAAGTGTAGGCCACGGTCTACACGGCCTATAGGAAGCTACGCCACTGATTATGGACCAGAAAGCGCATATTAATAACATGTGAAACGTTAATGATAGAATGTTAACCTTGTTATCAACTGTAATGATATAGTGTAGAAGATCATCGAATGCGCTTCCGTGGTGTAATTTGTTAGTTTAATCATAGTTCAGTGCTTGTTTTATATACAATACAATTATAAATATAAACAGGATACATATATGAGCAAAACGGTACAACTATAATGCTATATTTATACTTGAACACTGTGAGAATGAAAATTAAAATTTAGTGTACAGCACCGAAACGAGACCTCGGTTTAAAGTCCCATCTGAAAGACTGTTAATTTTATTAAGGTCAGACGGGGGATCGAACCTGCGATCCCTGTATTACCAGTCCAGCGTGTTACCATTGGAATACAGATCCGCCTGTGAATAATATATATTCATTGAAAGGCTAGTGCATATCGTATCGTGGTCGATGACGAGTGTATTAGAATAGTGGAATAGTGGAAAGCCGGGAGTTCGCGTCCATCTGTAACCGTTACGAGTGTGGCCTTATAGGCCAGGTACTGAAATTCCACATTGCCGCTTCTTTATCCCTTATGGTGATATATTCCATCAGGAATGAGGTCTCGAGAGCGATTTGACTAATGTTGTAAGAACTTGCTTCGCAATCATGCCAAACTATATTTGTTTAAACCTATTAGACTCGCATACTGGAATAGCTCATACAGATTGCATATATATTAGAGAAATAATCACGATATTGATAAGATGTGGCTAACATAAATCCGATGTTCGAATGTGTGTGTTTTACGTTTATTTATCGTCGCTACCGGTTGCCCATATGAGCGACGCCTCCCGAAGAGATTAGTCATTTTAGATTTTTGGAGGATAGTGCAATGATACAGAGAGAGACCCATTCCAGAGTCTCCTCTGGTTCTTTTACGTGCACGGTGTAAAGCACCGACACGAGACCTCGGTTTAACGTCCCATCTGAAAGACTGTTAATTTTATTAGGGTCAGACGGGGGATCGAACCTGCGATCCCTGGATTACCAGTCCAGCGTGTTACCACTGTACTATATATCCGTCTGTGATGTAGGAATGAGGAACCTCGATGTCTTTTCTAGTATCTCTCTTGACAGATAAAGTCTGATGTATGCCGAAATGCAGTTGGAATCCTTTGATTTTACTGTTGTTCCCGAACCATGTGTTGTGCTATAATAATGTTATTTTATCCAAATCGTGTTCGTTAATTGATAACAAACAAATACAGATTTTGTACCCATAGGATATAATGTAGGATATATGTCGAGATATAGTAACATAATAATTTTAAAATGAGAAAGTGGATGAAAATTAATAGCATGTTGTGCAATAGCAACAACGATAAAAACAGAGGAAGCCACTTAAGAAGACCTATATAGTTTTAGGGAGTATACAGGGGTAGTAACTGACAGATGCCTCTCATTGTTGAAGATACAAATACAGAAATGTCGACATGTTGTATCTAATACAAGTACTATACGTATGCTATTTCGCACAATGCAGTTGGTAACACACATACTATCACAATTAATAATAATAATAATGATAATAATGATAATAATGATAATAATAATGATAATTATAATAATAATTTTCGGCTACAAATAAGAAACAGTTTTTATAACAGCTACGTCTAGCTTCCTACTTGATCCTTTGCATAATGTATTATGGATGTTGTATGTTATATGTGATCTATGTCTTGTCCTACATATTGTTTAAACAAAATAAGAAAAAACACATTAATGAATTGTCGTCAGCTATAATTAATTGAACTATTTATAGCCTTTATTTTACCCAGCATGTAAATAGTTAAACAGTTATATATTATTTCATTCATTATTTCTACAGCTACAATTCTGACGAACTCTTGGACGGAATGTACCCAGGCACGATTGATGGTGTTTACACACCATATCCTGCCGATGGTCGGCTAGCTACGCCCCAGAATAACACCATGACGCCATTGAATTGCCGCGTGACTTCCGCCAGATCAACATCAAGGGTACGGACGTCAGGGCGTCACCCGTCCCGTGTTGAAGTCGGTGTGCAGGTATGTACTATTAAAAATGAAAAGTCGAAGAATATATTAGCGCAGAATAGAATATCACATAGCATAGAATACAGCCTAGATAGTACATGTATGTTGTTAGGATGTTGTCAGTGTTAAAATTCACACAAAGGTTAAACGTTCATATTATAATGTTACAGATAAACGTTACCATTCTCCCAATCGGAGTCGAGTATATGAACAAGTCAGACAGTTCAACAAGCACAGTCTTTCAGATGGGACGTTAAACCGAGGTCTCGTGTCGGTTCTTTACGCCGTGCACGTAAAAGAACCAGAGGAGATTCTGGAATGGGTCTCTGTCTGTATCATGCACTATCCTCCAACAATCTAAAATAACTAATCTCTTCAGGAGGCGTCGCTCATATGGGCAACCGGTAGCGACGATAAATAAACGTAAAAAAGCTATTCAGCTGGCTTGTTGCGAGGTCGGTGGTTCTACCAGGGTGTCTGAACTACTGCTCGAAGGGCTATCCGGAGTCATTCCTCCACCACCAACAGCTGGATAGACGCAAAGTAATCTAAGCTGTTGGCGTGACTTTAAACCCCTAAAACAAATAAACCCGCACATGCTGTACTGCTATCCTCGTAGCAAACGCATGCATAGGTACGTGACAAAAGTATTGCTTTAATTATTTAATGAGTGTACCAATTGGTCATGTATCAAGTATGTGTACTAAGCACGGAATACTATTGTTATTAGAATTCAAACAAAACGACACCCGAGAGATGTTCAATAACAATGAATGGTGTTTTGTGTATTTTACGTTTATTTATCGTCGCTACCTGTTGCCCATATGAACGATGCCTCCTGAAGAGATTAGTCATTTTAGATTTTTGGAGGATAGAGCAATGATACAGACAGAGACCCATTCCAGAGTCTCATCCGGTTCTTTTTACCGTGTAAAGCACCGACATGAGACCTCGGTTTAACGTCTCATCTGAAAGACTGTTAATATTATTAGGGTCAGACGGGGGATCGAACCTGCGATCCCTGGATTACCAGTCCAGCGTGTTACCACTGGACAACAGATCCGTCTGAATGGTGCCTCCCTGGCCGAGTGGTCAATGCAGTTGAATTCGAATCACTTGCACATAGAGGAAAATGTTCGAAATAGGGTCGATGCTTTTGTAATTGCATTAAAACAATTACTATTATTTGTTTCATGGTGAATCTTCACATTGTCAAATATTATATGTGTAGTAGTAGTAATCTTTATTTACATCTCATCATTGTACGTACAATATTTACAATAATATTACATGTATAGTTTACATATTAAAAGTACAATACCACTCCAACATGGAGTTATAAGAGATGAACAAAATTATACACAATAATTTATCACAGTATGTTAGAGATAAAGCTGCAATATCCTTGCTAATCGGATATTAAAAACTGCTCTAAAACAATTATAAAACACTGAAATACAACATAGGTACTATTGCACACTGATTAAGAATCGGTCATATGGAATCTAACTTCGCTTTGATCAGATCATAGCGAATATGATTAGCAGATATATTAAAGACGAGATAAAGAAAATTACAGTTAGAAATGTATGTAGGATGTTTTAGAATAAGTACACGTGTAAATGCAAGCAGATATCATAGTTTATATTCTAGTTTATACTTGTTAATTGAATAGCAGAATACGCTG
>CM026404.1:81451540-81512701 GCA_014843695.1 Archivesica marissinica
AAATAAACTTAAATAAAATAAAAATTCCAAGAACTTCGCATGGTAGAGCTTGGCTGTCCTACCGACAATTCTTGCTACATCACTACATGCACATTCTAAGAAATCTTAGGAATTAGGTAGTAGCGATTAAATAATTAACGATTATTCTCTTGTAGCCAGCAGATAAGCAGAATGTAAAGGTTTGTTTTAGCATGTCCATACTGTCTGAGATACTGAGTGTGTTTATAGTTGTCAAGTAACCGCATGTCACAACGACGTTAACGAGCAGTTTTGTCTTATCGGGCCAATAAAATATATGTGGTTCTGTGAATATCCTTATAAACAAGCGAGTCAGTGTCTGTCACAATGCAATAAAATACGTAATTCGATTATTATCTAAATATGTTCATTTTGTACTGGTCAATATTTCGCACATCTTCGAATTAATTGGACGAACTACTCAAAAGCTCCGTGTTCCGTTATTGAAATACCGGTTAAGCAAAGTATCTGAGGTAAATGTAATGCGGTGTCAACCGAACCACGCATATTATACATGGCATTGCCTATCTCTAGCTCATCGATTATCGCTATTAATCTCAAATCCAATGATACACATATACATGCATTCTGTGAGTTGGCGTTAAGACGAACATGGACGTGTATTACTGTTATTAAACATGTACTCTATTGAGATAACGATTTAGCCTGGTCAGTCATATAAATATATTTTAACACTGAGACCATTAATTGGGCAGTATTGAGCTTCTGATAATATCAACTGTCATTTTGCAAGAAGTAAATTAGTGAAAATTCGACAGACTGGAACCCAGGCTAATAACCATTGTAAAAGTCACGATTCGTCAGAAATGGATTGCAGAGTTGTCGCGAGGCCGTGTAGGGTAAACACTATATACATCGTACAGGTTTGCTGTTTAACATTGCTTCTTACATTTCATAAGATTATAATTAAATATTGATTTCATGCATTATTTACAGATGTGCAGTTTGTTGCTAATACGTGTGCTTAACGCTGGAAAGTGCATTAAATAGGGGTGACACTATAATAAACATAGGGGTGACACTATAATAAACATATGGGTGACACTATAATAAACATAGGGGTGACACTATAATAAACATAGGGGTGACACTATAATAAACATACAATTTTTACAATAAATGGTATTGCTAATTGACATGCTGAACTAGTATAGGATAGATCACGAATTGGCGAAGCGAGGTGTATATTAGGTGACTTATACAACATACATAAGTAAGTCGCGTCTATACGTTTTGGAAGTGGTGTATATTTCGTTAAGACGGGCCAATGAGTTGATCTACCTGACTTATACAACATACATAAGTAAGTCGCGTCTATACGTTTTGGAAGTGGTGTATATTTCGTTAAGACGGGCCAATGAGTTGGTCTATCTGACTTATGCAACATACATAAGTAGGTCGCGTCTATACGATTTAGAAGCGAGAAATGTGGCTTTTTCATTGGACCATGTGACGTAGTCGTTGTCTAACAGTTTCATTGCTATGTTTTATTTTAAGGATTTCTATAACACTCCTCCTATTCACGTAAGTATTCCATATTCGCGTGTATGTGCTTTTTTATTATGGGTTATTGTTCTAGGCGCAGTTTCGGACACCTTGACACAGTAATGGATGTAATGTAGTCACGGGTATTACGCGCTATTCTGAAATTGGAAAACGAACGTGATTTATTAGTACGAAGCAACATATAAGTGAATCAAACACGGTACAATATATATGCATTGTGGTTGTTACAGATATGGTAATATTCTAGACGTCATGCGAATAGTAACGCGTAGTTTCGAGTACATTAAGATTTGTTCATAACCCTACTGTGTCACATATTAATACTGAGTGATATCAATGCTTGCATTCAACTACTAGGTTTACACATGTAGGAACTTCAACGCAACATGTTATTCGTGTGTATCCACAGTGTGATTTCATTGGACTATGTTTCCAAACCAATTGTCTCAGATAGCTACACAAAAATATCAAGTCAGAATTCCAAACTCTCCAGCGTATGCTCACAAAACCATCGGCATGTCACGTACGACACATGCATTATACGACATGTCACGTACGACACATGCATTATACGACATGTCACGTACGGCACAAATATTATATGGCATGTCACGCACTGAATATACATTATGTGGCATGTCACGTACGGCATGTCGCGCATACGGCATATATATTATATGGCATATCACGCACGGCACATTACATTATACGGCATGTCACGCACGGTACTTACATTATATGGCATGTCACACACAGTATATACATTATGCGGCATGTCACGTACGGCATGTCACGCACGGCACATACATTATACGGCATGTTACGTACGGCACATTGCATTATACGTATACAACATATCACACACGGCACATACATAATACGACATGTCACGCACGGCACATTACATTATACGTATACGGCATGTCACGTACGGCACATTGCATTATACGTATACAACATATCACGCACGGCACATACATTATACGACATGTTACGCAAGGCACATTACATTATACGTATACGGCATGTCACGTACGGCACATACATCATACAACATTTGTATCGCAAATAGCGCATTGTACATACACGCGACTCCAGAAAACTAACATTATAATACCATAAGGAGAAACAGCTATTTCGAAACACAGGAATGATGTCCCTCTCTCTCTCCAAATCCAGCTAAGATAAATTTGTATAAAGTAAACTCATAGGACACTATATGTTTGTACTCCGTGGTGTACGTGGATAAGGTGTCCGACCGGTTGCAAGTTCGCAGCCTGCCAGAACCAGTGTGGCAGTGTGCTTAGTTTAGATACTTAAACACACTATTCTTTCTCTCTCATGACGATGCATTCCACCCGACATGAGGTATCGATCTATCTGTCGTTTATAATCTAAAATCATTCCGATTAGCACTATGATACTAACGTATAGAAGAGGATATGATACCTTTCTCAAATCGCTTCTTTATTTCTGCTAAAGTCTTAAATTGTACAGGGCAAGACATTAATCAAAATTAACCAAAACAAACATTTTATAATTTAAATATGTCATAACATATTTACTAACACATTTACCATAATTTGACAATAATATATTGGTGCTATTTAAAGTGATGATGTACAATCCACATACACACTGTATAACTGTACATGCCACCCTGTGTTATTGTATAAACATGTAAGTGTGCTATATCATATAAAATATTACACACAAGGGCAATAATTAAGGGATACAGAATATATTTCGATATGGTTACGCCTTAACTTCATCAACTATATCACGCTGGCATTTAGAGTATCATATCAAAAGATTGATTAGTGTCAGACTGGTCCAATGCCCGAAGTTATAACACTTCTCTCAGATTCTGCGTTGTGCTGCCAGTTGAACCAGACTGAGTTTGAGATAGGATAACAGTTTTATAACCTCGAGACCTGGTCTTGTACAAGACAAAACTCACAGGAAATAAATGGTACATTCATATACAGTAAGTTCGACCTAACACATTCTATTAATTGACTCAACAAAGGCATTTGGCTACTTAATATAGACTGAAACGCTGTGCAACTCCCTTTGTGCTCTGTATCAGTATTATGCAATATGTACAATTGTATCATTATTCGTGCTTACGTAAAAGCCTTACTTTCCTAATAGCACCATAGTTACCAATTAGTGTAACATTTTACCCAGGATCTCCTACTCTATAAGGTATCAAACATTTCTCCTATTATCGGACATAATTTATGCACAAGCACAGTACGTCACTCGTGGTGCAATCAATGTCAGCTTGGTAAACTTGATACAGCTACCATGTAGCTTTATGCAATGTTACATTCTGTGGTGGATTTTGTTCAATATATATCTAACATTTTAATTATTGTATCTTCATACACGTTGTTGATCATAATTTACATATGTATATATAAGGCATATTTAATGCGATTATACTCTAAGCTACTGTATGTAGTACAGTCCAATTACCCTCCAACTGTGGTGTTTTTATTCGGACTCGTGGTAAAGTACTTTCTTTATGTGTTTTAATATGTGTGTGCTGTTCATTAGCCAAGGCAAC
Organism: Archivesica marissinica; assembly: GCA_014843695.1. Lineage (NCBI taxonomy): Eukaryota > Metazoa > Mollusca > Bivalvia > Venerida > Vesicomyidae > Archivesica > Archivesica marissinica. The sequence goes on from CM026404.1 coordinate 81,455,658, forward strand.
ACTCACATACAGTTCCTTCGATGTACATGTTTGGTTGTTTGAGTGGTGGGGGTGGTGTAATCTGGCATTTCAGTGGTTTTATGACAAGTAGACGTTTAGAATTCATACCATTGCAGCTGTTATCAGCCATATAATCACAATTGTAAAACAGGAGATTGATAAAAGGTAATGAAGCGAATCACTTGTAATGTAATTGGAACATGCAGTTATTTGGAAGTCTAAATAAAGAACTCACCTTTTGTTTGTTAGATCCTAGTATCAATTGAGGTGTGCATTACAAACTGAAATATATTTGTTTTTTCAATTGAATTTTTGTGTTAATCATACATTCTGAGTACCATTTAGGCAGGGTTGTTATTTTATCAAAATCATGCATACGTTTGTTTTGTTCGGTTTGATCTCAGGCCTAGGGACATATTTCATCGGATCGACACAAAATCTTTGTTGCAACAGGTTTCACTGTTCCGCGATTCGAATGGTAATGAAATAGTTGTATATTAAATACATCATATCCCATCTGATACTAATTGGTACATTTCAAAATAAATCGAAATGGACACGTGGTGACATATGATAACACGACTACAGCAACATGTTCGAGCGTAGGCATACACGTATGATATGTGTTAAAATAGAATGGTCTACAGCTATTAAAGCCAACACAAATTAAAACTACCAAAATGCATGTATTAAACTTGAAAAACAAATACATTGCACTCCCATATAACAACACATTTCCACCAAGAGGATATTTTCGCGTGCTAATAACTTACAGACACCTCAATATTTAATGTATCATTAGGTCCAGCTAACATACATTTATAATTTGACAAGCTCTTCTTTGATCCAATCTTTGCCAGTGAGTTGTTTGGTTTGCATACACATTTATTTTATAGCCACGTACATGAACTATGTTGGATGTAGATGTACTAAAAACAGTTGACGCAATTGTTGTGTGTGTGATATTTTGGTGTTTTGGTTTATTTGCTATCAATGTCATAGTTTATAGAAACACTCAACGAGATTTGCAAAGTAGTTCCTGCGTAAACGCATAAGCGTAATACGTTTCTACATGATATGACATTGATAGTTCACATCTGAATAATGTGTGTTCATCAGATTTACATTTATCATTTAGTTTCGAATCTCGTTATATGTATATACGTATGGTTCGTGTGTAATTTCCTGGCGTGGAAGTTATAAACTTTTCTCAGATCTCAAACTCAAGCTCAAGTGATATGATTGGTTGATTCTGAGTGTTACTGTCAGCTGAACCAATAGAGATGCTTGAGACCGAGTTTTGAGATTGGAGAACAGTTTTATAACAGCCATGCCTGATCTGGGTTGTTAATACCTTGACTTATTTTATAGTGCGGGCCGTTGTCTCTGGTGCGGGCCGTTGTCTAATGTTGTTAAAACTTGTGGCCCAAACCATTAGCATGTTCATATTATGTATTTTATCTGTTTATGCATGACATATATAATAATGATTTGCAATAAAATATGATTAAACAAATTTTATAAATCTACTTTTGTACAATGTGATTAAAATCCATGTCATACTATAAGCGTTATAGAAATTCGAATTGTGTGTCTTTTAATTCATAGTCACAATCATGATATTATTATTATTCACCCATTCTAGCATATAATTTGTATCCTACCTTTGTTGTGTAATAATGGTAAAAACAACTGCCTTTCTAATACACATTGCTTTATTAATCAGTGCTTAATACACCTTTCGTGACGTCATAAAACTGCGTGTATGACATCATATGTTCACAGGTGGTATGATAAACTTCAGAATATTCGGTAATCTTTCCTTTCTAGCACCTCTTTTTTCATATCAGAAAATAGGATGAATAGAATAGTAGGTCACTGTCTTATACATACAGACGGATCTGTTGTCCAGTAGTAGCACGCTGGACTGGTATTCCAGAGATCGCAGGTTCGATCCGCCGTCTGACCCTAATAAAATTAACAGTCTTTCAGATGAGACGTTAAACCGAGGTCTGTACACCGTGCACGTAAATGAACCAGAGGGGACTCTGGAATGTGTCTCTGTCTGTATCATTGCACTATCCTCCAATAATCTAAAATGACTAATCTCCTCAGCAGGCGTCGCTCATATGGGCAACCGGTAGCGACGATAAATAAACGTAAAACACACAATTGTCTTATACATTATTAGACTCGTCTTGTATATTTTCTCCAACTCTCCTAATAAAAGTAGAATGTGTAAGACAGTAACCTAATATCCTCTATAAATATGTGTATATATGGTGCGACATCTTGGTTTAAACATATTTATTTTCTATCATGTACATGCTTATTTACAACAATTGAAATATAGAATTGGACAGAAAGCTATACAGCTTATGGTTGTCCTCTCTTGCATGTTGTGATCATACTGTACACACCACAGTCAACCAACCCCTTCACTTGCTTGTATTACAGACCGAGAATCGAGCGAAACCAGTAGTGTCACAGAGCCAGATTAACTATGCAATACCCGACCAGTCTATCCGGCCTACTTCACCAGTTCAGCGTATGTTAGATAGATGTAACACGCAGCCAAACATATCCCTAAATGGGCCTGCTCCGGGCTCTCAGATGGACCCCTTCACCAGACAGTATTATCATCGAATGTGGAGCAACCAGTCACCTTCAGAGATGTATGTATTCGGGTGGAATTATGTTTAAATATAGAACAAGAAAAACTATTACATATACATACGTAATAGAAGGACGATTGAAAACTCACTCTGCATAATACACACTCGGATAGTGTATTGAGTGAATGTATATAAATTATAAAGTGCATAATTTAGTAATTAAATGCAAATATTTTGAGAATAACATGAAACCCTATCCAACAAAATAGTATATACCGCATCTCTGCTGGATCATCCAGGAATCATATGGGAACCAAATATTGTTGCAGAATTTCAACTACGTAAATATATTGACCTGGCCATTTCTGGACTCCAGTTCAAGCCTGTATATCTATGCGAACACCAGTGAAAGCTTGGAACTAATTCCCTGAAAACAGATGGACAATTTAATACCTATAATAAGAATACATAGCAGTAATTCACATACATTCCCATTCGTCCAGAAAAATATCAATAATATGCTGTCCGTATAGTAGTATTATGCGCTAAACATTTATATGAAGAAAAAGAAGAATGCTTTATTAAGACTTAAACTATACAGTATATGCAATAGCAGCAGATTATTACACATATCAAAATACAAACAATAGTGTGGCATTGTTCACTAATTGCAGAAACACCGACTAATTCTAAAGAAATAGAGTAGAACTGTACGCATCAATCAAGAGTTTATGTATAGACTCATTCTAGAGAAATAGAGTAGAACTGTACGCATCAATCAAGAATTTATGCATATACTAATTCTAGAGAAATAGAGTAGAACTGTACGCATCAATCAAGAGTTTATGCATATACTCATTCTAGAGAAATAGAGTAGAACTGTACGCATCAATCAAGAATTTATGCATAGACTAATTCTAGAGAAATAGAGTAGAACTGTACTCATCAATCAAGAGTTTATGCATAGACTAATTCTAGAGAAATAGAGTAGGGCTGTACTCGTGAAGGGCCGTAACTTATGTTGTTAGAACTTGTGGCCTGACCCGTTTGCTTTTCTTGAAATTGTCATGTCTTGTATTAAATATATGCAAGTTTTAACAACTTATATTAATCACTCTCGTTGGCGCGGATGAAAGCGTAAATGTGGTTATTCATGTGGGAGGAAACCAGAGTACCCGGAGAAAACCCACCTGTCCGATCTGGCGACCACTGTACCATTTCACAAACTTCCCGGTCGCAGGATCGAACCCGGGTTGCATTGGTGAGAAGTAAGTGGAGTTGGGTCTGTCGGTCATCACATCGCATACCTAATTCGTGAGGTTGTTACAACGTCACATGCTTATTGTGTCAGTATTCGTTCACACTCGTGTACTGAACCCTCTATCAACACGTGAACGATATTTACCGGAATTTGAGTGAGGAATGTGGATTTTGTTTTCATTATGTAGATAATATCAATGTTGTTTTGCTTACAGACATTTAAACAGATATGGTCGTGCAGGCGGTGTATGGCGGCACGTACGCGCATGTGTAGCAAACACCGGAAGCCAAATGGCATTTATAGATGGTATGTCATATACTCAACAAGCCAAGTTCTGCTAAAGGGTTTACAAATATTTGTTGAATGGTTTTTGTTGTCAGGTCAATCGGGGCAACGTCTTCAGTAGTATAGCTGTCATTGTTATTTGTTGGTGGATTTAGGGCCTACAGAAGAAGCCCCTATTATAGAGGCATTTGTGGTTTGTTTTCATGCCTTGTGTATTGAATCGATACATGAGATTTCGGTTTGTAATCCCATCTAAAACACGGTTACTATTATTAGTGTCAGACGTGGGATCGAACATGCTAACCCTGGATTCGCAGTCTAACGTGTTCGCAACTAGATCACTGACAATTTAATCTTGAAATCTCCACATGCGAATTCCTTTTATATGACGGAAATATAGCACAATGATACCAAATTCTAAACAAAGCCGATATATTATATACTTGATTTTGAAATGTATGCATATTACAATATGATAGTACTATTTATATTGTATACAATACCAGGCATGTAAACTGCACGAGAATACCCGTTAAACCCGTATTTCAATGAATCAGTTAATTTCCCCATATACATGTATTGAAAAATGTCTTCAAAATTCAAATGGTTTACATTCGGCCCTATGCAAAAGAAATGGTAACACTTTATAATGATGCAGCTCTTGAAAAGTAATGTTGCTGTATATGTACAATATGTTACGACATGTATGTATATACTATTATGATAATAACAACAGTATATAATATTGATTATTGGCTTCGCCTTGGATATATTAAATATCATTTCAAGAAATTTATTTTTTTGTCCGCCTCCGTGGTCGAGTGGTTAAGGTCGCTGACTTGTATACCACTGTAACCTATCATCTCTGATGGTCACGGGTTCGAGCCCCGCTCAGACCGTGTCTCATTTATATGAAAAAGTTGGCAGTTTCTTACGGAGGTTGGTGCACCAAGTATTGGTTAAGCGCTGGAGCCTACACAGGAAAGGTGTTGTTATGTAAACTGCCCGTCGTTGAAATGGGAAACCGGTAGCGACGTTAAATAAACTTAAATAAAAAAAAAAAATTTGACCGCCAAATTTACAGCAAATGAGTTTCTATGGAGAAGACCGTTATAAGCTAATCAAGCTTTCGGCTCTAATCCTTTTTCAAAACATAAACTATTATATTGTAATGTAAATGCTATATGTATATATGTTACATTGTTTGAAATAAAATATGTTTAAACTAAACATCAGGTACGGTAAAAGAAGAAGATAATGTATTTTTCCCACCGTGGCAAAATCGAAGAGGCCAATCGTCACACAACAGAGTACCATTTACCACGTATTCCAGCCAATCGCACAAGATAACAGCAAGGTTTGCACAACCCACGGAGAGAGCTCAATCCAGTACATATAGGAATAAATTCAATAGGCACGCCAAAGACGGTTTTAAATATTGGTACCAGGAACCAAAACCAATAGATTGTAAGTGGCTGTTACTTTACTTTGCAGTTATTCTATACATTAAAACTGTCATGTTTGATTCTTAGATTCGCATGCATGTTTGAAGGATGACCTAAGGTGTCGCAATTAAATAGATAGTTAGTACTGTACCATAGCACTGTTTGTTCAGGCCATATCCTAACGAACCTCATCTGCTTCAAATATGCTAGCATGGTTCTGAATGGAAATTAGGCCTCCATGACCGAGTTAGTTTATACACATTTATTTTAGCTCGACTGCGAAACAAGTTATTACAACCGATATTAATCGCTCTCGAGACCTCATTCCTGATGTAATCCATCGCCATGAGGGAGAGAGAAGAGGCAACGTGGAATTTAAATGTCTTGCCTAAGGACATACTCGTAACGGCTCCAGCGGAGGCTCGACCTCCGGGCCTTTCGCACCTGAAGCTAACGCGCATCCACTGCGCTATTACCACTTCATGGCCGAGTTGTTACGGTCATTGACGTCGATTCACTTGCCGCTCATATCTGTAGGTTCAAATCTCCTGGGGTGTAGGATTATTTCACGTGATACCTGTATTCAGCTGGATTGCGTTATTTCGGTATGCCATGGGTACCCGTCCGTGCATGAAACACCGCTCGAATGGGCACCTGCCTGATGTCTTCCTCCACCAATAACAGTACCCATCCGTGCAGGAAATACCGCTCGAATGGGCACCTGTCTGAGGTCTTCCTCCACCAATAACAGTACCCATCCGTGCAGGAAATACCGCTCGAATGGGCACCTGTCTGAGGTCTTCCTCCACCAATAACAGTACCCGTCCGTGCAGGAAATACCACTCGAATGGGCACCTACCTGAGATCTTCCTCCACCAATAACAGTACCCGTCCGTGCATGAAATACCGCTCGAATGGGCACCTGCCTGAGATCTTCCTCCACCAATAACAGTACCCGTCCGTGCATGAAATACCGCTCGAATGGGCACCTGCCTGAGGTCTTCCTCCACCAATAACAGTACCCGTCCGTGCAGGAAATACCGCTCGAATGGGCACCTACCTGAGATCTTCCTCCACCAATAACAGCTGCACAGTCGTCACATGACCTGTCTGGGCGACATTAAACACATAATCAAACAAATAGTTTATACAAATTCATTTGAGTTCGATTGTCAAACAAGTTCTTTCAACTTATATTAATAACTCTCGAGACCTGATGGAATCCATCGCCATGAAGGAGAGAGAAGAGGCAATGTGGAATTTAATTGCCTTGCCTAAGGGCACAATCGTAACGGCGCCAGCGGGGCTCGAACTCCGGACCTTTCGCACGTGAAGCGAACCGGCATCCACTGCGATATCACGACTTGTCGGGGAATCATTAAACCCATAATTAAACAAATACCTATGCGTATGGAAGGACATTCTAAGTGAACAGCGGTGTATCGTCAAAGTAAATTGAAAACGAACCATGAGACATAGTTCATGCACCAACGTAGGACGTGTATGATTGATGCAGAAAATTAAGAAATAATTGTTGTATTTCAGATATTGGCTTAAACATGATTATTCGACATTATATAATATAATTTTTAACAAATATTTATGTACACAATAAATATACACGTGGATTGAAATGAAAGCTAAAAGCGTATCGTATTTCTGTGTGTGTTTTATGTTTATTTATCGTCGCTACCGGTTGCCCATATTGCCTCCTGACGAGATGTCATTTTAGATTTTTGGAGGATAGTGCAATGATACAGAGACCCATTCCAGAGTCTCCTCTGGTTCTTTTACGTGCACGGTGTAAAGCACCGACGCGAGACCTCGGTTTAACGTCCCATCTGAAAGACTGTTAATTTTATTAGTGTCAGACGGGGAATCGAACCTGCGATCCCTGTATTACCAGTCCAGCGTGTTACCACTGGACTACAGATCCGTCTGTGGTCGTATTTCTCTCCACAAGCAGTTATTTATTTATTGGTGAATACAATATGGCTTGGAATTCTGACGCGTAGGAATTCACCACGCAGGAGGTAGGTCTGCGTGGTTAGTTCCGGCGCTCCGAACGACACATTCTGTTTTTTTTCGACTACACGAGACATCGGTTTAAGGTCCCACCTGAAAGACTGTTAATTTATATTAGGGTTAGACGGAGGATCGAACCTGCCATCCCTGGATCTCTGCGATGGCGTAGACTAAATCGGTTGGTTCCCGGTTCTAGAACCACGGTGTTTGTGTGATTAGGTAGTACACCTAATGCACATGACCTCTTATCTGTCCATAATGGCGGTGATTTCCATCTCTAGAGCGAATAGGCTAACGCTGTTTCGCACTTAAGTTAAATTAAATAATGCATAAAGTATCGATTTTAGTGCTTGTCATCCCGACTACGCGATGGTCTATCGACAGGACAAATCGAAGCGCGAAATCAGGAATGCCAAGCAATATGCCACGATACAGTTTTCATCCTAGTTTCGCGCATCCTCATCGTGATATTCCATATCGCACAAAGACAGAGCAGGCGAAATGAATACCAGTACGCAACGTTGGCATCGCCACTGTCATTTTGAGTTTGCCACATCGTCTTCTGGTCAAACATATAAACATAGAACCGAAATAAATATAAAATAAGACGAACCTGTTGTCCAGTGGTAACACGCTGGACTGGTATTCCAGGGATCGCAAGTTCGATCCCCCGTCTGACCATAATAAAATTAAGAGTCTTTCAGATGGGACGTTAATACGAGGTCTCGTGTCGGTGCTTTACACCGTGCACGTAAAAGAACCAGAAGAGACATTGGAATGACTAAAATGACTAATCTCTTCATGAGGCGTCGCTCATATGGGCAACCGGTAGAGAGGACAAATAAACGTAAAATACAATAAAGTATAACATTTATGTTTTCTATATTTAATGGAATAATGAGAATGATTATTATTAGAACGAAATGTATCTTGTTTCAGATTATAAATGGGATTCGATTCAATTTGAGTCGTCTCTGTCCCAGCGTATGTTCAATATTGTTGTCACTCAAATATTGAACTTTGTGTCTGATGTTAAACATAGTCTGTGTCACTGATGCACAGGCGATTGGAGTCTGGACAACTGTGTTCGGGTTCACAACCACAAGACTAAAATACATTTTTAAGAACTCTATGATACACTATAGGCTTGACACTATACACAAGCCATTCCAAGTAAGTTTTAAAAATTACACAAATACAAGGTCGGAAATGTAAACAAACCGCATGCTACACATTCAACGGCCATAATATGCTAGTATCTAAACTTACTTGTAAAGCCACTATTTTTGTTCTCCGCAACAAATTTGTCAATCAAACGAGTGTGGTCTGGACGTCTAGTTTCGCCTGTTTACACTCAAAATTTAAAACAAAATGTGACGGGGTGTCATTTTTAAACTTGCTTGGATTATAGTTTCAAGCCTTTTGTATATCATAGTGTTCTTAATTTTTTTTTTTAGTTTTGCGGTTTAGAACCAGAAAAACGTTTTATCCAGACACCAAGTGTCTGTGCACTGATGTACACATTGAACCGATGTTTTACATATGCATGACGTTGCGTTTGTAAACAGTACACGCTTTTGAACGAACGCTTTCTAGAAATCACAATATATGGTCAAAGTGTCTCTATAGTTAGATCACAATATATGGTCAAAGTGTCTCTATAGTTAGATCACAATATATGGTCAAAGTGTCTCTATAGTTAGATCACAATATATGGTCAAAGTGTCTCTATAGTTAGATCACAATATATGGTCAAAGTGTCTCTATAGTTAGATAGATATCGGTAAAGGAGATGAGTTTAAAACTACACACATCATATATATCAATAATATTAATGTTTGTCTTTATCCAGCTAAACGAGTTGAACTTGCCCGGCGTCGCATTATGATGGCACAAGCCAATAAACCCTTATTGAATGCCAAATAAATGTGTAAGGTCACATAAGTACTAGTAGAATATGTATACAATAGTTTGTTTGAAGCTTCCACGAATTTGTTGCACCATATATCTATTCTTCATAACTAACGCTGTGTCTATTTCAGCTATCATAATTGTACGGTTGTCACATACATAATCTGCATTAATTATAGTTCTCGAATCGTGGTGATGATGGTTTATGTTAATGTATCACCTTGAGAGGAAACCTGGAAAAAGATCAACTAAGTGGACCTTGGTCCCCAATGATATAAAAATTTATTTGAGCTCGATTGCGAAACAAGTTATTTCAACTTATATAAATCACTCTCGAGACCTCATTCCTGATGGAATCCATCGCCACGAGGGAGAGAGAAGAGGCAACATGGAATTTAAATGCCTTGCCTAAGGTATCGTAACGGCTCCAGTGGGGCTCGAACTCCGGACCGTTCGCACCTGAAGCGAACGCGCATCCACTGCGCTATCACGACTTCCACAATGATAGTTGGACAACATGAGCTATGAGTTCGTTTAGAATGTTGAATGCTGTTATGCTATTAAGGGTTTATTTTGCACAGTACATGCATGACCAGCAACGTATTTCACGAGTAGTTGAAACCTGAAAACAGATCAACTAAGTGGATCTTGGCCCCCAGTGATAGCTGGGCAACATGAGCTATGATTTCGTTTAGAATGTTGAATGCTGTTATGCTATTAAGGGTTTATTTTGCACAGTACATGCATGATCAGCAACGTATTACCCAGTAATTAATGTAGCATTATTGTATGGCAAAGCTTAACTTCATACCACATTCCATTGTTTCATAGCACTGTGTGATGCTTGCTTAACAATTATAGAAAACCATGAAATAGTTGCCACGCACAATCATGTTTTAGAACTTTCTGATTTTATTCACTATATTACAAAGGGATCAGTTTTTACACAGCTTCATTCTGTACGATGACAAGTCAGCCACTTGGTTTTGCTTATATTTCTATTTCACTCAGGGAGGCAGAAAGACATAGTCTCATTGCAAGAGATTTCCAAACTGTTAAAGGTATTATTGTTGAGTGGAGGTGTATGGAAATTGGTTTTAGTTTTGAAATTGTTTTGCAGGTCCCATGTCATGAACTATGCCTGTGGCAAACTATATAGGTTATACATATACGTATCTAACGCACGAAACACACATACTGACGGGTAGACACTACTAAATATGCTGCCATTTAAACGTATAAAACAGTGTATGTATTAACGTGACATGAACACTAATATTATTAAAATATTTAATGAACAGATTCTGCCAAATATTGCTTTGGTGCCGGAATTCGTTGGATGGGAGTGTCGGGAGAATCTCTCAAACCTTTACTGACATAGACTTACCTTAAGGTGACGGTGTGTGTGCGTCTGAACGCAAAGGTGGCTAGTACAGATTATGTGTATTACTGGATGGTGTATGAACCTCAATAGTTCATTGTGAAAAAATCCACGATTGTCCTTTAACACTCCACACATTGTGATCAAATACCATTTAACACTCCACACAATTACCCTCTGCAAATTGCGTGTAACTTCCACATGGTGTATTGACCCATACTGGCATATTTTGCAACATGTTTGTAATCACTTAAGCATGACCATTTAAAATGATCATCTACAAATTTATTTTCAAATAGTGTGTAATGAACCTACCTGTGTTATTTTGCAACACACGTACTTGCATTCATTTTAGCACAGGCATTTACAATTACACACTCCAAATTACGTGTACAGTCAAACCTGTGTTAGTGATCACCTCTATTAAGCAGCCAACCTGCATTAAGCAGCCAGTTTCCATGTTCCCAATATGTTGTTTTGCTATACAGTTGACCGCTATTAAGCAGCCACCTGTGCTAAGCAGCCATTTTTTATGAGTCCATTGGCTGGCTGCTTAAGACAGGTTTGACTGTATTCCCAAATGATGTATTTACTTTCACTGGTTCATTGCGAAAACGTTCATTTCGCCCATTGTCTAAGCACTAGTATTAGTCCGTTGGAATTCAGTTGTGCTTTCTTTCTATAGTTGTTTGTAATTTACCCACAACCAATCATTTTTGTAGCAATAATTTGCAATGTATGCAATATCTGTATTAAAATGCATATAAGTCTTACTGTTTTACTGTACATAATAATTCGTCGACTTATTTCCATACGGACGTACGTTGCATTTGTCTAGTTGTGACAAAATCGCGTTTGAAGTTTTGAATCGCAATAACGTTTTCATAAAATGACGGAATGTTCGGATTTTATCGGTGATACATCAACGTATGTTGTCATGTTGCAGAAGTTCATAAATATTGAAAACATATATTTTAATTAATAATAATAAAGCATAGCATACGCTTTATCAAGTTGCTATGTTATGTTATATTTCGGGTTTTACGCCTGCATCAGCACCATTTTGGGCTATATCGCCGGCGGGCAGTTTACCTAACAACACCTTTCCTGAGCGGGCTCCAGCGGTTAACATGTACTTGGGTGCACCAACCTCCATATAAATGAGACACGGTCTGAGCGGGCTCGAACCCGTGACCATCAGTGATGATAGGTTACAGTGGTATACAAGTCAGCGACCAATATCAAATTGTCTTAATGATTAATTATTAAAAAAATGATGGCTATGTATCTGTATAGATTTTACATATTAATACCATAACATATGGATACACAACATTCAAAAGCTATTCTGATCAACAACTTTGATACCATCTGTGTTGTGTACATTGTGTTTCATTGGTCCTCTTATGGCTATGCGGAAATAATTCTTACTACATTTGTCGGACGTACGTCGTTGTGGAATTGCAGTTTAGCCAATTTAGCTCTGTTCCACAAGTAAATAGATCATACCATCATATAGAGATCGATGAGACAAAAAAATAATTATATCAAAAACTCCATTTTGCCAAATATTGACGTACGTCCCTCTGTAAATAAGACGACAGTATAACTACTGTATGCTACAAGACACGTACGACCAGGCACTGTTCATTGTAATTAAGCCTTTTCTGAAAACTTGTTTTCCAATCCAAACCATTCACAATTTATGTAATTTGTAACATTTTTTGTGTTATACATGTAAATTTATTGGAATAAATACTGTTTAAACCAATTAAGCCTTAATATACGGTCTGCCGTGTAGCATTATTTAAGCATGTGACATTTGCGAACTATGATGATGATGTAAGAATGGGCCATAGCATATAGCAACTCGCATATCATGTTTATCAGTGGTTGTCTCCCTTACTCCGTTATTACTCCGCTCTCTTCGGCGTCATCAGTTTCGTTCGCAAATGTCTAATGAACTCAACTAGTTTTATATAGTTTGTTTCTTATCGATTGCCTTTGTCTAGACCGTTAGTTACTTGGTGTGTGTTTGTGCACTGTACATTGCATATTTGTTGCACGTCGAATTAACTTTTACAGGTCGGACATAATTCCATTTAGAAGAGGAAAAGGTATTCATCAAATCAACTCTGGAAATGACGAAATTATCATATATCTCATTAATTTCACTAATTATCTCTCTCTATTTTATATTGAACTTTCATCCATATATCTTAATATCCAAATATTAACGGAGATGTTTATGTCATTTTAAAACAACTATCATGACGTCATACCATAGAGGCCTTTATTGTAGTATTTCATTGCTCTGAATAGGTCAATGTATTATATAAAATCATATACACAAAGGAACGAAATTATCAACTGTGTATAGCAAGATCTGTTTATATAACTGTGTGTTTTAAGTATGACATAAGCCTCAAACAGACAACGATCCAATATGTCAAACATTGACACTGTTTCGCGCTATGCGCCTCGACACATAGTCCAATATTTCACATATTGGATCGTTTTAGGCTCATATCCTATACATATTGCGCATATGTTAATCAAACATATTACTCTTTGTTTAGGTTAACTCCTGTTTTATATCAGCATTAAACTAATTGCAATGTTTTTCTTTCTCTGGTCGTTCTGTTTCTATTTCTTTTATTTGTTTATTCTTCAGACATGCGCAGTCAGCGAAATCCAGAAACGCGGCAAATTTAAATCCCATTATATAATCTGGGTGGGTGGGTGGATGGGGGTCGAAACGTCAAATATGACTTATCTAGTAATTACTAAAATAATGGGACGGACAGCTATAAAGCATGATTTGAAAAAGATCACGGTCCTGTATTTGTTTCCAGTTCTTAAAATGGCAGTTTCACTGTGAAGGTGAAGTTAAAGTGGCGTACACAATAAAAGTGCAGCTATAAATAGCACTGGTTCCGAAGTACGAACTCTCAAATATGGTTGTAAAACAACAACTAAATTGCCTATTAAATACATAGTAAAAAGTAAAAACATACAGTCTGTTCATTTATATTTCCAAACTTTTATTTCTTCTGATACCACAGCCACTGTGAAGAGGTATTCAAATTAGCCTGAAACACACCAAGAATATTTTAAGTTTCAAATAACCAGTGCTCGCCTGTGAATAACGTTACTGTGCTTACACACTGTATTCCTCCGCCAAATAATACAGTATACCTACCTTCAGTTTGCAATGGCCTGAATTCTTATACCACATCTTTTCTACACATCAACTAGTCTGAAGTCTTCTCAAGTCACATAATTTCTCAAAAAACACAAACACTATACACTGCCTGTCATGAAAATGCATTTTTACCAAAAAGAAAAATAAACTATATTAGTTATTGGGACTACATTCGACCATAGGTGCACTTATGCCTATTTACGTATATACAACCATATGAAAGTTCATTATTGGATTCTACTCTTCAATGGAGGTAATCACGTGATACAGTCTTTTATAAATACTGTATCCAGACTAGACCAAAACTAAGAATGCGAAGGTGCAAATGGTGAGATATAATGGTGAATCTGTACCCACATACCGTTGTTATCATTGATCACACCGAAAGTGTGTAGCTTTGAGCTTGTTCACATAAATGTGCTATATCGACACATGTTGTACAAGTACACATTTTATTAGCTGAAATGTTTCATTTTCTGGTGCGAGTATTTGTGAAGCAATTATACACTGCAACAAGAACTTATATTGCACATAAACTATTTTTTTTACCAAAGCCAGTCTTTCATTCAGCCCTTCATAAGCTGTTATACCACTTTAGCAGTTGTGTCACGGGTACATTGTTGTTTCAGTCTAATGCAGTAAAAAGATAAACATTGTTGTTTCAGTCCAATGCAGTAAAAAGTAAACATTGTTTCAAAATTGGCTGTATATTCGGCGTGCGGAATTCCCACTTATTGTTCACACACTTTTAAAATTTGAAATTTTTCTTTTCTTTTCGATTATGGCTAATTGGCACATTTTCCTACCTTCACATTTAGCATTAGCACATGTTGGATGTAGTCAAGTCTCTTAAAAACTTAAATATTGTTTTCAAATTTCTGCAGTACATTTCATGCTATAATTCGCTGCCCGCCATGCGGTCAGTATTTATTTGTTTATAGTTTTAGTATTAACTACAGTCAATGTCATACTAATTAATACTATACTCCGTCTATACTAGTGTTCTTAATACTCTCTAGTCTCCACTTGTAGTTGCATTTAGGATCAGTTAAATTGTGCAGTCTTAATTTGCAGCATGTTTCATAGCATTTAAAATGTCTCATGTATGCAGTACATATAATATTATATTATATCTTTATTTCTATCTCATCTATGTACAGTACATGCATTTCAATTTATATGATAACACATACATTGTACATAGCCATTCTACAAATGAGTATTATAAGACAATAGCATATTTACAATACGTGAGATATGTCTTACTTTCTAAAAACTATGTAAAAGTCGCTAATCATAACACTGAACAAATATTTAAAAACCTGGTTTTTAAAATTCTGACAGGGGACAAGAGCACTATCGCACAAATTAGAATATGTTTTGAGAAATCAGAACCACCTCTGATCAGGAATGGATGGATTAGCAGCTTTTACATAGTTCACATAAAATATTGTACGCATATATGCAATGTAATTCAATTTCGTATTGTCACCTATACTCAATTTATATTTTGTGTATACATTTATATCCACTTACTTACATGAGTACAAGCTATGAAACAATAAACTATGTTCTGTTCTGTTCATTAAACTTACCTGTTACATCCGTAAGACACTGCCAACTTTACCGAATTGAGTAGTACCTATATTCTAGTTTTTACATTATAGGTTTGTGAAGGAATATAATAGGTTACCGTCGCACGATGCAATAACACGTGTTCAGCTAAAGCTATGTGTTTTAAAATTCATTTATTCAACAGTCATGCTTTCTAACTGCATGGAGCCTTCTGTGCTTGTACGTAATTATCGCATGCAAAGTTCCATATGTCTGCATTAATGCAAGATCTGATAATAGAATTTCCTGATCAGTCGTAAATGATATTGTGTTTTAATATGCATGCACAACCTAGACTATATGCTCCTGTTTACATTGTAGTAAGAGGGGACACTACACGACTGAGAGCACGGATTGTTGGAAACTGTTTCTGATAGCAACACACAGCATCGTAGAGCGACTCCAGTGCACATACGCAATAGATCTACATCAACAAGCTTCACATTCAAATTTAGTGGCATATTCAGCAACAATCTTTACTACAACGATCGAAATATGACAAAGACATCCCAAAACATGATGCCTACATAGTAAACATAGTAATAAATGACAATATAAACACATACAATGGATTTAAGAAACAGTTTCCTGTTCAGAAAGGCAAAATTTAACTCTTTGTTTTAAAATGTAAGTTTATTTAACGTCGCTACCGGTTGCCCATTTTAGCGACGGGCAGTTTACCTAACAACACCTCTCCTGGCCAGGTGTCAGTTGTTATCCAGTACTTGGTGCACCAACATCCGTAGGAAACTGCCAACTTTTTCATATAAAGAGACACGTTCAGAGCGGAGATCACAAGTGGCAGTCGGTTATGATCGGTTGAACTAGAAAAACTATTACATATTTATACATATAAAATATGTATTAGAAGGACGATTGAAAATTCACTATTTGAACATTCACTCTGCGTAATACACACTCGGATTGTGTATTCATTGAATGTATATAAATTATAAAGTGCATTTAGTAATTAAATGCAAACATGTTGACCATAACATGAAACTCTATCCAACATAATAGTATATACCACGTCCCTGCTGGAACATCCGCGAATCATATGGGCACCAAATATTGTTGCTGAATTTCAACTGCGTAAATAGATTGACATGGCCATTTCTGGATTCCAGTCTGTATTTCTATGCGCACACTAGAGTGAAAGCTTGGAACTACTTCCCTGAAAACAATTGGACAATGTTAATACCTATATACGTAACATTTATTCTTATCACATAAATTCCCATTCGTCCAGAAAATTGAACTGTATGCGAGTTTGTAGTTGTTATACTGATTTACGCACATATTCACTTCCATATTGTGATATACGCATCGTAAGGTCGTGACTATGTCGAAGAATATCTTATTTTAAAATATGTGAGATATCACAACCAGGAATCTTTTGGAACAGTTTCGTGCTTTCTTGGTACATTTAGAAAGACTTAGCCATAGACATAGCACGAAACAAGAAAGGCAGTAACCGTTATATCACAATACAAGTAAAGGATTAATACATTAAAACGTGGGGAACTAGTTGGGCTTTTTGGTGATATTATATAGACATTCCAAAAACGAGCAAACAGTAAATCCGAAAGTCTCGATATAAGAAGAGTCGTTGTTGATGAGTTATGGATAGGACTGGTACACTTCCTGGTCAAATCATCCACAAGTTAAATCGTCCACAAGTCAAAGTGTCCCCAAATTGGTCAATCGTCCCCACTGTAAATATTAAGCAAGTCAAATCGTCCACATCTCAAAATGTGGGAGACACGTTTACCAAAAACTAAAAAGATGATTTTTCTAGAACATATCTTACAACACTATCAGTTGGGATAATTTGACCACATTTGGAACGATTTGACTTGTGCACGATTTGACCACATTTGGAACGATTTGACTTGTGCACGATTTGACCACATTTGGAACGATTTGACTTGTGCACGATTTGACCACATTTGGAACGATTTGACTCGTGCACGATTTGACCACATTTGGAACGATTTGACTTGTGCACGATTTGACCACATTTGGAACGATTTTACTTGTGCACGATTTGACCACATTTGGAACGATTTGACTTGTGCACGATTTGACCACATTTTGAACGATTTGACTTGTGCACGATTTGACCACATTTGGAACGATTTGACTTGTGCACGATTTGTTTGGTTTGTGCACGATTTGACCACATTTGGAACGATTTGACGGTGCATGTTTGACCACATTTGGAACGATTTGACTTGTGCCCGATTTGACCACATTTGGACCGATTTGACTTGTGCACGTTTTGACCACATTTGGAACGATTTGACTTGTGCACGATTTGACCACATTTGGAACGATTTGACGTGTGGACGATTTACCACATTTGGACGATTTGACTTGTGCCCGATTTGACCACATTTGGACCGATTTGACTTGTGCACGTTTTGACCACATTTGGAACGATTTGACTGTGACGATTGACCACATTTGGAACGATTTGACTTGTGCACGTTTTGACCATATTTGGAACGATTTGATTGTGCCGATTGACACATTTGGACGATTTGATTGTGACGTTTTGACATTGGATGATTTGACTTGTGCACGATTTGACCACATTTGGACGATTTGACTTGTGCACGTTTGACACTTTGGAACGATTTGACTTGTGCCGTTTGACCACTTTGGCGATTTGACTTGTGCACGTTTGACCCACATTTGGAACGATTTGACTTGTGCACGATTTGACCACATTTGGAACGATTTGACTTGTGCACTTTGACCACATTTGGAACGATTTGACTTGTGCACGATTTGACCACATTTGGAACGATTTGACTTGTGCACGATTTGACCACATTTGGAACGATTTGACTTGTGCACGTTTTGACCACATTTGGAGTTTGTTGTGGTTTGCATTTGGAACGATTTGACTTGTGCACGATTTGACCACATTTGGAACGATTTGACTTGTGCACGATTTGACCAGATACCAATTGTATATATTTAGTGTCTTAAAATAGTTCAACTGCGCATACCATTTAGGTTACCCTTTTTATTTAGTGTATGCTTCTGTTGTATAGCGTATTACCTTGATTGCCCTAGCTGACTATAATTCCTACCACTTACAGCATCTATTTAATGTAATACTCCTGCTCATGAACACGAAATTGCATTGTGGGGAATGTCACAATTTGCATGGCACCCATTTTAATAAAACCTGCTCGAGGGTATTATTTACACACATTAATGTCTTTACTGTTATGATTTGTTACGGGTAAGCCGAGTTACGTAAATAACGGAATAAAACAAATTATCCTCGCCAAATTAAAATAATAACATTGTTCAACAATGTTCAAATACATAAATATTAAAAGCGATGTGTTTCTATGCTGAACATCTTGTGTAGTCATAACACTAGTCTTGTAACGGATATAATGTCATGATAACAGTCTGTGTTGAACAGCCAATTTAAACTCTGTGTGTTTTACGTTTATTTATCGTCGCTACCGGTTGCCCATATGAGCGACGCCTCCTGAAGAGATTAGTCATTTTAGATTTTTGGAGGATAGTGCAATGATACAGACAATAGACCTTTTCCAGAGTCACATCTGGTTCTTTTACGTACACGGTGTTCAGCACCGACACGAGACATCGGTTTAAAGTCCCATCTGTATGATTGTTAATTGTATTAGTGTCAGACGGGGGATCGAACCTGCGATCCCTGGATTACCGTCCAACGTGTTACCACTGGACTACAGATCCATCTGTTCAATTTAAACAGGGATTTGCCAACATTATCAACCTGTAAATAAAATCTATGTTATAGAGAAAAAAGTCAGTAAATGGATACAATAGTAATACAGTGTATACTTTGCACTATGCGCATGTACTTTGTATCTCTGAAGTTGCAGTAGACTGCTTTAGATAGCTATACATGTATATTTATTATTTTAATGTTTTATTACATTTGTATTTATTAAATTAATTGGTGTTGCATTAAAGGTCAAGTAATAAATCCCCGAAACACACCAACTAGTTGTCGTTTTCTTTGGCAAATAGTTTGCTATGACCTAGATAATTATGCAGTTGCGGTGAAGCGAACTAGTAGCTCGAGAAAAATTGCATTGGTGATACAATAAATCACTCCAATCCGCCTCCCCTCCACCACCATTATATGTTGTTACTGAGTTTACATGTTACTATTTTTGAAGTAAAGAAGGCAATTGATGGTGCCAAGAAGGGAAAAGCCTGTGGCATAGACGGTATCCCTAGTGAAGTTTTACAGAACGATACGTCCGTGCTATTTTTGCATACTCTGTTTAATGTATGCTTCTCCAATGGGACTGTCCCGTCTATCTGGGGCAAATGTATTATAAACCCGATACCAAAACCCTCAATGACGGATTCAAGAGATCCCCTGTCTTATAGGGGCATAGCACTGGCCTCAGCCATGTACAAGATTTATTGTAATATTTTAAACGCCAGGCTAAGTTGTTGGGCTGAACATAACGATAAGATCGCAGATGAGCAAAACGGTTTCAGAAAGAAGCGTAGTACCATAGATCACTTATCCACTTTGACCTCTATTATTGATACAAGAAAACAAGTTAAAAAAGCCACATTCTGTGCCTTTATTGATTTTAGTAAGGCGTACGATTTTATTAACAGAGATAAATTGTGGAAAAGACTCAATGAAATTGGAGTTGCCGGTAATATGTGGCGAGCTGTTAAGTCTATCTACTCATCTGTGTCGTCATGTATTAGGGTAAACTCTTTTAAGACTGATTGGTTTGATGTTAATTGTGGTTTAAGACAGGGGTGCATTCTATCGCCGCTTTTATTTAATTTGTACATTAATGATTTAACGATATTTTTGAAATCATTAAATATCGGTGTTAATGTCGATAATGACTGTATAGGTATTCTATTGTACGCGGATGACATTGTCCTACTAGCAGAAAACCAACTTGATTTGCAGAGATTATTGAATGCTTTACATGACTGGTGCAATATAAACGATATGTTTATAAACAGGGATAAAAGTAGAGTTGTCCATTTTCGTCCTGCTTCTATGCCAAGATCTGATGTTATTTTTAAATGTGGTGTTAATGTTCTGGAAACTATAGGTATATATACTTATTTAGGAATTGTTTTGAGTGAATACCTTGACTTCAATGTTACTGCAAAATGTGTTGCTCAAAGTGCAAGTCGTGCATTGGGACTGCTCATTGCTAAATGTAAGTTAGTTGGGGGTGTACCATATAATGTTTTCTCCAAATTGTATGACTCTGTTGTCTGGCCTGTGATTGCTTATGGCGCCCCGGTTTGGGGATATAAAGCGTTTTCATGCATTAATGCAATCCACAATCGTGCCATGCGTTTCTTTCTTGGTGTTGGGAAATATTCTCCCAATGCAGCTGTCTCCGGGGAAATGGGTTGGCAGCCGCCAGTTGTGCGACAATGGAAGCACATATCTGGGTTTTGGGCACGCTTAGCTAATACCGACAATTCCAGATTAAATAAGCGAGTTGCACTATGGGCGAATGCTAAATCTACAAGTTATAAAAACTGGTTTTATTATGTCAAGAGACAGTTTGCAGACATTACTTTGATGGATTACTGTAACCTATCTATACCTATACATAAGCACAATTTAGTAGATAGTGTGGAAAATGCGGTAATGGAGAAATATGTTACTGACTGGTCCACCTCTATTAACAGTGTGATAGGTGTTTCTGGACGTGGTCGCAATAAGCTTAGAACCTACTGTACATTTAAATTTAAATTTCAAACAGAAGTATATTGTAAAATGATTTTACCCACACGTCACAGATCAGCATTATGTAAATTTAGATGTGGAGTTGCTCCATTACGCATAGAAACCGGAAGGTATGAGAATTTACCACTTGATGAACGTAAGTGCCCTTTCTGTAATGTATTAGAAGACGAAAGTCATGTATTATTAGAATGTTCACTGTATGATGATTTGAGAGCTGTTCTCTTAGAGAAAGCCTCATTATATGAAAATGACTTTCGGAACAAACCTGTATCCGACCAGCTTAGAATTATTTTTACTACTATACCTCTGATTAGAATTGTTGCCACAACCTGTTTTTATATTCTTCAAAGACGATCCTTTTATTTATGTAAATAATGTATCCATTTGATTTATTGATTGTGTGTCTCTTATCCATTCCGAGAAACAGCTGCTAATTAGTTCAACCGCGATCTGATCGAGGTTGATAACTGATATTTTAAAACATTTCTTAATTGCGCATTAGTGCTTTTTTTCCATTTCAGTATTTCAAAATTTCTGGTTTTAGTAAGTATTTAATTTTCAATTAGCGACTGTTCCCCGGTTTTAATATGTAAATATAATAATATGTCGTTAGACTGTGATAGTTTGATTATCTGTGATTACATTAGTCTCTTATAATTCTTTTATAATGAATGGTGTTGTACTATGCCACGATAATTTGTTGTGTATATTTTATGTATTGTACAACGATGAGACTGAAATAAAGAATAAATCTGTTATGTTTTATTGACTGATCTCAACTCATTTATGTTTGCTCTCAAGGCGGAAATTAACCCACCTTTGATTTAGATTTGTAAATATGTAGATTAGCTTAGGTAAACTTGTATTTCTTATTTGGAAAAATAAAGCGTCGTTTAAGGTGAGTGACAGTTGTCATTCAATTTAAATGAAATTGTCACACATGCATGTGTTATTTGCAAGTTATTCATAATCTATATCCAATGATCGCAGGTTCGATCCCCCGTCTGACCCTAATAAAATTAACAGTCTTTCAGATGGGACGTTAAACCGAGGTCTCGTGTCGGTGCTTTACACCGTACACGTAAAAGAACCAGAGGAGACTCTGGAATGGGTCTCTGTCTGTATCATTGCACTATCCTCCAAACTCTAAAATGACTAATCTCTTCAGGAGGTGTCGCTCATATGGACAACCGGTAGCGACGATACATAAACGTAAAACACACATACATATCAAATGAACACTGATCCACTGTGAATAGTTGCTGGACAGGGTTATATGCCAGGGTAAGGACTCAGAAATGTGTGTAACATAAATAATTCCGAAATAATTTGAATAATTCGGAATAATTCGAATAATTAATTGCTATCAGTGAAATATGTTAAATGCGATCTAAAAACAAAAGTGAAAGTAGGAATTTCCAAACGGTTAACACGTCCCTTAAGGGACATTGCTAATTACTCGAGTCATCTATACAGTGGTCGTAATCGTGTGATACTGCCGTTTAGATGTAGTGTAGTCCGTCAGATTAGTCGGAACATAAATATGTGCACGTAAACAGGATGAGCTATAATGTTAAATGTGTACGAAAAGACGTTGTGATAATTGGTAACACATCTTTATTCATGGTACACATGCTGCTTTACCCATTATTTCAGAACGTGTTTATATAAATTTGTCATGTCAATATATATACTACCACATTTATTTATTAGTTGAAATACTCAGTTTTTGTGGCAAATATTATGGGGGGGGGGGTGGGGAAACAATATAATATGAAATTACACTGTAGATATTTTCAGTTTGCGCAATCGATGCAAAATAAATAAAGCTTAAAGCAGTTTTCACCGATTTAGTGTCTCTCACTAAAGACGATCGCTATGCAAATATTCAAATATGTGTGTGGTTTGACACTGTAGTTCACTGGGAATAGCCTTAGTTTATCCTACTTTAATTCCCTTCTATGGCTCTGGTTGACACCCTGTCACGTGGGTCACACTCACCGGTATACACGACTGTGCGCACTGCATATATGCTACACTTCATATTTAGTTAATACAAATTTATTTGAGCTCGATTGCGAAACAAGTTCATACAACTTATATTAATCACTCTCGAGATCTCATTCATGATGGAATCCATCGTCACGAGGGGAGAGAGAATAGGCAACGTGGAATATAAATACCTTGCCTACGGGCAGACTCGTAACGTCTCCACGGTGGGGCGCGAACTCTGCTACCACTGTGCTATCATGACTTTCACATACTATTTGTAGCTATGTTATTATCCATACCAAGAATGCTCTGTCTGGTTCTTTGACATTTTTAAATTACGTAATATTCAAACTCTCCAGATTTTATAAAGTTTAAACTGTATTTATTTTACAACGATCGCAAAGCAAGCTTAAACAACTTATATTAATCACTCTCGTTGGCGCAGAAGAAAGCTTATGTGTGGTCATTCGTGTGGGATGAAACCGGAGTACCCGGAGAACACCCACCTGTCTTTTCTGGCGACCACCGTACCATCTCGCATTCTTCCCGGTCCGAGGATCGAACGTGCTAACCACTACGCGAATCGGACAGCCAAATATACATATTTTATTGGTGGAAGACGACCCCGAACACCCATACACATGCAGAAACGACCGACCATCTGCAAGCCAGTTTGGTAGCTCTCTCACGTCAAGGAAGTCGACTCTCCCATTGGGATTCTAACATACAGCTGGGATGTGCAAGTGATTTGGCCACGGAGGCCGTAGGTTACATAAGAGTATTTATCTCTTTGTTTTAGTTTGTTTTAGCTAATGTCGCGTTAACTACGAAATATCGATGTGCCTCAATTCCAAACATTTAGTTTCCATACATTGACTTCGTGAGTTCATTGGGAATAACCGTGTCGGGTCGACGAACAATACAGTTACAATAAATTGATGGACTACCAACTGTAAATAAACAATTGCATGTAGTATGTGCATGTGCTTTAGTCCGCCTCCGTGGTCGAGTGGTTAAGGTCGCTGACTTGTATACCACTGTAACCTATCATCTCTGATGGTCACGGGTTCGAGCCCCGCTCATACCGTGTCTCATTTATATGAAAAAGTTGGCAGTTTCTTACGGAGGTTGGTGCACCAAGTACTGGTTAACCGCTGGAGCCTGTCCAGGAAAGGTGTTGTTAGGTAAACTGCCCGTCGCTCAAATGGGAAACCGGTAGCGACGTTAAATAAACTTAAGTAAAAAAAAATGTGCTTTGGTATTTCTCCAGGAGGCATATTGTCCAATGCCCCTGGGTTAATAATAATTATTAATAGAGTTAATTTACAAATAAAGCTGGGTCGTGTTCGCTATCGTGCTTCCAGTATGACATCACATACGGCGTCCCAGTACAAATCCGTTGATATGTGATGATATGATGCTGTATGATATTAATATCACTGTTAATATACTTTGCAAATATGGAAGATTTATGCTAGAATAATTGTTTTAAGCTTACACGTGTGCAAGTTATACTTTGATTGAAGAGACACGTCGATACATATGATTAATTGTCACGAAAGCCTCCAGAAACATTGTATATTACTATTATATGTGAAGTATTTGAACATACTGAAATATATATGTATGGACTTATTGATTTTGTTTATGTTTATTATATTATTATTATTTGTCGGGTTTTAGAAACGATAAATAAACTTAAATAAACAAAAAATACCCAAAAAACCCTCAGGGTAAGGTGGATGCACCGGAAGATGCTGAACTACAGATATCCCTCGGATGTTAGTGGGGAATAATGTTATATTTATATTTCGGGTTTTACGCCTGCATCAGCACCATTTCGGGCTATATCGCCGGCGGGCAGTTTACCTAATAACACCTTTCCTGGGCAGGCTCCAGCGGTTAACCAGTACTTGGTGCACCAACCTCCGTAAGAAACTGCCAACTTTTTCATATAAATGAGAAACGGCCTGAGCGGGGCTCGAACCCGTGACCATCAGTGATGATAGGTTACAGTGGTATACAAGTCAGCGACCTTAACCACTCGACCACGGAGGCGGACATGTTTATTATTGCAAAGCAGATTTCGTTGATTGTTTTGGTGGTCTAACTGTGTACCAACAGTTTGGGTAATATGGTGACTTTCCAGCTATTATTGTTGGATGAAGACCCCACCCGGGTGTCCCTCCGAGCAGTACTGCACGCACGGGCAAGCACCCGGGTAGAACCACCGCCGCCCTACCGCAAGTACCCCCAGTGGGAATCGAACATACACTGAGGGGTAAATAAATCGAAGTCAGCGAATTAACCACTCGGCCAGGGAAGTCCCCTAGCTTATACAGATCAACGAATACTTTGCATATTTAAGCATTGAGCTAAATTATTACATACAGGGGCGTATCCTAGCTGAATCTGAGTTCTAGGGGGCATGGTCAGAGGGATTAAAGCATGTGTTGACGCGACATAAGGAACGATTCTTTCATCATTTAAAAAAGTAATGAAATCTAAAACTAACCAACTGGCCCGTGGAAGATCAGTGGTTCTACATCTACCTGGGTAACCGTCCATGTCGGAAATACTGCTCGAATGGACACTCGGGATCTTACTCCACCATCCAATAGTAGCTGGAGGGTTGCACTATGATCAATGCTTGCAATGCAACTGTACAACCCAAAACAAACTTAAAAAGTTTAAACTTTATTTATTTTATAACGATTGCGAAACAAGTTCCAACAACTTATATATACACTATTACAGTAATCTTAAAATATGTCCATGGCGCTGTTTCTATCTTCACGCTTTTAGTTTATACACATTCATTTAGCTCGAATGCGAAACAAGTTCTTACAGCTTATATTAATCACTCTCGAGACCTCATTCCTGATGGAATACATCGCCACAGGGAGAGAGTAGTGGCAACGTGGAATTTAAATGCCTTGCCGTTAAAAGTGAATGCGCTACCACTGCGTTATCACGACTCCATGTTATTGATACAAACAACCAGTGTGCATACATATTTGTTACTATTAGCGCGGAAATATAATCTGTTTCCGCCTAATATATTAGTACCATCCTGTAGAAATCACTTAGAGCTGAATCTGATAAGCACAGTGGTAATTCACGTGCACTTAGTGGGCTACTCGCCGTATAATGACTCTTGTTTGCGATTGTGATACATGGAAACATATGCCACCGTAGCCAGTAAACAACACTTTTGTGTCAAGAAGTGTCTGGGGACGTTATAATTTACGCGTTTGTACCAAGGGTTAAACATCAGCAACAACTCTGGAAACGTATGTATAGCATCATTTCAGAGTGATTTGATTTTGATACGCTATCGTATCTTATATTTCCTGAATTCTAATAAATGATTTAACCATATTTTATTGCTTATATATACATGCATATAGATAGCCTGGATGCCAGTCTGTCGATTTTTCACTTTTTAGCTTCTGGTAAAATGTTGATATGATCAGAAACTCAATACGGCCCAATTAATAGTCTCGGTGTTAAAATATATTTATTTGACTGACCAGGCCAAATTTATCGACGCCTGTTACCAGGCTAGCATACACAATATTAATACAACATAACAAGGGCAAATGGGTTGGGCAACAAGTTCTAACAACATTACATTAGGCCCTTCCCAGTAATGAAATTTATACAGAATTATATAACTGGCGACATACAGTTGATTAACTTGTACAAAGTTCTAATATATACTCACACGAAAAAGAAAGTGTGCGCCTGGTTTGGTTAGAGGGAGAATTTTACACTTATATAGATCTATGGAAGCAAAATATAGGCAAAGTTGGTATCAAAATGTACAAAACTGTATTGGCTACACAATGTTTTACTCTTAATTGAAATTGTTAATTATCAGAACACTGTTTTACGTGTGAATATAAGTATAACAGTTTCCCTCTAATCAAGTACACACTTTCTTTTTCGTGTGAGTATATAAAACGTAATTGTATGCGAGTGTCTAACTTTTTATGCCAGCAATGTTAATAGAGCATGCTCAAAGTGATGTAAACACATAGATATGGAGGATATTTGTAAGATAGGATTTTATTTCAGCGTGTTATCACCGAAATTTGTACTTTTACCACTCCTATCTTACACTAATAAACACCACTCTTCTTTTTCTTTCCAATTTCCAATGAGTTTGGCTAATAAAACAGTTGTTATCAAATTTAATTTATTATAGCTGGCCCTGTCGGTAGCCTCATTTCACTACAATCCACAACCGCGCACAATGACGTACGTTAGTGTGAACGTCCATATTAAGAAATAGTTCCGGTATAATTTTCAAGTTAGTTTCTGTTTGCTGTCATAAATAATAACTACAGACAAAACAAATGCATTAGTATATAGTACTTAAAGCGACACCACATCAATGAAAATGCAAATTTCTGCAGAATGTAATTTCCAAATATTGGCTTCAAAAACTGAGTATTTCAACTAATAAATAAACGTCGCATAGACAGTATATATATTGTAAATGATGATTTTGTCTTTATGTTATATAATTGTTTGTCTTTATGTTATATAATTGTTTGTCTTTATGTTATATAATTGTCTTTATGTTATATAATTGTTTGTCTTTATGTTATATAATTGTCTTTATGTTATATAATTGTTTGTCTTTATGTTATATAATTGTCTTTATGTTATATAATTGTTTGTCTTTATGTTATATAATTGTCTTTATGTTATATAATTGTTTGTCTTTATGTTATATAATTGTCTTTATGTTATATAATTGTTTGTCTTTATGTTATATAATTGTTTGTCTTTATGTTATATAATTGTTTGTCTTTATGTTATATAATTGTTTGTCTTTATGTTATATAATTGTTTGTCTTTATGTATCATAATAAATGTTTTAATTACTGTTGTACAGTATGAAGAGACGACAATAAACTATTTCACTTGACTTGTGCTCCTATACATATCTTAACCCTTTCAACCCCAAGTAACTGACATGGACTGGTCCATGATACTTTTAGACCAATAAATTAATAACAAAATTACATTTGGATCAGTTCATTTATCAAAATGGGTAATTTTATCTAAAAATAGTAATAATTATTACTGGCAAAAAAGTGCAGATCCTGATGAGACGGCTCGTTACGAGCCGGCTCATCTGGATCTACACTTTTCATAAGCCTATTTAGAGGCCTGTGGGGTTGAAAGGGTTAATGTAATGCATGTTCGTTGATCTGTAGATGCAAACAAGTCTTGGCTTGCACCACAGTGAGCAGCTCCAGCTCTATTAACATTGATTTCTTAAGCGTGGACGTTTATAAGAATTATGTAGATACACACTTTATGCAAAGCAGCTGTAGTCTTGTTATTATGTTTTTATTTATGAAGTTTATCGTAATGCAATGCTTGAAATCTAGCTTGTTATATTCACAAGCGTATCCTGCGTGCGTGATACGATATCGGAAGTACCAATAAAATACACCAGCGTTCCTAGAAACGTGACATGGCATACATAGTTCTAGTGGGTTCACGTAATATCGGATATAGTAATACAAGATAACGCACATTTACTTCGAACTTTTGTTCTCATTGTGAGTGAGTAGCGTGTCATTATGAGTTTATTAATTTATTGGTTATGTATTTATTGTCCATGTCGCATATTATGTCATATATCAGCTAAATTAGAATAAACTGGTTACTTCAGACACGCAAATACATTACCATGGTTACGGTACATTTGGATTAAATTGCAGCCTGATAGTTAAACCACTCGTACATACGGATCTATAGTCCAGTGGTAACACGCTGGACTGGTTTAATACTATTTTATTGCATTTGTTCATGCAATACATTACATATATACATACAATACTACGAACAGATCAGAGATTAATATGTAATTATATGATTGCAGTATACGTTACATTTGTTTTGTCAAGGGAAAAAAAGCAAATGGGTTGAGCTACAAGTTATAACAACATTATTTACAGCCCTCCCCGTCACTTCGAACTAAATAAACAATGTTGGATGAACAATTTCTGTAATGTATGATCTGATGTAGAAAAGAATACATAAAATTAAGTTTCGAGGGGAATATTTGTTAATTATTATATCATACGCTGGACTGGTAATCCAGGGATCGCAGGTTCGATCCCTCGTCTGACCATAATAAAATTAACAGTCTTTCAGATGGGACGTTAAACCGAGGTCTCGTGTCGGTGCTGTACACCGTGCACGTAAAAGAACCAGAGGTGACTCTAATGGGTCTCTGTCTGTATCATTGCACTATCCTCCAAAAATCTAAAATGACTAATCTCTTCAGGAGGCGTCACTCATATAGGCAACCGATAGTGACGATAACTAAACGTAAACACACACTCAACCACTCGTAGTTCAACTGATGTTCGAACGAAAAGGTTGCCTGTTGTTCGAGCAAAGTGTGTTGGCCGTTGTTGACAATTGTAGAGAACTGTAGGTTCTTGTCCAAAACAAAACGTTGACGGTCTGTAAAAAATGTACTGGCTGTTGCTCGACACATGTAATAGTCGTTGTTCGTCTCACGTGGTAGCAGGTGCTCGATCAAACTATTGAGCATTTATTCAACCAAAGCATCAATTAGCATTTGTTCGTCCAATGTCTGATCCAAATATAGGAGGTTACATTCCGCCAGGTATGTAGTTTCGTAATTTATATAACGGATGCTTTGGTAAGTGACCGCTAGTCAACCAACCGACGGTAATACATCCCGTTGAGAATCTTAGAAAGTTTGTAACATCATGGCTCGGCAATTTGTCTGTATACGCAAAGGAATTTATCGTTTTTAGATATGCAATAAACCATTGTTTAGCACGTGTCGTCACAGTAGTGTGACGTCAACTATGACGTCATTGTACTAGCATATTTGCATATTACACACCCTAAATATAGTACCAACTAGTTTTGGGCTTTTATAGTATGGTCATGTTAGAAACGAAATAATATTTGTATTTGCGTTATTTTAGTCGAATATGAGTTATCGTTCTTAGCGCAGGAATTAACAACGTAGGCATACGAATATCCTTAATATGCACGACCCATCGTGAGACGGGGATATTACACACGGGTGGTTAGAATATAGATGTCATCTGAAACGAGGTTCAGTCCCACACACGTGCATACTGATTGATACTTTATCTCGCACACCAAATTTAATACGCCCGTATTACTATGAAAACTTATCAGACACAGCAGGCAATTTAATGATTTAATGAATCGGTTGGATGACGTAACTGATGACGTCATTCGTATCCAATTACGTCATCCAACCGATTCAGGAATGTGTTTGTATGTATAAAATAGATC
This sequence comes from Archivesica marissinica, assembly GCA_014843695.1. NCBI lineage: Eukaryota > Metazoa > Mollusca > Bivalvia > Venerida > Vesicomyidae > Archivesica > Archivesica marissinica. The sequence goes on from CM026404.1 coordinate 81,486,485, forward strand.
AATCGTCGATTTTCTTTCTCGATTCAAATTTGTTCAGTTTTACATATTAAGTAAATGTCTGCTTTTGCTTTTAGACAAACGAACGATTCCAAGACGCTATCATAAAAACATCAATATCACTACACCATGTGGTGGTCGGGTGAGAGTTAAAGACAACTGTCGAGTGGAGCTAAAGACAACTGTCGCGTGAAGTTATGGACAACTGACACGTGGAGCTAAGGATAACGAAATTCCACATGGGTGCAACTGGCTGGAAACCTGTGTCATTGTCATCAAGTGTGTGAGATTTTCACCAGCATGGTTAATTCTGATGCGTCACAACTCCAAACCATGTTTTATTCGCCAATAAATAACTAAAAGATAAATATTATTTCATAAATAAAAAATGATAATGTAGTCTTTTAAATTGTCAACTAATATTCGTTCACTGTGATATTCGGTCAAGTTGGGAGGCTTTATTGTATAATAATCGAGGGTTCATTGGGCACATTGGGTGTGGTATCTGGACCTATACGTATAACAAGCAAGACATGTCAATTAATAGACATTTGCGAACAAAGCTGATGACGACGGTTACTCCATTGCGCCATAACTACAATCTGCTAGTGTCTGGTTCCGCTCTCATGTGCATGTAAATGTCTAACAATTAAAATTGATGTATATATATCTGTTCGAACGTCTACAATTTCCATTCACATTATATTATCCATTTTAATCTTGACTGAAGACAAGAAAGAAATGGTGTGGGTGTTATGCACTGTTTTCTGGACGAATGGCAATTTAAGTGGTAACAATTGTGTGTGTGCTTTACGTTTGTTTATCGTCGCTACCGGTTGCCCATATGAGCGACGCCTCCTGAAGAGAATAGTCAATTTAGATAGTTGGAGGATAGTGCAATGATACAGACATATACCCATTCCAGAGTCTCATCTGGTTCCTTTACGTGCACGGTGTAAAGCATCGACACGATACCTCGGTTTAAAGTCCCATCTGAAAGACTTAATTTTATTAGGGTCAGACGGGAATCGAACATGCGATCCTTGGATTACCAGTCCAGCGTGTTACCACTGGACTACATATCCGTCTGGTGATACAAATTACTGCTATATATTCGTATTATAGGTACAAGTAAAGTAAAGTGTTTGTATTAAATAGTGTCACCCCTATTTAAAGTACCAGCCATTTCTAACGTATGAGACACCTCTTTTTATAGGTATTAAAATTGTCCATTTTTTGCAGGGATACTAGTTTCAAGTTTTCACTGGTATGTGCATAGAAATAAACGGGCTTGAGCTGGAATCCAGAAATGGCTAGGTCAATCAATCTATTTACGTAGTTGGAATTCTACAACGACATTTGGTTCGCATATGATTTGCGGATGTTCCAGCAGGGATGTGGTATATACTATTATGTTGGACAAGGTTTCGTGTTACTGTCAACATGTTTGCATTTAATTACTAAATTTATAATTTATATACATTCACTCAATACACTATCCGATTGTGTATTATGCAGAGTGAATTTTCAATCGTCCTATTACATATTTGTATGTTTATATGTAATAGCTTTTCGTGTTCACATTAATAGCATCCCACTGTCCGACAACATTGCAATTATACAAAGACGAAACAGTAAAAATGAAGTGTGACGCCGCATGCTTTTTGTGAAATTTAAAAGTAGGTCAAGGTTTAGTGTTGCTGTCAACATGTTTGCATTTAATTACTAAATTATGCACTTTATAATTTATATACATTAACTCAATACACTACCCGAGTGTGTATTATGCAGATTGAGTTTTCAATCGTGCTTTTCGTGTTCACATTAAAAGCAGTCCATTGTCCGTCAACATTACAATTATACAAAGAAGAAACCGTATATGAAGTGTGACACTGCATGCTTTTTTGTGAGATTTGAAAGTAGGTCGGGTGTGTGTTTAAACATTGACAGCCACTCGTTTGAGACGACATGCATCGAACCCCTAAGCAAGTAAAACTATACAGTTCTGAGATTACTGACGCAATATTCAAAGCATTGTTTTACGAAATGAATGTTTGGGAAAACTATGATGCACAACACATGTATTGTGCCATGATGTCTGTAATTATATATATATACTGACGTCCGCCTGCGTGGTCGAGTGGTTAAGGTCGCTGACTTGTATACCACTGTAACCTATCATCACTGATGGTCACGGGTTCGAGCCCCGCTCTGGCCGTGTCTCATTTATATGAAACAGTTGGCAGTTTCTTACGGAGGTTGGTGCACCCAAGTACTTGTTAACCGCTGGAGCCTGCCAAGAAAAGGTGTTGTTAAGTAAACTGCCCGCCGGCGATATAGCCCAAAATGGTGCTGATGCAGGCGTAAAACCCGAAATATAACATAATATAAATTATTAGAGTGCGTGAGCAGGTCAACTCATGTTAACTCATTATATTCTTAATTTAGTAAATTAAAAGCTCAGAACTACACAAGATTATTCGAGAACATTGATGCAATTGGTGATTAATAATATCCGAATATCCCTTGGAACTGTATAATGATTCGATGAATCAGATTTCACATATAGTGTGCATTCAGAAAAATTGACAGGTGCAAAAAATGATGAATATGCATATAATTATGTTTTTGTTTTACGTTGTAGAAAACCTCTTTATAAACAGAATAAACAATGCATTTCAGTCAAAGAACCTTTCATAGAGGTAACTTGAGCAACAGCAACGTCAATGATATATGTCGCTATGCATGGGTAATGTCAGAAGAAATAACTCCAGAGACATACACGACAACAACATGCAAACTTCCATCAACCACTATTATATTTCCATGAAGAGCGGCCTTTCAAGATACAAAAATATACTTCCAGGAAAAATTCTTAATTAATTCTAGGAACTGTTCGCTGTATTTCAGACAAAACTTGGACGATTACGACTTGTTCCTGGAAGTCTGCGACTGATTCCTGGGAACGCATTATTAAAGTGATCTTGGTTTGAAAATGTTAAACCTCGCTGTTTCTCACTGCTGTTGCTAGCTTAATAGTGTGCTATTAGTGAGGTAAACGTTAGTTTCACAATGCGGTAATTGCCTGCTGGCTTCATGGTCTGACTACTGCTATGGCGGCTGTTGTTGCATGTACATGTGCTGCGACAAGATTATCTAATGCTACGGCGGCTCTATGTGCATGTGCTGCGACAAGGTTATCTAATGCTACTGCAGCTCTATGTGCATGTACATGTGCTGCGACAAAGTTATCTAATGCTACGGCGGCTCTATGTGCATGTACATGTGCTGCGACAAGGTTATAGACTGCTACGGTGGCTCTTGTTGCATGTTCTGCGAAACGGTTATCTAATGCTACGGCGGCTCTTCTGGCATGTGCATGTGCTGCGACAATGTTATCTACTGCTACAGCGGCTCTTGTTGCATGTGCATGTGCTGCGAAAATTATATCTACTGCTACGGCGGCTCTTGTTGCATGTACATGTGCTGCGACAATGTTATCTACTGCTACGGCGGCTCTTGTGACATGTATCTGTGCAGTGACAAGGTTATCTACTGCTACGGCGGCTCTTGTGACATGTATCTGTGCAGTGACAATGTTATATACTGCTACGGCGGCTCTTGTTGCATGTACATGTGCAGTGACAATGTTATCTAACGCTACGGCGGCTCTTGTTGCATGTACATGTGCTGCGACAATGTTATCTACTGCTACGGGAGCTCTTGTTGCATGTATCTGTGTAGTGACAATATTATCTAATGCTACGGCGGCTCTAGTTGCATGTACATGTGCTACGACAATGTTATCTACTGCTACGGCGTCTCTTGTTGCATGTATCTGTGCAGTGACACTATTATCTAATGCTACGGCGGCTCTTGTTGCATGTACATGTGCTGCGACAATGTTATCTACTGCTACGGCGGCTCTTGTTGCATGTATATGTGCAGTGACAAGGTTATCTACTGCTGCGGAGGCTCTTGGGGCATGTGCATGTGCTGCGACGTAGTTTGCACGGTACCAACTGCTATGACTACTCTTACGAATACCAACTTCGAACATGTGCTACATTTACTGTTGCTATATAGCCAACTTCATGTTTTACTACTACTGCTACTATTTCCACTACTGCTACTTCCAATACCACCACCGCGGTATTCCTTCAGCATCTGATATCACTATGAATGTAAGCTGTTCTACATCTAGGATTGGTTTCAGTTGTTAAGGACATCTCTCTATATAAATATATATATACAGCGTGTGTGTTTATTATTAGTGTCACCCCTATTGAAAGGGCCAGCCATTACTGACTTATGTGACACATTTGTTTAGAACATCAATACTTCCCGAATCCTATGAAGGCCAGGCTTGTAGGCAATCAGTAACCATTATTTAACTAGCTGGCGGCTCACCAACCGGCCACCATATCAGAACGAACCCCTGACGAGTTTCGAACCTTCGACCTCCTGCTCCGTAGGCGGACGCCTTAAACAGTAGGCCACGGAGACTATTTGTAATAGTAGGAAATCGTGATAGCGCAGTTGTAGCGTGGTGGTAGCGCGGTGGTAGAGCTGTGGTAGCGCGGTGAGAGTACAGTGGTAGCGCGATGAGAGCGCAGTAGAAACACGGTGGTAGCGCGGTGATAGTGCAGTGGTAACGCGCTTACTTCATGTACGAAATGCAGTTCGAGTTCGCGCCCAGCTGTAGCCGTTACGATTGTGTCCTTAGGCAAGGCACTTAATTTCAACATGTCCTCTTATTTCTCCCTCGTTGCGATTGATTCCATGGAATGTGATCTTGAAAGTGGTTAATATAAGTTGTAGGAACGTGATTCGCAACAATCGAGCTAAAATAAGTGTGCATGAACTACTAGTAGCATACTGCTTATAAGGTAATGCATTGAAAAGGGTAGTCAAAAAAATGACGAACTTTATTGAGAACTAAAATAAATCTGGTGTGATTTAACATTTTATCATTGTTCCATATTTAGCCAAATGTGTCTATCGTGAGGACATTAAGACGATGAATGAATACCTAGATTCATACTGTAGCATCTATAATGATTCGTTATGACGAAGGTGTCCCGGAAAATAGCAAATTCATTGATGTTCAAAGACATTCTTATTTGCTATTTGAAGCATAGATTCCCACTATGTTTATACAGAGTAATTAAAATTTTAAGATATTCCAGCGAGGAGGAACTCGACATAATTGGAACTTTCGTGATCAAAATTCATTATTATACATTCATGTGTGTGGTATGGTGTGCATTGTGGAATATATTAAAATTGTCCCGCATATGGTTCTGACATACTGTCAAAAGTATTTGTGTATTGACTTCAAATCACTTCCCTCACACCACTGTAGGTTCGAATCCCGCTGGGACTGTCGAATGATTTCGTATGAGGAAGCTATTCAGTTGGCTAGCGGTAGGTGGTTCTACCAGGGTATGTGCCTGAAATTCTGCTTGTAGGGGCATCCGGGGTCTTCCTCCACATATAATAGCTGGAGAGTCAACCATATAACCTAAGCTGTGTGTGTAATTCTTATAAAATAATAAAACATCATTCTTAATGCTTAAGGCTGTTGCATATTCAATAGCGTACACATTTTATAATCATTGTGTGAACAGACGTTTAGGTAATTTAAGTCCTAATTAATTAAGCCGGTTGTTTATAGAGTTGTGTACATGATATAAAAAACAAAATATGTGACTGATATGTGAGCTGAAACTATCATACATTGAAATAAAATATCAATAAATGTACTTATTGATAAGCTATGGAATTGTCTGCTACACATTGACGTATGTGAGACAATGACGCTCACTATACTGCTGTCAACAAACTGTTCATTGTGAAGCTAGGTTGTAAAACAACAAATAAATTGCCTATTAAATACATAGTAAAAAGTAAAAACATACATTACGTTCATTTATATTTCCAATCTTTCATTTCTTCTGATACCACATCCACTGTGAAGAGGTATACAAATCAAACTGAAAAACCAGAAAAATATTACAAATGTAATGAAAACATTGACACAGGCTACCTGTGAATGACGTCATGGGTTTACACACTGTATTTATCCGCCAAATATTACAGTATACTCCACCTTCAGTTTGCAATTGCTGACTTCCTACATCTTTGCTACACATCAACTACAAGTATTCTTAAGTTACATAAGTTCTCAAAAAACACAAATATTATACACTGCCTGTAATGGAAATGCATTTTTCATAAAAGAAAAATGAACTATATTAGTTATCAGGACTACATTCGACCGCGGATGCACTTCCGCCTATTTACGTATAATACAATCTATAGAAAATCTAGTAATCATACATAAGCCTAAACAGCCCTGTTATCATAAAGCGTACTTGATCCGCGCCGATTTTGTCAGCGCTAATTTTGTCTCCGTGTACGTGCTGTGAACGTCGTCTCTATGTAAGAGGATTTGTGTGTGTTTTACGTTTATTTATCGTCGCTACCGGTTGCCCATATGAGCGACGCCTCCTGAAGAGATTAGTCATTTTAGATTTGTGGAGGATAGTGCAATGATACAGACAGATACCCATTGCAGGGCCTCCTCTGGTTCTTTTACGTGCACGGTGTAAAGCACCGACACATGACCTCGGTTTAATGTCCCATCTGAAAGACTGTTAATTTTATTAGAGTCAGACGGGGTATCGAACCTGCGATCCCTGGATTACCAGTCCAGCGTGTTACCACTGGACTACAGATCCGTCTGTATGTAAGAGGATATTACTAGCATATTGTATGATATACGTGAGCGGGTTTGGGTCAAAATGGCGATGTATAAACAAACACCCGTGTAGAGGTTCGTACTCGCAAAGTTATTAGAAGAGCTAGATGTGGGCATGATGTATGTCCTGCTTCTGGAAACGTCTTTTAGGTAAACGGTATAACATGTTCTGGGTTCATCAAAGAGTGCATAAAAGGAAGACATTTGGTGCATATTATTTATAATTACCATTTGGTGCATATTATTGATAATTACCATTTGGTGCATATTATTGATAATTACCATTTGGTGCATATTATTTATAATTACCATTTGGTGCATATTATTGATAATTACCATTTCGTGCATACTATTTATAATTACCATTTGGTGCATACTATTTATAATTACCATTTGGTGCATATTGTTAATAATTACCATTTGGTGCATATTGTTTATAATTACCATTTCGTGCATATTGTTTATAATTACCATTTCGTGCATATTGTTAATAATTACCATTTGGTGCAAACTATTTATAATTACCATTGTGCATATTATTTTATTACCATTTGGTGCAACTATTTATAATTACCATTTGGTGCATATTGTTATAATTACCATTTGGTGCATATTATTTATAATTACCATTTGGTGCATATTATTTATAATTACCATTTGGTGCATATTATTTATAATTACCATTTGGTGCATATTATTTATAATTACCATTTGGTGCATATTATTTTTTTTGGTGTTTTTATAATTACCATTTGGTGCATATTATTTATAATTACCATTTGGTGCATATTGTTTATAATTACCATTTGGTGCATATTATTGATAATTACCATTTGGTGCATATTATTGATAATTACCATTTGGTGCATATTATTTATAATTACCATTTGGTGCATATTGTTTATAATTACCATTTGGTGCATATTATTGATAATTACCATTTGGTGAATATTATTGATAATTACCTTTGGTGCATATTATTTATAATTACCATTTGGTGCATATTTTTTATAATTTCCATTTGGGGGAATGCCTGGAGCCTCAACTTGATAAGTACCAAGAATACTTGCGGATGTCACCACAGAAAATGGAAACAATACTCGGATTTGCTTTAGTGTTACATAATTAATTAGATATATTGACATAGTGAATTGCTGTCGCCATATTTGTGCATATGTACATGTATGCCCACATGGGTCTGAGACCTTCTGGATTTAAACAAATAAAACTTTTGAAACATCAGTATTTTATAAACTTTTGTACGAGCGTGCAATAATCAGCGCTTCTTGGAAACGACAGTATGTGAGTAGAAGTGGCGACTTTTGGGAAACGCCTATTGGCTATTGGCCACAGACAAAAACCACGCTGAAGCACCCAGAATACACGCTTCATGGAGACGAGGCGTAAACATTTAAGTTGGTATCTTATGACGTAAGTATCAAGAGAAAAGGTTGTGAGACAAATTACTTCCGTTAATTTAGTTCAATTGAGAAGCAAGTTGCTTTCTCCTCAATCCTACATGTATGTACATATTATGTGTACTAGACTATGTATATTCAAAGAAAGAAATATTATTTAAACTAATCACATTTTTGCAATATTAGATTAATCGACGCCCGAGACTTCACTCATGAAGGACGACTCCGCCGCCATGAGGGAAAGAGAAGAGGCAATATTAGATTAATCGACGCCCAAGACTTCACTCATGGAGGACGACTCCGCCACCATGAGGGAAAGAGAAGAGGAAATATTAGATTAATCGACGCCCGAGACTTCACTCATGAAGGACGACTCCGCCGCCATGAGGGAAAGAGAAGAGGAAATATTAGATTAATCGACGCCCGAGACTTCACTCATGAAGGACGACTCCGCCGCCATGAGGGAAAGAGAAGAGGCAATATTAGATTAATCGACGCCCGAGACTTCACTCATGAAGGACGACTCCGCCGCCATGAGGGAAAGAGAAGAGGCAATATTAGATTAATCGACGCCCGAGACTTCACTCATGAAGGACGACTCCGCCGCCATGAGGGAAAGAGAAGAGGAAATATTAGATTAATCGACGCCCGAGACTTCACTCATGAAGGACGACTCCGCCGCCATGAGTGAGAGAGAAGAGGAAATACTAGATTAATCGACGCCCGAGACTTCACTCAAGGAGGACGACTCCGCCGCCAGGGGGGGTTTGTTTGGGGTTTTGGGGTGGTGAGGGAAGAGAAGAGGCAATATTAGATTAATCGACGCCCGAGACTTCACTCATGAAGGACGACTCCGCCGCCATGAGGGAAAGAGAAGAGGCAATATTAGATTAATCGACGCCCGAGACTTCACTCATGAAGGACGACTCCGCCGCCATGAGGGAAAGAGAAGAGGCAATATTAGATTAATCGACGCCCGAGACTTCACTCATGAAGGACGACTCCGCCGCCATGAGGGAAAGAGAAGAGGAAATATTAGATTATCGACGCCCGAGACTTCACTCATGAAGGACGACTCCGCCGCATGAGTGAGAGAGAAGAGGAAATACTAGATAATCGACGCCCGAGACTTCACTCAAGGAGGACGACTCCGCCGCATGAAGGAAAGAGAAGAGGCAATTTAGATAATCGCGCCCGAGACTTCACTCATGAAGGACGACTCCGCCGCCATGAGGGAAAGAGAAGAGGAAATATTAGATTAATCGACACCCGAGACTTCACTCATGAAGGACGACTCCGCCGCCATGAGGGAAAGAGAAGAGGAAATATTAGATTAATCGACACCCGAGACTTCACTCATGGAGGACGACTCCGCCGCCATGAGGGAAAGAGAAGAGGCTATATTAGATTAATCGACGCCCGAGACTTCACTCATGAAGGACGACTCCGCCACCATGAGGGAAAGAGAAGAGGCAATGTGGATTTAAGTGTCGATGCGAAGGACATCGGCACCGTGGTTCTCGCGCCGATAGAACTCGCAACAAATCGCTTAGCAACTCTAAAGCAATACAGAGCAGACTATGTCGTACAGCATTGATACACCCAGGCATCGATGTAGTACAGGCAACTGCACTTGGAATTGATGGGCTTCTTTGTTTGCTAGAAAGCCATATTCATCTCTTCTGTTAGTTTATACAATTTATCTTAGCTCGATTGCGAAACAAGTTCTTATAACTTATATTAATCACTCTCGAGACCTCATTCCTGGTGGAATCCAACGCCACGAGGGAGGGAGAAGAGGCAACGTGGAATTTAAATGCCTTGCCTAAGGACACAATCGTAACAGCTCCAGCGGGGATCGAACTCCAGGCCTTTCGCACCTGAAGCGAACGCGCTACCATTGCGCTATCACGACTTCCATGCTATATCTTCTGTTAATAATGGTTGCATTTAGATTAGCTTTTCCCTGACGTTCCGTAGTATCCACTCTATATACATAGCTAGATTACATGACTGAAATACACGTTTTTCTCCTACATATCTCAATTACTAAATACTAACTTTATATGCCTGCCAATATCACATTCAACTGAATGATAATCAAGATGCATGTATATCTAACACATTTGTCTCCTTATTATATTCTGTTTCAAATATAGTAGCCTGTCTCTGTCATCAGTTTCCTTTTATTGCTATCTGGTGTCCTGATCTACAAGAACCATTTACGGTAGTCTAAGCTTGAGTTGATATTTGCAGTTTGGATATATGTATAATGGCTTCTGAAAGCACACATCTAAATTGGCAGTCTAGGTGTTTTAAAAGCAATCGGTGGAAGAACGAATTATTGTTGTGCAGCGTGTCTAGAATAGATACATATTGAAAGCTAATAATTGTATACGCTCAAAAGAGATCTAGAGTAAACAGCGTACAACTCTCCACTGCCTCTGTATTAAAGCTGAACGTGTACGTTCATAATTCCCTAACCATAACGTAATAAACACACTACATCCATATGTTATGCATTGTGTGCTATGTTATTTACTGTATTAATTAATTGTTAATGTCTTGTTTGTGTGTTGTGTTTGCTAGGATTGGAACTAGTGCATTAGGAACTAACGTTTGCATGAATAATGATTATAAATTGCATGTCTAAATAATGTTAATGTTTTGTTCACTTTTCATTTCAATAATTCCTGCTCTCGAAGCGATTCCAGAGGACATACATTAGTCACGAATTCCCAGATGGCTGAGCATCCCCAACAACTGAGCAACCCCAACAACTGAGCAACCCCAGCAACTGAGCAACAACTGAGCAACCCCAACAACTGAGCAACCCCAACAACTGAGCAACCCCAACAACTGAGCAACCCCAACAACTGAGCAACCCCAACAACTGAACAACCCCAACAACTGAGCAACCCCAACAACTGAACAACCCCAACAACTGAGCAACCCCAGCAACTGAGCAACCCCAGCAACCCCAGCAACTGAGCAACCCCAACAACTGAGCAACCCCAGCAACTGAGCAACCCCAACAACTGAGCATCCCCAGCAACTGAGCAACCCCAGCAACTGAGCAACCCCAACAACTGAGCAACCCCAACAACTGAGCAACCCCAACAACTGAGCAACCCCAACAACTGAGCAACCCCAACAACTGAGCTACCCCAACAACTGAGCAACCCCAACAACTGGGCAACCCCAACAACTGGGCAACGTTGTAATATTGTGTACCCATTCTTTCGTAATTAGTTAAATTCAATTATCCAGCATTCATATGTCGCATTATACATTGTCTATACCTTCCCTTAATTCCACTGATCATAAATCCAAATGTAATCACGAAACCACATTAAGTTCACCAATGCCTTAATTAAACATACGTAAACTAATTGCGTGTGCTGGTATTATTTCATAATCCTCTTCCAACATACGCATCTATATAATCGAACAAGTCGTTCATCACTTCCGGCGTTATTTGTTATTTAATAAAAACATGTTCAGTTAGTGCATTAAATCTTCCTGGAAAAAATACAACAGTAATGTTTAAATATGCATGTTTCCGTGGGTTCTTGCGTTGTTTCTCCAGGATTTGAACCAAATAACGTTGAAATGAAAGTACTACTTAGTGTGATATATAAATAGCATTCAACATTGCATGCTACATACACTGTAAAAGTAAAAGTGAAATGAAAGGGCCAGCCTTAGAGATATCTTATGAACATCAGTACTTCTCGAACCCTATGCACGCATACCTTTATCCAGGGTGATAGGCAATCGGTAGCCAGTATTTAACTAGTTGGTAGTTTTCCAAATGGCGATATCAGACTGAACCCCTGACGAGGTTCAACTATTCGATGTTCCGCTCAGTAAGCACGGCCGTATTAGCCACTAACACACGGAGAGGTGAATGTCCAGTTTTAATGCTTACGTATCCATTTGCAATAAATGCTACACAAAATAGGTTCAATAAACGATATGCAGTACTGTGACTTCATTTTGATCATTTACTGTTGCTACAAAATAAAGTACAACAATGTATGTGTGTGTTACGTTTATTTATCGTCACTACCGTTTGCCCATATGAGCGACGCCTCCTGGAGAGATTAGTCATTTTAGATTTTTGGAGGATAGTGCAATGATACAGACAGGGACCAATTCCAGAGTCTCCTCTGGTTCTTTTACGTGCACGGCGTACAGCACCGACACGAGACCTCGGTTTAAAGTCCCATCTGAAAGACTGTTAATTTTATTAGGGTCAGACGGGGGATCGAACCTGCGATCCCTGGATTACCAGTCCATCGTGTTACCACTGGACTACAGTTCCGTCAACAATGTACTGCTCTATTCGTATATTTTGTAAAAAACTGTATAGTTTATGTGAATAAAATATGTTCGTTCGTTCGTTCGTTCGTTAAATTGATCATTTGAATGAATTATATAGGTTCACACCTGTCCCTGGATAACTTGAATGGTTACTATAACATACAAAAATGGATTTCCTCTCATATATTGTGTAACAGACGGATCTGTAGCCCAGTGGTAAAACGCTGGACTGGTAATCCAGGGATCGCAGGTTCGATCCCCCGTCTGACCCTAATAAAATTAACAGTCTTTCAGATGGGACGATAAAGCGAGATCTCGTGTCGGTGCTTTACACCGTGCACGTAAAAGAACCAGAGGAGACTCTGGAATGGGTCTCTCTCTGTATCATTGCACTATCCTCCAACATATAAAATGACTAATCTCTTCAGGAGGCGTCGCTCATATGGGCAACCGGTAGCGACGATAAATAAACGTAAAACACACACTATATTGTGTAATGTTGGCCAGGGATTGAAATTGCTAAAATAACGAAAACGTATTTTATTTACATAATGACCAATATGCTTGCCATATTTTAAGTTGACATTACGATTAATTTGCATATGAAATATATATTTATTTTTCCATTAAAAACACATAACGCATAAATAGATTCTAAAGTTCGCCCTTGAAGATGTACACATATATAATTCGTGATAGCGCCGTGGTAGGGCGTTCCCTTCAGGTGCGAACTGCCAGGAGTTCGAGCCCCGCTGGAGCCGTTACGATTATGAGCTTAGGCTAGGCATTTAAATTCCACATTGCCTCCTCTCTCCCTCATGGCAATGAATTCCATCAGGAATGAGGTCTTGAGAGTGATTACTATATAAGTTGTAAAAACTTGTTTCGCAATCGAGCTAAGCTAATTTGTATAAACTAAATACAGAAGAGAGTTGCTATAATGCGCTTACTTCGCGGTTCTGACAGGAATGTTGCTATGCCTGTTACACAACCAAGCACACAGTCATTATTACTGAAGCATTATTCCCTTTCCAGAAAGAGTACTAAATAACGCAATTTGAACTACCATGATTATTAATATATTTATAGAATAAATGATCACACCGTCTACCCAATCTACGTTGTGTTATTGACATCACTACTCGCATTATACAAAACGTGAATATTTAATGTTTCAGAATGAATATATGTGTTCATCTGCTTAGTGGGTGCTTTGCAAGATCAAATTAATTCCATGATAAAAGTAAAATCCATTTGAATAATATGCACCAGATTAACCACTCAGACTATCCGATGCGTGCACGTTACCTGGGTAAACACTACGAAGACAATTGGGACATGCTTCAACATTACATAAACTGTGCGATGCTGCCCCTCCTTACAGTCGTGTGCGTTTTACGTTTATTTATCATCGCTACCGGTTTTCCATATGAGCGACGACTCCTGAAGATATTAGTCATGTTAGATTGTTGGAGGATAGTACAATGATACAGACAGAGACATATTCCAGAGTCTCCTCTGGATCTTTTACGTGCACGGTGTGAAACACCGACACGAGACACGATTACCACCACTGTATAGATGGCTCGAGTAATTAGCAATGTCCCATAAGGGACGTGTTAACTGTTTGGAAATTCCTATTTTCACTTTTGTTTTTAGATCACATAAACATATTTCACTGATAACAATTAATTATTCGAATTATTTCGGAATTATTTATGCTACACACATTTCTGAGTCCTTACCCTGGCATATAACCCTGTCCAACAACTATTCACAGTGGATCAGTGTTCATTTGATATGTGTGTGTGTGTTTTACGTTTATGTATCGTCGCTACCGGTTGCCCATATGAGCTACGCCTCCTGAAGATATTAGTCATGTTAGAGTTTGGAGGCTAGTGCAGTGATACAGACAGAGACAGATTCCAGAGTCTCCTCTGGTTCTTTTACGTGTACGGTGTAAAGCACCGACACTAGACCTCGGTTTAAAGTTCCATCTGAAAGTCTGTTAATTTGATTAGGGTCAGACGGGGGATGGAACCTGTGATCCCTGGATTACCAGTCTAGCGTGCTACCACTGGTCTACAGATCGTTACAGTCGCATATCGAGCTGCCATTTATACATGTCCGTATGTAGAGTCATTGGTAGCAATCGTAAAACATCATGGGTAATATTCAAGAGCAGTAATCGACGGACCACCTTAATTGTTTTTAATTTATACAAATTTATATCAGCTCGATTGCGAAACAAGTTCTTATAACTTATATTAATCACTCTCGAGACCTCATTCCTGATGGAATCCATCGCCACGAGGGAGGGAGAAGAGGCAATGTGGAATTTAAATGCCTTGCCTAAGGGCACAATCGTAACGGCTCCAGCGGGGCTCGAACTCCGGACCTTTCGCACCTGAAGCAAACGCGCTACCACACCGCTATCACGACTTCCATTCTTATTTGTTTGTTCGGGTTTTACGCCTTCATCAGCACCATACCACGGACCACCTTGTTTCAAGACAGAGGATATATATATATGTATTAGCTGTGTCATGGTAATGAGTTTGTCGCTGTATTGTACAAAATGTTTAAGGTAACTGTTCTTGACTACTAAATGTAAGCATAATAATATGTATTCTAACATGACTCGACATGTTGTCTATATAGTGTGGTGGAACCTATGCGCGGCGTAAATGCCACGTATAATGAGCAGCATATAATGTTAATTGCACATGCCGTATATTATCATTTTCTTAAGTCGTGAAAACAACTTTCAAAAAGGTAACCTGTTGACTGTTTTAGCTTCATCACGTGACCTTGCTGCTCAAGTCAGCTATCACAACGGTGTCAGGTCTACACCCGTTTATATGGGGAACTCAATACTTGAGGACACTTATGCACGGCATACATTTTAGTATTTATTTATCCACCATAACGTGTTGAATATCTTATTTTGATATAGTACATCATTGAGTAAAAACACGTATTGATATTAATCAGAAATGTTATATGAACTATTTTTCGGGTTAGTGGTATATTTTTTTAATTCGGATAGCTACTTGAATTCCTCATACACCGTATCAGTTTCG
This sequence comes from Archivesica marissinica, assembly GCA_014843695.1. Lineage (NCBI taxonomy): Eukaryota > Metazoa > Mollusca > Bivalvia > Venerida > Vesicomyidae > Archivesica > Archivesica marissinica. The sequence goes on from CM026404.1 coordinate 81,502,072, forward strand.
GTGGAAATATTCTCCCAGTGATGTGTTTGTTTATATTCGTTTGCTGGACCGGTAACGTGACAGTTGCATCAGGCTATCGCTACGCGTAACGGATTGCTATTGAACCATGCTTCAGCTCTGTCAGCGAAATTATATGATAAACTATATAAATATTTTAAATACGGTTGTAAATGGACAAATACGCCGAGCATAGGAATACGCCGAGCATAGGAACACGCCGAGCATACGTTCCACCACTCTACGCTAAGAAGGAATATACCGTGCTTAAATCTACTATAAACCATGGTTTAGCGCGTGATGTCAAACCTTTATCACATCATTGACTTATAGAAAGAGCACCAACTATTTTTGAGCTTTTACTACATTTTGGTCATGTTAGACTCGAAATAATATGTGTATTTGCGTTATCTATAATCGAATAAAACATGAGTTGTCGTTAGTTCTGAGCACGTCATACGTATGAGTGGTTAATTCCCGTGCGTCAGAATAATATAGAATTTAAAACTATTATTTCTTAAATTTAACATTTAAATTATGTAGACATAATAGTCTCAGCTAGTCGCTTTTAAATATGACCAACTCGTTGAAAGAATCTGGTAATCCATGGATCGCAGGTTCGATCCCCCGTCTGACCCTAATGAAATTAACAGGCATGCATATGGGACTTTAAACCGAGGTCTCGTGTCGGGGGAAAGAACCAGAGGAGACTCTGTCTGTATCACTGCACTATCCTCCAACAATCTAAAATGACTAATCTCTCAGGAGGCGTCGCTCAGATGGGCGACCGGTAGCGAAGATAAATAAGCGTAAAACACACAAAACGAATCTCTGAACAAATAGTGATTGTTAATTTGAAACTTGAACCTTTCCACAATCCAATTATGATGAACTAATCATCCAGTTCTTTTCATTATCTTATTTGTAATTGTAAAAATTGGCATGTTTTGTAGTTTTCGGTGTCCAATTAGTGAATTAAAACATTGTGTATGTTCAAGAATAGTAATGCCAACTCATATTGTATTTCGCGAATTAATCTAAATTGCAATGTTAGCCGATCAATTCAATTAATTAGCCGATCAGTTCAAGCACTGTGCTTGGGTAGTAACACTGACGTTGCTTTCTCTCCAGTTTGTTCTTTGTGAGCATTCACATTTGCCAATTACAGCCAAACCCGTGTCAGTGGTCACCTCTATTAAGCAGCCAATCTGTATTAAGCAGCCAGTTTCAGATTCCCAATAAGTTGTTTTATTACACATTTGACCTCTATTAAGCAGCGATACGTGCTGTGCTAAACAGTCACTTTCTGTGATTCCCTTGGGTGGCTGCTTAACACAGGTTTGACTGTACGCAGTTAAAAATCACGAGACGAGAGCGAAATCCGAAATTTCGCTCGCCCATATGGTTCGCCGGAGGCGAGGGTAAATAAGCTCAATCATCATCATCGAAATCCGACACTATCAAAGAGACACGTATAATTATACATGTCTGTTGTTATTGGCTGTCTCCATGACGCAGGCTTATCAGTGCGGTATGTTATACAGTTTATACAAATTTATTTGAGCTCCATTGCGAAACAAGTTCTTACAACTTATATGCGTGGTCGAGTGGTTAAGGTCGCTGACTTGTATACCACTGTAACCTATCAGCACTGATGGTCATGGGTTCGAGCCCCGCTCAGGCCGTGTCTCATTTATATGAAAAAGTTGGCAGTTTCTTACGGAGGTTGGTGCACCCAAGTACTGGTTAACCGCTGGAGCCTGCCCAGGAAAGGTGTTGTTAGGTAAACTGCCCGCCGGCGATATAGCCCAAAATGGTGCTGATGCAGGCGTAAAACCCGAAATATAAATAAACAACTTATATTAATCACTCTCTGTGGTATGTTAGCATGTACACCAGACATGTAAAAGAAACATTGATGCTTCTGTACTTTAGAGAGTCTTGTGTATCATGCACTATCCTTCAAAGCATGAATGACTAATATATGTTGGGAGGAGTCGCCCCAATTAACCTGGGGGTGATGGTAAATAAACGTAGGCTGTCCGATTAGCGCAGTGATTAGCGCGCTCGCTTCTCACCAATACAACCCGGGTTCGATCATCGGACCGGGAAGTATGCGAGATGGTACTGTGATCGCCAAATCGGACACGTGGGTTTTCTCCGGGTACTCCTATGTACTCCCACACGAATGACCACTTTTACGCCAATGAGAGTGATTAATATAAGTTGTTAAAGCTTGTTTCGCAATCGTTGTAAAATATATAATGTTTAAACCTTTAAACAAACGTATCCCACATAAATGACGATTTATTCCAAATCTTCCGTGTTAGATAAGCATGCTAATATGTTTTATATTTGAGTTTATTTATCGTCGCTACCGGTTGCTCATTTGAGCAACGGGTAGTTTACCTGACAATGCCTTTCCTGTTCAGGCCAGCGGCTCACCAGAATTTGGTGCACCAACCTCCGTACGAAACTGCCAACATTGTTGTCATATAAAGAGATACATTATGAGCGGTGCTCGAACCGGTGACCACCAGTGATGATAGGTTACAGTGGTATACAAGTCAGTGACCGTAACAACTCGACCAGGGAGGCGAACTAAATATCATGCTAAAGTTTCTAGAGATCGAGGCCATATTAGTGCACATCATTGTGTGTGTTTTACGTTTATTTATCGTCGCTACCGGTTGCCCATATGAGCGACGCCTCCTGAAGAGATTCGTCATATTAGAGTGTTGGAGGATAGTGCAAAGATACAGACATATACCCATTCCAGAGTCTCCTCTGGTTCTATTATGTGCCTGGTGTAAAGCACCGACACGAGACCTCGGTTTAACGTCCCATCTGAAAGACTGTTAATTTTATTAGGGTCAGACGGGGGATCGAACCTGCGATCCCTGGATTACCAGTCCAGCGTCTTACCACTGGACTACAGATCCGTCTGTAAACGAAAAGCTGCGAATGTTTCGTTTTATATGCCAGCAATATTAATAAATTGCTAAACTTGATCTACGGAAATTAATGCCATTGTTAGTTTAAACTTTATTTATTGTTCTTCCTTTGTACAAAGAGCATATATGCATCGAAATTATATAAACACACAGGTTGCAGGAAGATAACAAAGGATTGGAAAACAAGATAAATACAATCTTATATAAATTCCTCTCCTAGATGGAGCATTTAGCAAGTTGGTGTAGTCCGGTATAAGTAATGTAAGCTGTTGTTCTTTGTCTGTTCACGGCTTAAATTGCTCGTTAAAGTTTAATTGTATGATAATTGTATGATAAGGTAATAAAGGTATATATTGTGTAATTGTCAATGTTGCAGTGTTAGAGACATTGAAGATGAGTATCATTTTGTTTTAATTTGTCCGTGTTACTCAGCATTGAGGAAAGAACTCATTAACAAGTACTATAACATGAGACCAAATATATATAAATATTGTATTGTAATGAACAGTGATAATAGAAATGTGTTATTAAACTTGGCTCGTTTTCATAAGAATGCTTTAAAGCAGCATTACATCGTATGAAATAACAGATATTTGAAAAATTCAATTTTTACGTATGGGTAGCAATGCTGCTACGCATTATAACATTATACTTTGTATGCTTATGTTCATTTGATAAACAGTGTTTTTTGCGATAAAACAAACTCGAAACCGAAAGTAGGACTTTCCGAGTCGATCGGTCACACACTTGTTTACAACCGGAACGCATCGCCCGCACTTGTTTACATTCGGAATGCATCATCCCCATTTGTCCCATGTTGTCTTTTTTAATTAAATTACTTGATATGTTGATTCTGTTAGCTAAGTGTTTTAGGGACATTTCTACATCCCCGCGAGGGGTTCGACATTAGAGGAAGATAGATATATAGTCTTTCATGTTCAAAATATAATGTTGTTTTCTACACCCTCTGTTGTTTCACGCATGCGCGATGTGCGTGTTTACATTTCGTGTGTTGACCAACAAATTCGCGTATACGACGGTTTAAATTTATTGGAATATTATCGTTTCTGAGCGACTATTTCGATTTTTGTAAACACACACATATTAGTATTTATATTCTACCCAAAACATCCTTTATTACGATGTAATGCTGCTTTAAACCATAGGAACTCCATACTGAATGTTTTATCTTCTTAATTATACAAATATAACACCAACTTTAATCTTAATTAGAATACAGTAGCAATACGGCAGCTTGTGTATTTTATGTTTATTTATCGTTGTTACCGGTTGCCCATTTGAGCGCCGTCTCCTGACGAGATTAGTCATTTTAGATGTTTAGAGGATAATGCAATGATACAGATAGAGACCCATTCCAGAGTCTCCTCTGGTTCTTTTACGTGCACGGTGTAAAGCACCGACATGAGACCTCGGTTTAAAGTCTCATCTGAAAGACTGTTAATTTTATTATGGTCAGACGGGGGATCGAACCTGCGATCCCTGGATTATTAGTCCAGGGTGTTATCACTGGACTACAGATCCGTCTGTTACGACAGCTTTATTGATCACTTGTTTATTTGTATATAATTGTATGCATATATTATGAATATGTACTTATGCATTCATCATGTATAAACTTATGTTCTGTTCTGTTCTGCAAGTAAGGAATGTTTTCTTCTTCAAAGGTTCTATATATCCCACCATGTAAAACAACCGACAACCTGTTGCGAACCAGCTTTGTGCACCACGTGAAAACATAAGGTGTCTATGATGCGATTCGAAAATCCAGCAGTTCGATTCTTGTGAGTTCAAGGCACCGACCTTGGCCTTGCTTGCCTGCTCGACCACAATGGGTTCTGTAATGGAATACATTATTAATTGATAATGTACACTTATTATTGTGTTGGGAAAATGTAATAAAAGGCATACAACAATTGTGTCGTGGCCTAGTGGTTACGGTCCTTATCCCTCACCACTGTATGTTCGAGTCCCCAATGGGACGTCTAATTCACATGCGAGGAAATAATTCAGCTGGGCTGCGGATGATTGGTCATTCTACTCGTGTGCTCGTCCATGCCCGATCTACTGCTCGTTGGGGTTACACGGTTGCCATATGGCCGGAGTTGTTTCTGCGACTTTATTGTTTAAACCAATCATTTAAAATCTTATTCTGCAAATCACAGTTGTTATTATGTTGCACGAAGCGGGTGATTTATTCGCTATATAATGGCTCTGATTTATGAGCATGGTGCACGGAACCACCGTATCCAGTAAACAATACTGTTGTGTCAAATAGTGACTAGAGACGTAACAATACACGCTTACACGTACATACAGCATCCTTCGTTGAAATATGATTTGTCAGTTTGCATTCGTCTATATTCTCTTCATTACCAGGTGCTATGTTCTCCAATCGTGTGTGTTTTACATTTATGTATCGTCGCTACCGGTTGCACATATGAGCGACGCCTCCTGAAGAGATTAGTCATTTTATATTTTTGGAGGATAGTGCAAAGATACAGACAGAGACCCATTCCAGAGTCTCCTCTGGTTCTTTTACGTGCACGGTATAAAGCACCAACACGAGACCTCGGTTTAAAGTCCCATCTGAAAGACTGTTAATTTTATACGAGTCAGACGGGTGATCGAACCTGCGATCCCTGGATTACCAGTCCACCGTATTACCACTGGACTACAGTATGAACAACGGAAGTTATTGTCTTCAAAAAACCAGAACAATAGACCCGGTCTAGGCTAATATTGTCTATTGTTTTGATTCTAGAAGACAATGGCTTCCGTGTTTTTATACTGCTGATAACATACTTGATTAAACCTTGAGAAAGGTGGGTTTATCCTACCGACATCTCGGTACAACTGTGTTAAAGTGTATTGTATATATAGACATTGTATTGATTGTGAACGTCTTGCTCTTGCACCGTACACTAATTATGTCGTCCACTATGACACGTTTCGGCTAAATGAGGTAAAGTGTACGCTTCTGATAGTCAACGTCTACTTGCATTGAACAAAGTTGCAATGGTTATGGTACAATTAAATACAATTACAACGAGACAGATCGACACAGACACTAAATCATATGCACAGGAGGTCAATCCATTATGCTTTGTGATAATTACATTAATACCAGTCCTTGGAAAAGTCCCAGACAACAGGCTTAAGGAAGTGGCTGAAAGATTTGCCAATTATGTAGAAACAGCAATTTGCCGGTAACTGGGAAATCTGTAACAACACTAATCTGCGCACGATCCTAACATTTAAAATACCAAGGGGAAAAGAATTGACTAACGATAAATACGTTTAGTTTAAGCTTTATTTATTTTACAACGATTGCGAAGCAAGTTCTAACAACTTATATTAATCACTCTCATTGGCGCGGATGAAAGCGTATATGTGGTCATTCGTGTGGGAGGAAACGGGAGTATCCGGAGAAAACCCATCGACCGCCGTACCATCTCACATACTTCCGTGTCCGAGGATCGAACCCGGGTTGTATTGGTGAGAAGCGAGCGCGCTAACCACTGCGTTAATCGGACAGCCTGATGAATACGTTTCAAACAAACAGCAAGCAAATGGATACTAACAATAGATATGGTTAACAATTACGAAACATTCCAGTCATAAATCAAACTGGATAAGCCCCACATCATGAATATACACCGGGAGTACAACAATATTACGGCCGCCTTCGTGGTCGAGTGGTTAAGGTCGCTGACTTGTATACCACTGTAACCTATCATCACTGATGGTCACGGGTTGGAGCCCCGCTCAGGCCGTGTCTCATTTATATGAAAATGTTGACAGTTTCTTACGGAGGTTGGGGCACCCAAGTACTGGTTAACCGCTGGAGCCTGCCCAGGAAAGGTGTTGTTAGGTAAACTGCCCGCCGGCGATATAGCCCGAAATGGTGCTGATGCAGGCGTAAAACCCGAAATATAAATATAACATAACAACTATATTAATGTAATAGCGCAGTTTCAACCGACGACACAATAACAATCAAAACGAATGGGCCATCTCCACACAAAAGTTCGAATATCTTATCTCTAACCAGTCCAGACTTAAGCACACCAATAATATGTAATAAACTTGGATATATCATAATAATGACATCGTAGTTTAATCTAAGACACACTTTATGGAACCCAATAAATGAGTTCCGCCGATGTGACATTGCGGTTTGGGACTTAAAATGATGTCCAACATGAAGATGACCTTAAATAAATGTCGGTCTCATCAGTAGACTGGAAGATGGGCAATCACACAGTGGTGCTGCCTTACATACGTCCTTAGCCACTTCACACATCCATTCAAGGCTGAACTTAAGACTAAGACAAGAACAAGCCAATAGAGAAAATCTACGAAAGTGCTAGCAGCAATGAGGGATATAGCCCAGAATTTAATACGAGGGAAACATTGCTAGACTAGATTAGAACTATGAATGTGCTAGGATCAATGAGGGAAGTAGCCCCGAATTCATTACTTGGAAACAAAACCAGAATAGCTAAGAACTATGAAAATGCTAGCAGATTGAGGGATATTTCCCAGAATTCAATACGAGGGAAACATTGCTAGACTAGATAAGAACTATGAAAATGCTAGCAGATTCAGGGATATAGCCCAGAATTCAATAGGAGGAAAACAATGCTAGAAACGTTGCAGATCACTCACATATCCCATTCACTACAGATTTTGCAATGCGCACATTGGCACTATCACGAAAACATGCAAAAATGACGCTCCATAGAAAACAAATATAAGCTACTCCACTTATTCCACCAATAATTGGAAAACATGCCCATCTCTATATCCATGGAGTGAATGTATCATCATTTCTCTACACAAAGATAAAACAGACCCAATCTGTTAGAGACGTATTTCATTAACATCCATGTTTACTAATCTTATGCAAAAAATGATAAAAATTTTAATAATATTATTTCAATATTTATTATTACTAGTATTCTATGTATATACATAGAGCAAACACAGACGGATACGTAGTTCAGTTGTTAACACGCTGGACTGGGAATCCAGGAATAGTAGATTCGATCCCCTATCTGACCATAAAACAAATAACAGTCTTTCAGATGGGACTTTAAACCGTGGTATCGTGTCGGTGCTTTACACCATGTACGTGGACAATCCAGAGGAGATTCTGAAATGGGTATATGTCTGTATCATTGCACTATCCTCCATAAAACGTAACTCTCATACTCAATGTTATCACCGAATTGACATTTGTGATCGTCAACATTTAAGTTTTCGTATATTCGTATAAACCCGTCTCTATGCTAATCGAGGCAATTCCATATCGACCACACACTGAACACCTCCGTAGCACTTTAAAGCCGACACAGCATCGAATACGATCAAATGTGGAATTGTGGTCTATTAAAATACCTGACAATGTTAACATTGGAGACAGACTACTTACATTCTATATTACAGAAAATGAAAGTCAACCTTATATTCCTATTAAAACTGATGACCACAATTTCCATAGATATTCCTATTACATCATCGTATTCGTTATACAATCAGTATTACGCAGGTTGTGCAGTAATGAACTCCATACTATTAGTATTATATTTTATAGTTTATACACATTTATTTTAGCTCGATTGCGAAACAAGTTCCTTGAACTTATATTAATCACTCTCGAGACCTCATTCCAGATGGAATCCATCACCACGAGGGAGAGAGAAGAGGCAACGTGGAATTTAAATGCATTGCCTAAAGGCACAATCGTAACCATGCTCCAGCGGGGCTCGAACTCCGGACGTTTCGCACCTGAAGCGAACGCGCATCCACTGCGCTATCACGACTTACTAGTATTATTAATGTACTTGAATGTTGAAACATATATAATCATCATTTGACTGAGTTATTCATTTTTTAATTCGTCTCTCCTCGTAACTCCGTTTCTCCGTAGCAAATCATAACAATGACATTAATTTGCGTATATCACTTTTAGCAATTTATTAATATTACCCGCATATAAAACGACACACGTGCACCTTTTTTTAATATGAATTTTAATTGTCATCTTATCCATACTCGATCTATTCGAGTTTCACATACAATTATTTATTTAAAGTTGTTTAGGCTTTTCAACACGAGGTATATAAGAGCAGATGTGTTTTTAATTCGACTTACGTTTTATATTGTATTGCCGTTAATGTTGTATAATAAATAAACTAGGTTATATGCAATAATGTATTTAGCGCAATCTGCCTCGAGTGACCACAACTGTTATTAGAAGAATGTTTAGTACAGTACAAATACACATGAACGTGTTTCGTTTGCCAAATCAAACTCATTAGCAACATAGTTCACGTCCATGTTGTCAGTGACGTGTCTGTGTACATCACATGAGTGAGACGTGACTGTCATGTTGGCGCTCAGGTAACTTTTACTCAACTCGATGGAGAGCCGAAAACGAGCGGTCACTATTTGCGTTCCTGACTGACATAACTAGACTAAGTTTAAGCAGAGTGGAAACCTTTTGAAACAATAGTGGCATGGTTCTAACCACACTAACAATGCATTTCAATGTAGTGACACTGATGTTAGTGTTCTATATAAACAGTGTTTCTAGCTAGATAGACAGTCATAACGTCTCCCTATCTGACTGATAGAAGTTCACGGGAAGGGCCGTAACTAATGTTGCTAGAACTTGTGGCCCAACTCGTTTGCCTTTATTTAATTTGTCATGTTTTTTACTATTATTGTTATTATAGTTCGGGTTTTACGCCTGCCTCAGCACCATTTCGGGCTATATCGCCGGCGGGCAGTTTACTTAACAACACCTTTCCTGGGCAGGCTCCATCGGTTACCCAGTACTTGGGTGCACCAACCTCCGTAAGAAACTGCCAACTTTTTCATATAAATGAGACACGGCCTGAGCGGGGCTCGAACCCATCAGAGATGATAGGTTACAGTGGTATACAAGTCAGCGACCTTAACCACTCGACCACGGAGGCGGACTTGTCATGTTTGTATTCGCATGTATATATGTAAAACGAATCGAGCAATAAAATATGATTAAACTAAGATAGAAGTCCACGATGTGGTTCATATCTTTCACGTAACTTTAATCACCAATGACGCACTTTAGAAACGTATTGTCAAGCTGACGGTATATCTTGTAGCCTGTTTGATCACAATGTTCAGTGGTGCTGGTTATGGCCAAATCGAGAGATGCAATGTTCTTGTGACGATACACACATTTTACTGATGCTGTGTATTCACACGGGGCGCTGCCTGTCTCGAACATTTGCGGAATATTTCGTCGGCGCTGTAGTGACAGTTCGTCGACAACATATGTGTCGTCAGTTCCCAAACCTCTGGCAATTATACTAGAACGCCATCTTAACATGGAGGTGGCTGCTCGCTTCTCACCAATGCGACCCGGGTTCGATCCTCGGACAGGGAAGTATGTGAGATGATACGATGGTCGCCAGATCGGACAGGTTTGTTTTCTCCGGGTACTCCGGTTTCCTCCCACAGGAATGACCAAATAAACACTTTCATCCGAGCCAACGGGAGTGATTAATATAAGGTGTTAGAACTTGCTTCGCAATCGTTGTAAAATAAATAAAGTATAACATGGAGGTGCGTAATTATCCGCCATACTGTTATCATTAATTACATTCTTA
>CM026404.1:81513701-81587665 GCA_014843695.1 Archivesica marissinica
TATGTACATAGGAAAGATGTAACCATACAAGTAGATTTCTTTCTCCTCAATCCTCATGTATGTACATAGGAAAGATGTAACCATACAAGTAGTTTGCTTTCCCCTACATGTATATACATAGGAAAGATGTAACAATACAAGTAGATTGCTTTCTCCTCAATCCTACATGTATGTACATAGGAAAGATGTAACCATACAAGTAGGTTGCTTTCTCTTCAATCCTACATATATGTACATAGGAAAAATGTAACCATACAAGCTGGTTGCTTTCTCCTAAATCCTACATGTATGTACATAGGAAAGATGTATCCATACAAGTAGATTGCTTTCTCCTCAATCCTACATGTATGTACATAGGAAAGATGTAACCATACATGTAGATTGCTTTCTCCTCAATCCTACATGTATGTACATAGGAAAGATGTAACCATACAAGTAGACTGCTTTCTCCTCAATCCTACATGTATGTACATAGGAAAGATGTAACCATTCAAGCAGGTTGCTTTCTCCTCAATCCTACATGTATGTACATAGGAAAGATGTAACCATACACGCAGGTTGATTTCTCCTCAATCATACATGTATGTACATAGGAAAGATGTAACCATACAAGCAGGTTGCTTTCTCCTCAATCCTACATGTATGTACATAGGAAAGATGTAACCATACAAGCATGTTGCTTTCTCCTCAATCCTACATGTATGTACATAGGAAAGATGTAACCATACAAGTAGCTTTCTTTCTCCTCAATCCCATGTATTGTACATAGGAAAGATGTAACCATACAAGTAGTTTGCTTTGCCCTACATGTATATACATAGGAAAGATGTAACCATACAAGTAGATTGCTTTCTCCTCAGTCCTACATGTATGTACATAGGAAAGATGTAACCATACAAGTAGATTGCTTTCTCCTTAATCCTACATGTATGTACATAGGAAAGATGTAACCATACAAGTAGATTGCCTTCTCCTCAATTCTACATATATGTACATAGGAAAGATGTAACCATACAAGTAGATTGCTTTCTCCTCAATCCTACATGTATGTACATAGGAAAGATGTAACCATACAAGTAGATTGCTTTCTCCTCAATCCTACATGTATGTACATAGGAAAGATGTAACCATACAAGTAGGTTGCTTTCTCCTCAATCCTACATGTATGTACATAGGAAAGATGTAACCATACATGTAGATTGCTTTCTCCTCAATCCTACATGTATGTACATAGGAAAGATGTAACCATACAAGCAGGTTGCTTTCTCCTCAATCCTACATGTATGTACATAGGAAAGATGTAACCATACACCCAGGTTGCTTTCTCCTCAATCCTACATGTATGTACATAGGAAAGATGTAACCATACAAATAGATTGCTTTCTCCTCAATCCTACATGTATGTACATAGGAAAGATGTAACCATACAAGCAGGTTGCTTTCTCCTCAATCCTACATGTATGTACATAGGAAAGATGTAACCATACAAGTATGTTGCTTTCTCCTCAATCCTACATGTATGTACATAGGAAAGATGTAACCATACAAGCAGATTGCTTTCTCCTCAATCCTACATGTATGTACATAGGAAAGATGTAACCATACACGCAGGTTGCTTTCTCCTCAATCCTACACGTATGTACATAGGAAAGATGTAACCATACAAGTAGATTGCTTTCTCCTCAATCCTACATGTATGTACATAGGAAAGATGTAACCATACACACAGGTAGCTTTCTCCTCAATCCTACATGTATGTACATAGGAAAGATGTAACCATACAAGTAGATTGCATTCTCATCAATCCTACATGTATCTACATAGGAAAGATGTAACCATACATGTAGATTGCTTTCTCCTCAATCCTACATGTATGGACATAGGAAAGATGTAACCATACAAGTAGATTGCTTTCTCCTCAATCCTACATGTATGTACATAGGAAAGATGTAACCAAACAAGTAGATTGCTTTCTCCTCAATCCTACATGTATGTACATAGGAAAGATATAACCATACAAGCAGGTTGATTTCTCCTCAATACTACATGTATGTACATAGGAAAGATGTAACCATACAAGTAGATTGCTTTCTCCTCAATCCTACATGTATGTACATAGGAAAGATGTAACCATACACGCAGGTTGCTTTCTCCTCAATCCTACATGTATGTACATAGGAAAGATGTAACCATACAAGTAGATTGCTTTCTCCTAAATCCTATATGTATGTACATAGGAAAGATGTAACTATACAAGTAGATTGCTTTCTCCTCAATCCTACATGTATGTAAATAGGAAAGATGTAACCATACAAGTAGATTGCTTTCTCCTCAATCCTACATGTATGTACATAGAAAGATGTAACCATACAAGTAGATTGCTTTCTCCTCAATCCTACATGTATGTACATAGGAAAGATGTAACCATACAAGTAGATTGCTTTCCCTACATGTATATACATATGAAAGATGTAACCATACAAGTAGATTTCTTTCTCTCAATCCTACATGTATGTACATAGGAAAGATGTAACCATACACGCAGGTTGATTTCTCCTCAATCCTACATGTATGTACATAGGAAAGATGTAACCGTACGTGTAGATTGCCTTCTCCTCAATCCTACATGTATGTACATAGGAAAGATGTAACCATACAAGTAGATTGCTTTCTCCTCAATCCTACATGTATGTACATAGGAAAGATGTAACCATACAAGTAGATTGCTTTCTCCTCAATCATACATGTATGTACATAGGAAAGATGTAACCATACAAGTAGATTGCTTTCTCCTCAATCCTACATGTATGTACATAGGAAAGATGTAACCATACAAGTAGGTTGCTTTCTCCTCAATACTACATGTATGTACATAGGAAAGATGTAACCATACAAGCAGGTTGCTTTCTCCTCAATCCTACATGTATGTACATAGGAAAGATGTAACCATACAAGTAGTTTGCTTTCCCCTACATGTATTACATAGGAAAGATGTAACCATACAAGTAGTTGCTTTCTCCTCAGTCCTACATGTATGTACATAGGAAAGATGTAACCATACAAGTAGATGCTTTCTCCTAATCCTACATGTATGTACATAGGAAAGATGTAACCATACAAGTAGATTGCCTTCTCCTCAATCCTACATATATGTACATAGGAAAGATGTAACCATACAAGGAGATTGCTTTCTCCTCAATCCTACATGTATGTACATAGGAAAGATGTAACCATACATGTAGATTGCTTTCTCCTCAATCCTACATGTATGTACATAGGAAAGATGTAACCATACAAGTAGGTTGCTTTCTCCTCAATCCTACATGTATGTACATAGGAAAGATGTAACCATACACGTAGATTGCTTTCTCCTCAATCCTACATGTATGTACATAGGGAAGATGTAACCATACAAGCAGGTTGCTTTCTCCTCAATCCTACATGTATGTACATAGGAAAGATGTAACCATACACGCAGGTTGCTTTCTCCTCAATCCTACATGTATGTACATAGGAAAAGTGTAACCATACAAGTAGATTGCTTCTCCTCATTCTACATGTATGTACATAGGAAAGATGTAACCATACAAATAGATTGCTTTTCCTCAATCCTACATGTATGTACATAGGAAAGATGTAACCATACAAGTAGATTGCTTTCTCCTCAATCCTACATGTATGTACATAGGAATGATGTAACCATACAAGCAGGTTGCTTTCTCCTCAATCCTACATGTATGTACATAGGAAAGATGTAACCAGACAAGCAGTTTGCTTTCTCCTCAATCATACATGTATGTACATAGGAAATATATAACCATACAAGCAGGTTGCTTTCTCCTCAATACTACATGTATGTACATAGGAAAGATGTAACCATACAAGTAGATTGCTTTCTCCTCAATCCTACATGTATGTACATAGGAAAGATGTAACCATTCACGCGGGTTGCTTTCTCCTCAATCATACATGTATGTACATAGGAAAGATGTAACCATACACGCAGGTTGCTTTCTCCTCAATCATACATGTATATACATAGGAAAGATGTAACCATACAAGTAGATTGCTTTCTCCTCAATCCTACATGTATGTACATAGGCAAGATGTAACCATACAAGTAGATTGCTTTCTCCTCAATCCTACATGTATGTACATAGGAAAGATGGTACCATACAAGTAGATTGCTTTCTCCTCAATCCTACATGTTTGTACATAGGAAAGATGTAACCATACAAGTAGATTGCTTTCTCCTCAATCCTACATGTATGTACATAGGAAAGATGTAACCATACAAGTAGATTGCTTTCTCCTCAATCCTACATGTATGTACATAGGAAAGATGTAACCATACAAGAAGGTTGCTTTCTCCTCAATCCTACATGTATGTACATAGGAAAGATGTAAACATACAAGTAGATTGCCTTCTCCTCAATCCTACATGTATGTACATAGGAAAGATGTAACCATACAAGCAGGTTGCTTTCTCCTCAATCCTACATGTATGTACATAGGAAAGATGTAACCATACAAGCAGGTTGCTTTCTCCTCAATCCTACATGTATGTACATAGGAAAGATGTATCCATACAAGTAGATTGCTTTCTCCTCAATCCTACATGTATGTACATAGGAAAGAAGTAACCATACAAGTAGATTGCTTTCTCCTCAATCCTACATGTATGTACATAGGAAAGATGTAACCATACAAACAGGTTGCTTTCTCCTGAATCCTACATGTATGTACATAGGAAAGATGTAACCATACAAGTAGATTGCTTTCTCCTCAATCCTACATGTTTGTACATAGGAAAGATGTAACCATACAAGCAGGTTGCTTTCTCCTCAATCCTACATGTATGTACATAGGAAAGATGTAACCAGACAAGCAGTTGCTTTCTCCTCAATCATACATGTATGTACATAGGAAATATATAACCATACAAGCAGGTTGCTTTCTCCTCATACTACATGTATGTACATAGGAAAGATGTAACCATACAAGTAGATTGCTTTCTCCTCAATCCTACATGTATGTACATAGGAACGATGTAACCATACACGCAGGTGCTTTCTCCTCAATCATACATGTATGTACATAGGAAAGATGTAACCATACAAGTAGATTGTCTTCTCCTCAATCCTACATGTATGTACATAGGAAAGATGTAACCATACAAGTAGATTGCTTTCTCCTCAATCATACATGTATGTACATAGGAAAGATGTAACCATACAAGTAGATTGCTTTCTCCTCAATCCTACATGTATGTACATAGGAAAGATGTAACCATACAAGTAGATTGCTTTCTCCTCAATCCTACATGTATGTACATAGGAAAGATGTAACCATACAAGTAGATTGCTTTCCCCTACATGTATATACATATGAAAGATGTAACCATACAAGTAGATTTCTTTCTCCTCAATCCTACATGTATGTACATAGGAAAGATGTAACCATACAAGTAGATTGATTTCTCCTCAATCCTACATGTATGTACATAGGAAAGATGTAACCATACGTGTAGATTGCCTTCTCCTCAATCCTACATGTATGTACATAGGAAAGATGTAACCATACAAGTAGATTGCTTTCTCCTCAATCCTACATGTATGTACATAGGAAGGATGTAACCATACAAGTAGATTGCTTTCTCCTCAATCATACATGTATGTACATAGGAAAGATGTAACCATACAAGCAGGTTGCTTTCTCCTCAATCCTACATGTATGTACATAGGAAAGATGTAACCATACAAGCATGTTGCTTTCTCCTCAATCCTACATGTATGTACATAGGAAAGATGTAACCATACAAGTAGATTTCTTTCTCCTCAATCCTCATATATGTACATAGGAAAGATGTAACCATACAAGTAGTTTGCTTTCCCCTACATGTATATACATAGGAAAGATGTAACCATACAAGTAGATTGCTTTCTCCTCAGTCCTACATGTATGTTCATAGGAAAGATGTAACCATACAAGTAGATTGCTTTCTCCTTAATCCTACATGTATGTACATAGGAAAGATGTAACCATACAAGTAGATTGCCTTCTCCTCAATCCTACATATATGTACATAGGAAAGATGTAACCATACAAGTAGATTGCTTTCTCCTCAATCCTACATATATGTACATAGGAAAGATGTAACCATACAAGTAGATTGCTTTCTCCTCAATCCTACATGTATGTACATAGGAAAGATGTAACCATACAAGTAGGTTGCTTTCTCCTTAATCCTACATGTATGTACATAGGAAAGATGTAACCATACAAGCAGGTTGCTTTCTCCTCAATCCTACATGTATGTACATAGGAAAGATGTAACCATACACGCAGGTTGCTTTCTCCTCAATCCTACATGTATGTACATAGGAAAGATGTAACCATACAAGCAGGTTGCTTTCTCCTCAATCCTACATGTATGTACATAGGAAAGATGTAACCATACAAGTAGATTGCTTTCTCCTCATTCCTACATGTATGTACATAGGAAAGATGTAACCATACACATAGATTGCTTTCTCCTCAATCCTACATGTATGTACATAGGAAAGATGTAACCATACAAGTAGATTGCTTTCTCCTCAATCCTACATGTATGTACATAGGAATGATGTAACCATACAAGCAGGTTGCTTTCTCCTCAATCCTACATGTATGTACATAGGAAAGATGTAACCAGACAAGCAGGTTGCTTTCTCCTCAATCCTACATGTATGTACATAGGAAAGATGTAACCATACACGCAGGTTGCTTTCTCCTCAATCCTACACGTATGTACATAGGAAAGATGTAACCATACAAGTAGATTGCTTTCTCCTCAATCCTACATGTATGTATATATGAAAGATGTAACCATACACGCAGGTAGCTTTCTCCTCAATCCTACATGTATGTACATAGGAAAGATGTAACCATACAAGTAGATTGCATTCTTCTCAATCCTACAGGTATGTACATAGGAAAGATGTAACCATACAAGTAGATTGCTTTCTCCTCAATCCTACATGTATGTACATAGGAAAGATGTAACCATACAAGTAGATTGCTTTCTCCTCAATCCTACATGTATGTACATATGAAAGATGTAACCATACAAGTAGATTGCTTTCTCCTCAATCCTACATGTATGTACATAGGAAATATATAACCATACAAGCAGGTTGCTTTCTCCTCAATACTACATGTATGTACATAGGAAAGATGTAACCATACAAGTAGATTGCTTTCTCCTCAATCCTACATGTATGTACATAGGAAAGATGTAACCATACACGCAGGTTGCTTTCTCCTCAATCATACATGTATGTACATAGGAAAGATGTAACCATACAAGTAGATTGCTTTCTCCTCAATCCTACATGTATGTACATAGGAAAGATGTAACCATACAAGTAGATTGCTTTCTCCTCAATCCTACATGTATGTACATAGGAAAGATATAACCATACAAGCAGGTTGCTTTCTCCTCAATCATACATGTATGTACATAGGAAAGATGTAACCATACAAGTAGATTGCTTTCTCCTCAATCCTACATGTATGTACATAGGAAAGATGTAACCATACAAGCAGGTTGCTTTCTCCTCAATCCTACATGTATGTACATAGGAAAGATGTAACCATACAAGTAGATTGCTTTCTCCTCAATCATACATGTATGTACATAGGAAAGATGTAACCATACAAGTAGATTGCTTTCTCCTCAATCCTACATGTATGTACATAGGAATGATGTAACCATACAAGCAGGTTGCTTTCTCCTCAATCCTACATGTATGTACATAGGAAAGATGTAACCATACAAGTAGATTGCTTTCTCATCAATCCTACATGTATATACATAGAAAAGATGTAACCATACAAGTAGATTGCTTTCTCCTCAATCCTACATGTATGTACATAGGAAAGATGTAACCATACAAGTAGATTGCTTTCTCCTCAATCCTACATGTATGTACATAGGAAAGATGTAACCATACAAGTAGATTGCTTTCTCCTCAATCCTACATGTATGTACATATGAAAGATGTAACCATGCAAGCAGGTTGCTTTCTCCTCAATCCTACATGTATGTACATAGGAAAGATGTAACCATACAAGTAGATTGCTTTCTCCTCAATCCTACATGTATGTACATAGGAAAGATGTAACCATACAAGTAGATTGCTTTCTCCTCAATCCTACATGTATGTACATAGGAAAGATGTAACCATACAAGCATGTTGCTTTCTCCTCAATCCTACATGTATGTACATAGGAAAGATGTAACCATACAAGTAGATTGCTTTCTCCTCAATCCTACATGTATGTACATAGGAAAGATGTAACCATACAAGCAGGTTGCTTTCTCCTCAATCCTACATGTATGTACATTGGAATGATGTAACCATACAAGCATGTTGCTTTCTCCTCAATCCTACATGTATATACATAGGAAAGATGTAACCATATAAGCAGGTTGCTTTCTCCTCAATCCTACATGTATGTACATAGGAAAGATGTAACCATACAAGCATGTTGCTTTCTCCTCAATCCTACATGTATGTACATAGGAAAGATGTAACCATACAAGCAGGTTGCTTTCCCCTCAATCCTACATGTATCTACATAGGAAAGATGTAACCATACAAGTAGATTGCTTTCTCCTCAATCCTACATTTTTGTACATAGGAAAGATGTAACCATACAAGTAGATTGCTTTCTCCTCAATCCTACATGTATGTACATAGAAAAGATGTAACCATACAAGTAGATTGCTTTCTCCTCAATCCTACATGTATGTACACAGGAAAGATGTAACCATACAAGTATATTGCTTTCTCCTCAATCCTACATGTATGTACATAGGAAAGATGTAACCATACAAGCAGGTTGCCTTCTCCTCAATCATACATGTATGTACATAGGAAAGATGTAACCATACAAGTAGATTGCTTTCTCCTCAATCCTACATGTGTGTACATAGGAAAGATGTAACCATACAAGTAGATTGCTTTCTCCTCAATCCTACATGTATGTACATAGGAAAGATGTAACCATACAAGTATATTGCTTTCTCCTCAATCCTACATGTATGTACATAGGAGAGATGTAACCATACAAGTAGATTGCTTCCTCCTCAATCCTACATGTATGTACATAGGAAAGATGTAACCATACAAGTAGATTGCTTTCTCCTCAATCTACATGTATGTATGTATGCATTTAAACTTGACTATGGTTATTCAAAGAAATAAATATTGTTTACACTACTAATATGTTATATAGTCGAGATCAAACATTGACAGAACATAACCTACTTGAGACCATTTACACAATATGGTATGTCTATTAGAAATATACAATGCTTAACAAAATATATTTCTAATAGACATAAGTTCAAAGCATTGCTCTGCGCTATGAATTATCGAGAACTAATATGAAGCACGAACACATGTGTTGTGCCATACTGTCTGTTATTATATATAATTCAATGAGTTTCCATGAAAGTTCTAAGGATGTAGTAATCTAAACACTTGTACTTGTCAACAACATCCATCAATAACTCGGATTGCTCATTACAATATATGAGCGAGTCATATCGCTCTTCATTATCATAGTATTAACCCATTCAGCACCAAGTAACTAACATGGAGTGGTGCATGCTACTTTTAGACCAATACATGAATAAGAAAATTACACTTGGACCAGTTCATTTATCAAAATGGGTAATTTTGTATAAAAATAGTAATAGTGTTGGCAAAAAGTGAAGATCCTGATGAGACGGCTCATCACGAGCCGGCTCATCTTGATCTACACTTTTTGTAAAACTATTTAGAGGTATGTGGTGTTGAAATGGTTAATATTCGCAAATACTAATCATGACTAGGGACAACACTAAACTGGTTCGAGAAAAGTCCTATGCTTGATGTTCTCCGTACCGGCACGTGCTTAGTACGTCTTTGATAAGTCATTAAAACGTCTAGGTTACTTTGTGTAACTAATGTCATAATATATAAAGTTGCTTTATGTTTTATAGCTCTCGTGCAAGTCAAGATATTTTGTTATATATATACTAGAGGACATAGAAAACGCACAATTATATGATTAATATTACATGAACACGAAATACGAAGGAGTCAACATAATACATAAAGTTGATTTTGTTGCTTTATGTTTTATAGCTCTCGTGCAAGTCAAGATAGTTTGTTATATCTATAATAGAGGACATAGAAAACGCACAATTACATTATAAGATTAATATTACATGAACACGAAATACGCAGGATCCCATCAAATATATATCACATCTTTATTGCAAAACACAAACTGAACAACTAAAAATATTCCAAAATGTTTAAAACTATGTATTTATATCGTATTGTTTTTCATGTCAAAACACAATTGTGCGTTTCCTATGCGCTCTAGTATATATGGGACTTTAGTAGGTGAAATTAAAAGGGCGAATGAAGACCTACATTATTAAAGTGACACTACATCAGTGAAAACACAAATTTCTACAGAAGTATTTTCCTATTATATGGTAGAATTTCTTTCCAAATTTTTGCGGTTTGTTGACATAACAAAATAATGTAAACATACATGCGTAATACAACTAGTGTACCCTGAATAACACGATTTAATGTACAGATTTACCGTTATATCTCACATTTGTGCCTATTTATTTGTAGACTATTCTTAGTTAAATTATCTCTAAGCGACATTATCTCGCATTTAGTATTGACTCCGATGACAAACAAACGTCAATCCAGGAGCATGGATGACCGTTATATGAAATCATACTTTCAATCCACAAAAATACTGTTTATTGATTCAATGATATTGTTCGAATGTATTGGGAAGAATTTGTAATAGCAATGCATGCATACGTGAAAAAAATGCATTTTATTTGCTTTTTGCGATGTAATGTCGCTTTAATATGGAAGATCCTTGTTACGGCAATGCTGCGGGCCGTTGTCTAATGTTGTTAAAACTTGTGGCCCAAACCATTTGCATGTTCATATTATGTATTTTATCTGTTTATGCATGACATATATAATAATGATTTGCAATAAAATATGATTAAACTAAAAACGGCAATGGTGCTGTGTATGCTGCAATGGATAATGTGTTCTTCTCGTAATCTAGCGGTTGCTGTAACGAGTCCGGCTATAGCACAACGATGGCGATGTGTTCATGTAGGATATTTAGATCCTCATTGTCGCTTTCCTCTCCCTCATAGTGATGAATTGCATAGGAATGAGAGGTCGAGAGTGATTAATCTAACATTGTAAGAAATACAATAGAGCAAAAATGAATCTGTATGAACTATGAACGTGTTCCTGCTGTTAGCTCTTGACTCGGACAATAACGTACCCATTGATTTTCATAGACATAATTATGTTTGCTGTTTCGAGTACTGGTTGTCATTAATTGGGCCGCGTAATTACAGCTTTGAGATGTTACAGCGAGTAATTGTTCGATTCTAATTGGAATATCATTGTGCAGTCAAAGCTTGCGTATAGACAGTACATTATTAGGTAGTCCTGTGGGTTGATGGTGTACGTGATACGGGCAATGTCAATCCTACAAATCGTTCTGATACAATGGCAGAAGTAATTTGTTTCTAATAACTGTGTTTAATATTGACCTAATTTAGTAAGCTAATATCTAGGCTTAAAGCAATAGTACATCCTATAATGCCAATGTATACATTTATACGTACAAATAGCATTGCATATTTCAATACATAAACAGTTACAAACCGTCTCAATAGGTTATTTGTTCGGGTTTTAAGCCTTCATCAGCACAATGTTGGGCTAAATCGCTGGCAATCAGTTTACCTAACAACATTTTTCCTGGGCAGGCTCCAGCGGTTAACCAGTACTTGGTGCACTAACCCCCGTAAGAAACTGCCAATTTGTTCATATAAACAGATACGGCCTGAGTGGGGATCGAACCAGTGACCATCAGTGATGATAGGGTACAGTTGTATACTAGTCAGCGACCTTAACCACTCGACCACTGGAGTGGTTCTCATCCCAAGGAGTGAAAATATGAGTGTGTTCCATTACCAATCAGATACGCCCATTCAGTAATCTTATACATTTTAAACTTTATTTATCTTATAACGATTGCGAAGCAAGTTCTGACAACTTATATTAATCACTCTCGTTGACGCGGATTAAAACGTAAATGTGGTCATTTGTGTGGGAGGAAATCGGAGTACCCGGGTTACATTGGTGGGAAACGAACGCGCTAACCACTGCGCTAATCGGACAGCATTAATCTTATGGGTTAAAGTCGCACGCATAGCTTACTCTCCAGCTATTAATGGTGGAGGCAATGAACGAGAATAAACTCTACTATACAGCGATTGCTAAATAAGCTTTAACAACGTATAGTAATCCTTTCCTTCATAGAGATTTAGGTTAATATACTATTATATCTCCATACACACAACATCCATTTAGCTAGCATGCAGTGGAAAAGTAGTCACCATATCTATCCCACCTCCATAGATATTACTGGGACTACATAGAGATTTAGGTTAATATACTATTATATCTCCATACAAACGACAGCCATTTAGCTATCATGCAGTGGATAAGTAGTCGCCATATCTATCCCTCCTCCATAGATATTACTGGGACTACATAGAGATTTAGGTTAATATACTATTATATCTCCATACAAACGACAGCCATTTAGCTATCATGCAGTGGATAAGTAGTCACCATATCTATCATACCTTCATAGATATTACTGGGACTACATGAGATTTAGGTTAATATACTATTATATCTCCATACAAACGACTGCCATTTAACTATTATGCAGTGGATAAGTAGTCACCATATCTATCCCAACTCCATATATATTACTGGGGTTACATGAGATTCTGGTCTTTATTATGTACATATTGGCAATGGCGTCAAGAGGTGCTTCTATGAGGGAATGGGTTAAGAGCACGATCCATACGTGTCATTCATGTGGAAGGAAACCGGAGTAAGTGAAAGAAACCCGCCTGTCCGATCATACGGCCACCGAACAACCTGGTGGAGGTGGAAGACCTCGGGTGCCCCTCCAAGCATTATTGCTGAGTGAATATCCGGATGGAACCACCGACCTTTCACAAGCCAGCTGTATAGCTTTCTCATGTGAAACGATTCAACCCCCAGTGATTCCAACCTACATAGATGATGGGCATGTTTTATTACTTGGACATTTCTTGTGAAATGTACACCTTTAAAATATTTGCAAATTAAATATCTATATATTAATCATTATCAAGATTTATTTCCTGATGGAATCTATCGCTACGAGGGAGAGATAAGAAGCAATGTGCAATTTAAATGCCTTCCTAAAGGCACAATCGTAACGGCTCCAGCGGAGCTCGAACTACGGGCAATTCCTACCTGAAATGAGGGCGATACAACTGTGCTATCACGATATAATAAAATGTGCATATGAGTGTTGCATATGCTTAGAAATTCTAAGAAGTGTTGTTTATATTGTTATCAGTATAATTGCATTTGCAAATACGCTGAGCATAAGATGAGAATGTATGGTTGATAGAGAGAGGGGCAGAGAAATACACATATCTAGAATATACTGGTTGTACTGGAAATATATCAAACATATAGCATTGGGGGACCGCCGTGGCCGAGTGGTCATTTCACTGGCCCATCACTCACATCTTTGAATCCCACTGGGGGTGTCCACTTATTTCAAGTGAGGAAGCTATCAAGCTGGCTTGCGGTATGCCGGGGTTCTACCCGTGTACCCACCGTTGCCTGAAATACTGTTCGGATACTGCTGGGGTCTTCCTCCACCAATAATGGATAGTCACCGTATGACATGTGCTATTGGTGTGACGCAAACCCCAAAATAACAACCAAACAAAACACATAACATTGTGTTAGTTATGTATGAACACGTGCAAATAAAAGAGAGAGAGCGAGAGAGAGAGAACGAAAGAGAGAGAGCGAAAGAAAGAGAAAGAAAGAGAGAGAAAGAAAGAAAGAAAGAAAGAAAGAAAGAAAGAAAGAGAGAAAGGGAGAGAGAGAAAGGGAGAGAGAGAGACAGAGATAGAGAGAGAGTGAGATAAGAACTGGGTTGAATCTTCGGAGTTGCACGAGCCTATGTTGGCTTTGCAACGGAAGTTATCATGTGATCTTAGGGGCGCAGCGATAAGACAATTACCCAATGTTCAATTGCTTGTAACTGTTTTCAGTTTGTGAATCTGGGTATTTGTTATAGAACCAAACCAATCACCAACTTACATATAATTAGTATAACCAAACGTGCAGACATTAGTACCATTTTAATAAGACACAATTTATAAGAATGGCATTTAACGATCATGACACCACAACGTATATATATATTTGGACTGAATCCAGGGATATCAGGTTTGAAACCCGTTTGACCCTAATAATATTAACAGTCGTTCAGATGGGACTATAATCCGAGGTCCAATGTCTGTGCTTTACACCGTGCACGTAATAGAGCCAGAGGATACTCTGGAATGATTCATTGCATTTCCTCCAAAAACATCTAAAGTTACTAATCTCTTGAGGAGGCGTCGCTCATATGGACAACCGGTAACGACGATAAATAATATAAACGTAGAACACACACGTATATATGTATAATACAAATAAGACGGATAACACGTTCTTGCATCGTCTCCTTGAATATCTAAATCAGTTGTGTTTTATAGTACAGTTCTCCGCTCACTCTTCTTCCTAAACATATCAAGACAAAACGTTCTAAATTGAGCATTGCAAAATGAGTAAATAATTGGATTGATAGCACTCGACAAGAGATACGATCGCAGAAACACATGGTATGCCATATAACTGACACCTTCTAATTGGCTTACAAAGTCTGAATACGTCTGACGTATGATCGCTATTACATAGAAAGGAAGAAAACTAACTATATATGCTAAGGTAATTAAGAAAAGCATAAGAGTTGATCGCCCTATTCTGAGTTTCATATGCATACAATGACCATTAGCTTTTGTAAGTGAGTCTTTTAGCGTTCCCTTTCGTTTTGTAAATCCGTTTTTATTCTTTCTAAGCCTTTTCTGACTGTTTCCACCATTGCTACTAGCTATATCAATCCGGCTGTCAGAAGTGCACGCACTGTCTGCAACAGATATTTCATTAATTTGCGTATTAACCTGTAGATGGTTTGACTGGATTGGTTTTAATTCCATTCCTTCTATACACTTTTCAGCATTAGATTTACTGCGAATATGATTTTTCTTAATTTCATTGGAATCGGAATCTTGTAGCAGAGTTTCATCTTTACTATGGGATGTGTGTTCTTGTTCTACCATACTTCTGGCAGCAGCTATCTCTGCCTTGCGTCGCATCCGCTTCTTTCTGTGATTATAAATTTGTATTCCTACAAAATAGTATAGCACAGATAATGTAGTAAAGATTACCACTGTACTAGCCATTAGTATTACAAAGAATACGTACGGATACACAGAAGTGTCAAACTTGTTCTCGAGTAGACATAATTTTCCTTGGACCTTTCCTATGTATATCGTTCGCGTTCCGTAAAACAACAACGAAGGCCATGTTAGTGTAAATGCTAACATTATGCATCCAAAGCATATGAATTTCGATTTCCTTGCGCTGAATTGTGGACCATGTGGCCTACATATGCGTCGGAATCTGTCGACGGCAATCGCAACTAAAACAGCAGCCGACGAACTATTCATTGTGTATGTAATGAATCGAGAAATCTTACACAAGCCAGGCATATCTAACATTATTGAATATCTCATGATGTAAATCTCCAAAGGCAACGTTGTGAGACAGTTTATCAAGTCCAACGAAGTAAGAAAGAGAATAAACATTCTGGACGTACTCTTTCTCCACTTGAAGAAGTACACGTAGAGAACAACAATGTTTCCAGGAGTACCAATACACATAAGTATCGATGTGTACATAATTGCCGGCAGCTGGAATTGGAATTGTTGGAAATTTAATTTCGATAGAAGTTCCTGTTCATCTCTTGTATTAGCAGTGGTTGTATTTAGATTAACGTGTTCAGGAGTTTCAGTAGTCTCTACTTGATACGTATAACTAACTTCCATGACTGACACTATGTATGCTTCCCATATATATATATCAGAATTACTAAAACCTTTATGCCACTTAATATTACAATCAAGTGATTGACAATCACATCACATGCATACTTTTTGTCATTTACTTAATCAGCTTCAAATATATCAGTTTGCATGTCGTCATCTGTTTCCGTTGATTATTGTTGAGCTTCCTGTTTGACTCAAATTAGTAAAATGAATGTAGGCTGGAATAATGCCTTTTGTAGTAGGGATATACACATATATAAATATATATACAAGTATCTCTAAATGCAATCACTTTACATTAACAATTCCTTAGTTACCAAGTCTCCAATGAAACATTCAGCGGATCCGGACACACAGTTGGGCTATCTGATTCGTTGGATTTGTCTAGCATATGTACACTGCACATCACAAACATCTACATTGAGCATATACTCTAAAGTATCTAGATGTATTCGTAAATCGTAGACGAGTAAACAATCCTGATATAAAAACATTACTTGTCTCGAATGTCTTTTACGTAGACGTTGAACGTCCACACGTCAATACTCGTGTCACATGGTAATAAACATCTTGAATCCATTTAGTTTATGTTCCTCTGTGCTCTCATTACTGTCGCTCGTAATAAATAATTCATGTATTGCATGAAAAGGATTGTTTGTTAGAAAAATAGTGCACTATGAATTGCTTTATAATACCTGTCAATTACTGGTCTAAATACTGCTAACACATGCTTCACTTTTTCAATCATTCCTGCTCGCAAAGGCTTTACAGGAAACACATACTTGTGTCAGGAATTCCCGAGTGACAGAGTAATTCATGTGTTTGTACACGTCGACAACATCCTTTCAAGATACATCTGGTTAATTATCATGCCTGCTATATCGCATTTAATATGCCTCCTCTTAATTGCACTGCTTTATAAATCCAAACTTAATCACGAAAGCGTATTAAGTCAAAGTAACGCATTACCTAAGCACACATAGGTTCATGTGAGCATGTACTTGAATTCCCTCGCTATTTCTTAATTAATTCATATATTCAACTGGTTTAAATAATCCTGAAAACGTTGGCTTATTAGCCGGCCCGTCGATTTTCCTCATCGATATTCCTGGCTGCACATCCATTTGCTTCGCTGCACATCTATTTGCTTCGCTGCACGTTTCCGTCAATTTGTGTTACCTCCTTTCTCTCAGATCCTGAAATGATAAAACTAAAAATGTAGTTCTCCGGGGCAGATACGATAGTATCATTTTATGATTGATATTACAGACATATCCCGCTATTTTCATATTTAAATTACTACAGGTGCTGCACTAATTTTTATTAGTAATACTATTGTAGAGGTTACTTTGTTTATTTGTTTAATACACTGATGCAAACTAACATTATAACACTAACACTAACACTAAATTAGGACATTCAAAGCTATGTGGAATATCTTAATCTCATATTCCTGTTTAAAAAGTGTATATACAATGTATGCCAGTTTCCCATTCAGGGGCATAGCTAGTGATATTGAGTTTGTAGGCCCGACTAATAAATTGAGCACCAAAGGTGCAACGTTGCTAGAGTGGTCTGTGGGAATGTGGGAATGGTCCTCCTGGAATGAGTGGTATCCGTAAAATGTTTCTTTTCTTTTTTCAAAAATTAAAATGACACATCCGACAGTTAATAACGAGTTTCAAAATAATGTGAAGTAATATGCGTGAGTGCGTGCTTTACGTTTATTTATCGTCGCTACCGGCTGCCTAGTGCTTTACGTTTATTTATCGTCGCTACCGGCTGCCTAGTGCTTTACGTTTATGTATCGTCGCTACCGGCTGCCTAGTGCTTTACGTTTATTTATCGTCGCTACCGGCTGCCTAGTGCTTTACGTCTATGTATCGTCGCTACCGGCTGCCTAGTGCTTTACGTTTATTTATCGTCGCTACCGGCTGCCTAGTGCTTTACGTTTATTTATCGTCGCTACCGGCTGCCTAGTGCTTTACGTTATTTATCGTCGCTACCGGCTGTGGTGCTTTACGTTTATTTATCGTCGCTACCGGCTGCCTAGTGCTTTACGTTTATTTATCGTCGCTACCGGCTGCCTAGTGCTTTACGTTTATTTATCGTCGCTACCGGCTGCCTAGTGCTTTACGTTTATTATCGTCGCTACCGGCTGCCTAGTGCTTTACGTTTATTTATCGTCGCTACCGGCTGCCTAGTGCTTTACGTTTATTTATCGTCGCTACCGGCTGCTAGTGCTTTACGTTTATTATCGTCGCTACCGGCTGCCTAGTGCTTTACGTTTATTTATCGTCGCTACCGGCTGCCTAGTGCTTTACGTTTATTTATCGTCGCTACCGGCTGCCTAGTGCTTTACGTTTATTTATCGTCGCTACCGGCTGCCTAGTGCTTTACGTTTATTTATCGTCGCTACCGGCTGCCTAGTGCTTTACGTTTATTTATCGTCGCTACCGGCTGCCTAGTGCTTTACGTTTATTATAGTCGCTACCGGCTGCCTAGTGCTTTACGTTTATTTATCGTCGCTACCGGCTGCCTAGTGCTTTACGTTTATTTATCGTCGCTACCGGCTGCCTAGTGCTTTACGTTTATTTATCGTCGCTACCGCTGCCTAGTGCTTTACGTTTATTTATCGTCGCTACCGGCTGCCTAGTGCTTTACGTTTATTTATCGTCGCTACCGGCTGCCTAGTGCTTTACGTTTATTTATCGTCGCTACCGGCTGCCTAGTGCTTTACGTTTATTTATCGTCGCTACCGGCTGCCTAGTGCTTTACGTTTATTTATCGTCGCTACCGGCTGCCTAGTGCTTTACGTTTATTTATCGTCGCTACCGGCTGCCTAGTGCTTTACGTTTATTTATCGTCGCTACGGCTGCCTAGTGCTTTACGTTTATTTATCGTCGCTACCGGCTGCCTAGTGCTTTACGTTTATGTATCGTCGCTACCGGCTGCCTAGTGCTTTACGTTTATGTATCGTCGCTACCGGCTGCCTAGTGCTTTACGTTTATGTATCGTCGCTACGGCTGCCTAGTGCTTTACGTTTATGTTGTGTGTGTGTGTTTGTTTTTTTGTGTGGTGTGTGTTTGTTTTTTGTGTGGTGTGTGTTTGTTTTGTATCGTCGCTACCGGCTGCCTAGTGCTTTACGTTTATTTATCGTCGCTACCGGCTGCCTAGTGCTTTACGTTTATTTTGTGTGTGTGTGTTTGTTTTGTTGTGTGGTGTGTGTTTGTTTTGTTGTGTGGTGTGTGTTTGTTTTGTTATCGTCGCTACCGGCTGCCTAGTGCTTTACGTTTATTTATCGTCGCTACCGGCTGCCTAGTGCTTTACGTTTATTTATCGTCGCTACGGCTGCCTAGTGCTTTACGTTTATTTATCGTCGCTACCGGCTGCCTAGTGCTTTACGTTTATTTATCGTCGCTACCGGCTGCCTAGTGCTTTACGTTTATTTATCGTCGCTACCGGCTGCCTAGTGCTTTACGTTTATTTATCGTCGCTACCGGCTGCCTAGTGCTTTACGTTTATTATCGTCGCTACCGGCTGCCTAGTGCTTTACGTTTATTATCGTCGCTACCGCTGCCTAGTGCTTACGTTTATTTATCGTCGCTACCGGCTGCCTAGTGCTTTACGTTTATTTATCGTCGCTACCGGCTGCCTAGTGCTTTACGTTTATTTATCGTCGCTACCGGCTGCCTAGTGCTTTACGTTTATTTATCGTCGCTACCGGCTGCCTAGTGCTTTACGTTTATTTATCGTCGCTACCGGCTGCCTAGTGCTTTACGTTTATTTATCGTCGCTACCGCTGCCTAGTGCTTTACGTTTATTTATCGTCGCTACCGGCTGCCTAGTGCTTTACGTTTATTTATCGTCGCTACCGGCTGCCTAGTGCTTTACGTTTATTTATCGTCGCTACCGGCTGCCTAGTGCTTTACGTTTATTTATCGTCGCTACCGGCTGCCTAGTGCTTTACGTTTATTTATCGTCGCTACCGGCTGCCTAGTGCTTTACGTTTTTTATCGTCGCTACCGGCTGCCTAGTGCTTTACGTTTATTTATCGTCGCTACCGGCTGCCTAGTGCTTTACGTTTATTTATCGTCGCTACCGGCTGCCTAGTGCTTTACGTTTATTTATCGTCGCTACCGGCTGCCTAGTGCTTTACGTTTATTTATCGTCGCTACCGGCTGCCTAGTGCTTTACGTTTATTTATCGTCGCTACCGGCTGCCTAGTGCTTTACGTTTATTTATCGTCGCTACCGGCTGCCTAGTGCTTTACGTTTTTTTCGTCGCTACCGGCTGCTGTGTTTACGTTTTTATCGTCGCTACCGGCTGCCTAGTGCTTTACGTTTATTTATCGTCGCTACCGGCTGCCTAGTGCTTTACGTTTATTTATCGTCGCTACCGGCTGCCTAGTGCTTTACGTTTATTTATCGTCGCTACCGGCTGCCTAGTGCTTACGTTATGTATCGTCGCTACCGGCGCTAGTGCTTTACGTTTATTTATCGTCGCTACCGGCTGCCTAGTGCTTTACGTTTATGTATCGTCGCTACCGGCTGCCTAGTGCTTTACGTTTATTTATCGTCGCTACCGGCTGCCTAGTGCTTTACGTTTATTTATCGTCGCTACCGGCTGCCTAGTGCTTTACGTTTATTTATCGTCGCTACCGGCTGCCTAGTGCTTTACGTTTATTTATCGTCGCTACCGGCTGCCTAGTGCTTTACGTTTATTTATCGTCGCTACCGGCTGCCTAGTGCTTTACGTTTATTTATCGTCGCTACCGGCTGCCTAGTGCTTTACGTTTATGTATCGTCGCTACCGGCTGCCTAGTGCTTTACGTTTATTTATCGTCGCTACCGGCTGCCTATATGAGCGACGTCTCCTAAAGAGAGTTGTAATTTTAGATTTTGGATGGTAGTGCACAAATACAGACAGCGTCTCCTCGGTTTCTTTTACGTGCACGGTGCATAGCACCGACACCAGACCTCGGTTTAAAGTACCATCTGAAAAACTGTTAATT
The DNA here is from genome assembly GCA_014843695.1 of Archivesica marissinica. Lineage (NCBI taxonomy): Eukaryota > Metazoa > Mollusca > Bivalvia > Venerida > Vesicomyidae > Archivesica > Archivesica marissinica. The sequence continues at coordinate 81,534,827 of CM026404.1, forward strand.
TTATGATCAGATGGGACTGAGATCTCGTGTCGGTTCTGTACACCGTGCACATAAAAGAACCAGAGGAGACTCAGGATTGGGTCTCTGTCTGTATCATTGCACTATCCTAAAATGACTAATCTCTTCATGAGGCGTCGCTCATAATGAACAACCGGTATCGACGATAAATAAACGTAACACACACACACGGAGACATAGAGTTACAGAGTTAGTGAAATGAAGAAAAATTATCTTCGGCAAAATCAGATCATATTATTTTTCAAGTTCAAGTACAATGAAGTCAATCTACCACGAGGCCATCATCAAATTAAATCATCAAATACCATAATGAAATCAGTAAGAATTTCATGGGAAATCAGATAGAATCTGCAAGAACTAATAGTTATATACATGTATACTTATAATTTATCAGTTATTAGGTTGACGGTGACCAGGTGTCAATGCTCAACATTACATTTGTAATATATTTGCTGTTTTTCAGTTTTATTTGAATACCTCTTCACAATGGATGTGGTATCAGAAGAAATGAAAGATTGGAAATAGAAATGAGCAGACATTATGATTTTACTTTTTACTATGTATTTAACCCTTTCAACCCCACAGGCCTCTAAATAGGCTTATGAAAAGTGTAGATCCAGATGAGCCGGCTCGTAACGAGCCGTCTCATCAGGATCTGCACTTTTTTGCCAGTAATAATTATTACTATTTTTAGATAATTACCCATTTTGATAAATGAACTGGTCCAAATGTAATTTTCTTATTAATTTATTGGTCTAAAAATAGCATGCACCAGTCCATGTCAGTTACTTGGGGTTGAATGGGTTAATAGGTACTTTATGTGTTGTTTTACAACCTTTTCGAACATCGGAAGTAATTCTGAATGACTTGCAGATAGACAGATGCTATTCCATTGAGTGTTTTAAACATTAAAACTGCTTTTTGATAGCTAACACTTTTCTGGAAATGTCATCCAATTGAACTGGAATATCACTTTGAAAAACAATGTGTACATAATTTCAGAGCAAAATTGTAGCACTTCAAAGCAGTGACTTCCTCGGGATCTCCACCAATAAAATGTCGCCCAGGGTGGGGAGATGGTGGTGTATGTTGTTCAGTGACATTTTAAACAATGCTATGTCGTTTCTGTATATATTCTTGCTATATTCTGATATAAGCGCAATTTTGATGCAAACTAGTCATTCCAACAGCTAAAATAGGTGACGTATACGTATACACAGCGTCGGATAATACTGCCTGCTGGCTCAGTATCTGACAGAAGGTGCACATATAATTGTATGGAATACGGCTGTCCGATTAGCGCAGTAGTTAGCTAAAATATCCAAAAATCAGAAATGACTAATCTCTTCAGGAGGCGTCGCTCATATGGGCAACCGGTAGCGACGATAATTAAACGTAAAACACACAAAATAAGAATTAAATATTGTAATTACGTATTTCGTTAGCTTAATAAGGTATAATACAACTATTGTATTAATATTATATACATTCGCCTACATAGCTTAAAGGTTATCTATTTTCTATTAACTGTTATCATATTTTAAACACACGCTGTTCTGTCTGGAATCCTGAAAATAATTAGAGTATAAAGATAATGTATAAACAGTTAAACGAACACGTAGTTGTTCCTGTGCACCTGTTACGTTTATATAGCGTGTGTTTGCGGGTTGGCCAGACGATTAGTATGTCTGTCAAAGTTAGCACATTCAAGTTAGTACAGTTCGAGCCCCCGCTGGAGCTGTTACGAGTGTGCCCTTAGGCAATGCATTTAAATCCCACGCTGCCTCTTATCTCTCCCTCGTGGCGATAGATTCCATCAGGAATGAGGTCTCGAGAGTGATTAATATAAGTTGTATGAATTTGTTTCGTAATCGAACTAAAATAAATTTGTATAAACTAGTACAGGCTAGTTCCACTTCCTGAGACATAGCACCGGCACATGGGACCTCGGTTTATTGTCTCGACCGTCACTTACACATTTGTTCTGTAAATAAATGTGTATATATGATTGCATGATTAGGTACTTACACGTCCAGCCTACTGGTTTTATGTGTTTGTGTTTCTTTAAAGTCGCGCCAACAGCTTAGGTCATATGGCATATGGCGACTCTCCAGCTAATAGCATAAACTTTTGTTATTTTACAACGGATGCGAAACGAGCTAGTACAGGTTATATTTGTTCGGGGGTGAAGGCGTATATGTGGCCATACATGTGGGAGAATACCGGCGCTCTACAGCTATTATTGGGGAAGGAAGTCCCCGGGTGCCCCTCCGAGCAGTACTGAATGTACGGGCGTGCACCTGGGTAGAACCACTGACCAGCCGGATAGCATCTTCTCTTGAACAAAGTCGACACCCCCAGTGGGATTCGAACCTGCAGTAACAACAACAACCGTAACCACTCGGCCATGGAGCTCCCCATCCTACTGGCTTATTGCCATTATATACTAATCACAATTTGATGCCTAGAAAGTTATGCTACTAAAAGACACAAGGCATAGCTCTAGATCTTGAGACAGGCCGACCACAGCCTCCATAGGCAATCGTATATATTAAGTATATATTCGTGAACCTCGGCAGTCGGCTGGGTATGGTGTCCACTTAGTATCCAAGGTGATGATAGCTAGAGCCTCATCAGTGTCCAATGTGATGGTGTCGTTAGGCTAGACAAGACAATAAAGGTCACGTTGGCTCTTGCTTCCCCCTCCTGGCAACGGGTTTCATAAGGGATTAGGTCTCGCTATGGAATAAAATAATGTTGTAAGAACTTGCATCGCAATCAAGCTAAGTTAAATGTGTTTAAGACTAAGTATTCTTGATCAATATCGTATCAGTTTTTAGTGTTAGTTTTATACACATTTATTTTAGCTCGATTGCGGAACAAGTTCTTACAACTTATACGGATCATTCTCAAGACCTCATTCCTGTTGGAATCCATCGTCACGAGGGAGAAAGAGAGAGAGAGGAGGCAACGTGGAATTTAAATGCATTGCCTAAGGGCACAATCGTAACGGCTCCAGCGGGGCTCGAACTCCTGACCGTACGCACATGAAGCGAACGCGCTACTGGTATATATATATATACAATGGCGCAGACTCCTTTCTTAACGTTTTTTATATTTAAGTTTATTTAACGTAGCTACCTGTTGCTCATTTGAGCGACGGGCAACAACACCTTTCCTGGGCAGGCTCCAGCGGTTAGCCAGTACTTGGTGCACCAACCTCCGTAAGAAACTGCCAACTTTTTCATATGAATGAGGCAGGCCGTTTTTGTACGTTATTTCACATGAAGGTAGGATAAAATAATTATATGTTACACATTATATTTAAGGGGCAGCATGAAACAGACATGTCATTGCTCAATCGTAAGCATATTGGCTGCTTCACAAATCAGTTTTCCTGGAATCTCCACCATTCCCTAGGTGTATAATTTCCCGTCTACAACTATACATACACTTCTCAGCCCATTAAATAATAATCATGTGTAAAAATCTATATACCAGATTTCGGTAGAGAAGATCAATCAGATATTGATGATAGTTTCTTGTTCCATTATATAAAAAAATGAATGTCGATTAAATTATGACCTCGAGCGAGAATATGAGCCCAAATGAGCAACATGCATTACTAGGAATGTTGATGTCTTCTGCAAGTCATAATTTTTCTGATTGCTCTGTGAACATTTCAATCATTTATCTTCATTATATTTACATCAGATTAGCGCAGTTGTTAGTGCGCTCGCTTCTCACCAATGCAACCCGGGTTCGATCCTCGGACCGGGAAGTATGCGAGATGGTACGATGGTCGCCAAATCGGACAGTTGGGTTTTGTCCGGGTACTCCGGTTTCCTCCCACACGAATGACAACATATACGCTTTCATCCGCGCCAACGAGAGTGATTAATATAAGTTGTTATAACTTGCTTCGCAATCGTTGTAAAATAAATAAAGCTTACACTTGTATTTACAGCTACAGGAGTCAGAAATTGCTGGATACAAGTTGTGACATCCTATTTGAAACTGACTTGTTTTTCTACAACACTATGTTCCCGAGTTCGTACATGCATCACATGAAAGTACTATGCGTGTTTCTCTAGTAACATTTATTAATTTTTGTATTAAGTTTTATTTTATTATACCAATTGGCCATATCAGAACGAACCCATGACGAGGTCGACCTTCGGCTCCGTAGGCGGACGCCTTAACAACTATGCCACGAAGATGGCAGTAACGTATAATCTAATATGTGAACTGACCTTATTCTTCATTTCCTCCTCCCGGAGGTTCACATATACATTGACATTAGATTAACAATTACAACAAATTGCCTACAAAACAATAATTATAAAAATAAAATGTTTGTTTATTATAAATATCTATATACAGTGTTTGTTTATTATAGTGTCACCCTTATTGAAAGAACCAGCTATTACTGACTTATGATACACATTTTTACGAACATCAGTACTTGCCGAATCATACCGAATCATACCATTGAAGGCCAGACGCCAATCGTTAACCATTATTAAACTAGCCGGTGGCTCACCAACCGGCTATATTAGAACGAACCCGTGACGAGGCCGACCTCCCTCTCCGTAGGCGGACGTCTTAACCACTATACCACGGAGACGGCGGTTATTATCTATTATAAAGAATGTTATATATTACAGAAGTATACATACACATCAATAAATATGCGATCAGATACACAGCAATTACGGCAATTCTAAGAGTAATGACAGGCCCGTAGACACACTGAGGCACACCGAGGAAGCTGCCTCAGTTAAAATGTCCAAAGCAAACAAAATTACATGAACAATTAAATAAATAAAATGCAAAAATATATTCATTTGCTGTATAAAATGTTGACTGCTAAAGAGCTGAATGGTCAGTACATAAGTATACGTCTAAGCTCATTACTCCAGTAAACACAGGCATTCACTTCTATATCCCAACTATTTTAATGGGGAACATGCACCCGGGTCCCCTAGATTGCCACGGTTGAAATATGCCTCTGGCTACGGTATTGACTGACAATTGTGTTTTCTATATTTACTTTTTAATTTTCTTAAACGTTATTTCTCCACACTTTCTCGATCACATTTGGTATCTTTGTATCAGATCCAATCACAAATAGATATAACTGTGGAAGTCGTGATAGCGCAGTGGTAGCGTGTTTGCTTCAGATGCGAAATGTCCGGAGTTCGAGCCCCAGATGGAATCCATCGCCACGAGTGATAGAAAAGAGGCAATGTTGAATTTAAATGCCTTGCCTAAGGGCACACTCAAAACGGCTCCAACGGGGCTCGAACTATGTGCCCTTTCGCACACCTGAAGCGAATGCGTCACCACTGCGCTATCACGACTTCAACAGTTATATCTATTTGTGATTGGGTCTGATACAAAGAGACCAAATGTGATCGAGAAAGCTACCACTGCGCCATCACGACCTCCACAAAATATGGGTATATAAGTTATTTGATTTAGTAAAATTAACCAATTAAAATCATGAATAATTATATTCATTATAACTAAGCATGTTAGTGGACAAATCTAAAACCATACGATTCTCAGATTTAGAAATAATATATATTTTTTTTAATTTTAATCTATAAGCTTACAATAATTACCTTAGCACTCTCTGGTAGCACTACTATATATGTTCCTAATTTCACAAATTTATTACTATTGCGCACATATTATATATTATTAATGTCTTTAACGAGTAAAACAAACTGATATATTTCCTCCGGAGTTCACACGTAATGTAAACATAAACAGAACAAGTTCATCACATCCATCAGTATTGCTCTATCGAGAGAATGTCGGGAGTGGAACAGCTTTCTGCATGCAGTAAATGATAAGGAATCTATATAACAGATACTGGCAAATATATAAAGTAATATAAATTAGTTTGCAGATATTGCAGAGGAGTTTGTGCATTGGATAGATACAATGCGAAACTGTGGCCAGTCACTGCCCACTGAATGCTCTTTCAAGAGGATCGGTTCTCTTAGTTCGTTCTCTTAGTCGTGATAGCGCAGTAGATGCGCGTTCGCTTCAGGTGTGAACGGTCCTGAGTTCAAGCTCCATTGTAACCTTTACGATTGTGCCCTTAGGCAAGGCATTTAAATTCCACGCTGCCCATTCGCTCTTGCTCGTGGCGATGGATTCCATCAGGAATGAGGTCTCTATGATTATTCTTCATAAATAAAACAAACATCTAGTTACATTCTAATAATCCAACCAGAACGCTCGTTTCAACGCGAACTGCGCCGCTTGAGAAATTATCAAAACAAATTGAAATATTCTACGAAATCTCTTTTTGACGTACATTTTTGCCGAATAAACCTACACGTTAGTGGAAACACATTTTATTGATAATGTTATTCACTGTTAAAACTCTCCCGTCGAAGATTATTGTTGTTGCTGACAGAACCCGTGTCCTAGTATGGAAATGTGACCTGCTATGGCCAATGTCTGTGGCAATTGTTTGCAAAGTATACATGCATGTAGCTTAAAGTTGTGTTTTATTTGAAGAACAATATAAATACTCGGGATAGGCGTTATATTTGGACAGATTTGTTCCAAAAAAATTCAGATAGGGCCATTTTACTGATCGATGCGAAATCTGACATCCCACAGAGTAGAATCCCTGTACTTAAATATATATACTAGTACCCCCAAATGTGCCGAATCCCTGTGGTATTTTACAGATTGTATTCGTACTGAAAATAAATGCTTACCTGGCGAATGCTGGTTAATGTTGAAAGCCTATATCAATGAAACTTAAAGCGTTTCGTCACGAACCTATTTAAAATAAATATTGCAATCAACAACCAACTAACTGTTTTATTATGCACTTATCGCATTGTTGAAATCTTTCATCTGACTAATATAGCACTAGACTAGTTAAGGGCCATGAATATTTTAAATTTTTAATACATATGTGTTTGTTTACATGCTGCCGCTGTCAGGCGTGTAACTGAAAGTTCACATTTTATGCGTCTGCCCCTAATCATATTAACTGTCTTTCAGATGGGGCATTAAACGGAGGTCACGTGAAGGTGCTTTACACCGTGCACGTAAAATAACCAGAGGAGACTCTGGAATGGGTCTGTATCATTGCACTAGCCTCCACATTCTAAAATGACTAATCGCTTCAGGAGGCGTCGCTCATATAGGCAACCGATAGCGACGATAAATAACATTATAACACTCTCAGCCGATGGTGTATTATAAATTATTTGGAACATTCATAGAACACTGTTTAGTTGGTTCAAATCAGCGGTAAACACGAACACACATATGCCACATAGTACAAGTCTTAACAAATACAAGTCGTGATAGCGCAGTGGATGCGCGTTCGCTTCAGGTGCGAAAGGTCCGGAGTTCGAGCCCCACTGGAGCCGTTACGATTGTACCCTTAGGCAAGGCATTTAAATTCCACATTGCCTCTTCTCTCTCCTTCATGGCGATGGATTCCATCAGGAATGAGGTCTCGAGAGTGATTAATATAAGTTGAAAGAACTTGTTTCGCAATCGAGCTAAGCTAAATTTGTATAAACTAAACTAACAAATCATTACCGTACCATTTGACTCATCAAATGAAATCATATCAAATCGCAATCAAATACAGTCAAACCTGTCTATAAAGGCCACCCTCTGGAAGGTAAAAAATGTGGCCTTTGTTGGCAGGTGGTCTCTCAATAGAGTGTTAAAATTCATTGAAAATGGCTCGACGGGAGAGAAAAATGGTGGTCTTTAGACAGGTTTTTCATATGCGGCCTTTATTCGGAGGTGGCCTTTAGCACAGGTTTGACTGTACCCCAACAAGTAGTCACAAGTCAATCTAGCCAAACAATGAGGCAACACACTAAGGGTAATACGTGTGTCCTATACGGCAACACTGCATGGCTATCTGCATAGACTTCCTCACTCAACCACTGGTCGGATACTTTAAATGACGTAAACATGCCCTGCTTAGGTTGTGTGATATTTCGAATCGTATAAGATATACGCTGTAATCAACCAAATAGAAATATTTGCAAGTTTCAAATGTTAAACCATCTTCATCTGTTCGTATTGATCATTAAACACCAACTGGAAAGTTGTTTTGTTCTCATAAATAAGGTGGATCCTTGTGGAAACTGTCGAGCCGTGTGTATCAGTGAGTGCTTTAACTATGTTAGTGTCAGTGTATACCAGTAGTTTGATTGTTGTTCAAAACGGAGAGGTGCATGCAATACTTGCACCGTTGCTTTCAATGAATGCGTTACTGTGCTGGTGACATTAACGTAGTTGATCTCGAGTGCACACTTACAACATAAGCATACGTTCTTATAGCGGGAATTATTATTGTCAATGATAAATCTAGTCTTATTTCTATAAACTGTCCGTCGCTCAAATGGGCAACCAGTAGCGACGATAAATAAACTTAAATAGAAAAAACATATTCGCATGCTAATCTAGCAGGTAGTCATTGCGCCACGGCAGATTTGGAATACATCGCCATTTATTTGGGATTCGTTTATTAAAAAGTGTAATCTTTATTTATTTTACAACGATTACGAAACAAGCTTTAACAACTTATATTGATCACTCTCGTTGGCGCGGATGAAAGCGTAAATGTGACCATTCGTGTGGGAGGAAACAGGAGTACCCGAAGAAAACCCACATGTCCGATCTGGCGACCACCGTACCATCTCACATACTTCCCTGACCGAGGATCGAACCCTGATTGCATTGGTGAGAAGCGAGCGCGCTAACCACTGCGCTACTCGGACAGTGCGTACTTATATCCTATTAGCTTATTCGTGTTTTGATTTTAATTAGGGATGGGACCGAATATTCGAATATCCGAATACCTGACCGAATATTCGAATCCTATTTCGGTATTCGAATACCAAAAAATAAAATAATTCTATTTTCAATTTTTGTTTTAATATTTGTCATTTCTAGTTATTTCAATCTATAAAGTACACTGATTCACACCTCCTCGTGTGTTTGTTTAAGTGCGAAAACTTGGCCACCTGTTCCCAATCTCGCGCGCCCTCGGGCGCCTCGACACTTTGTACAAGGTGTTGTTATAGAAGCTTAGCTTCAAACAACTTTTAATGGGGAAATTATGCAAATCGACCAGTACCTTATTTAAATAAAATGATCAATATGGTCCCAATATGGTCACTAAAACGAAAAACAATGCTAATTGCCTCTTTGTGAACAACATACCATTTCAAAGTGAGACACCGACGAATAAAACGGAAAATGTCATTGGATGTTTTGTAACTAATTATTTACTCAATAATATTGAGTCAATCTTCATTTTTACACCAATTTGTATATATAGAAATAAAAATGTGAAACTTTCTCATTTATTGTCATTCTGTCTGATAATTATAACTACTATTCAAAATTCATCATGCCTCCGCGTCAGCCATCAGCTGTATGGAAATTCTTCACGCGCTCTGCCGACAAGACTTCCGCTACATGCCAACTATGCAACGACAAGTTTGCGTACACTTCTGTTCATTAAACAATAGAAACAATCCTTGATATAGACCTCACAAGTCGTAACCAAATCCATGTCAATATAAGTTAATTTCACGACGTGTAAAATACACGCATGTACCGGTGAACCGGTGCAGGTCAGGTTTGAAAAAGTTTGGATTTGTTGTGAAATATTCATCGAATATTCGAATACTATTCGAATACCACTTTCGAATATTCGAATACCATTTAGCTATTCGGTCCCATCCCTAATTTTAATCAATTATCTACGACTAATAAAGATAACAATAATCAGTGTTAATATGTATATATAATATAATATATATATTGACCTCTGAGAGCAAAGTTGCATAACTGTACCTTGCATTTTAACATGCACGTTAACTTTTGGCTAAAACTAAGCATGTTCCCTAATATCTCTGCAAATATATTGAGACTGCATTGTAAATGCATGCATGTATTCTAGGATTTATGGAATAAGTTCAGTACGACATACATTATTGATAGCTAAATGTAAAATCTCGGGAGGAGTACCGTATAATGTATTCACCAAGCTATACGACACTGTTGTTTGGCCTGTAATTGCTTATGGTGCCTCAATATGGGGGCATAAATCCTTTCCTTATATAAATGCTGTCCAAAACCGAGCTATGCGGTTTTATCTTGGTGTCGGCAAGTATACACCCAATGCAGCCGTTTCCGGTGAAATGGGTTGGCAACCTCCCATTGTCCGTCAATGGAAAACAGTTTCTACGTTTTGGGTACGAATTTCCAATACAAATAACTCGAGATTGAACAAACGAATTGCACTTTGGGCAAACGGGAAATCTGCTTCCTGTAAAAACTGGTTCTATTTTGTTAAGAAACATGTTTACGGATAATGATTTTGCAGAATTGTGTAACTTATCTGCTCCAATTTGTCTAAACCTCATTGTGTCGAATGTGTGGAAAAATTTGGTATGAACAAATATATAACAGATTGTTATGCCTTTATAAATAGCATTCATGGTACTACTGGACGAGGTCGTAACAAATTAAGAACGTATTGTAAGTTTAAGCATGTATTTGAACCTGAGGAATATTGTAAAATGATTTTACCTACACGACACAGGTCGGCATTTAGTAAATTTAGATGCGGTGTTGCACCAATCCGTATAGAAACCGGAAGGTATGAGAATTTAAGATTAGACGATCGTAAATGTCCATTTTGTAATGTTATAGAAGATGAACATCACGTTTTATTGGAATGTGCCATATATAATGATCTAAGAACTGTACTATTGCAGAAGGCAATATTAGCTGACCATAATTTCTGTAATATGACAAAACGTGATCAATTTCTATTTCTATTCAGTAATCAATCAGTGATAAGACTTTGTGCCAAAATCTGTTTTAATATACTACAGCGTCGTTACTTTTACCTTTGTAAATAATGCCCTTTTTGTGTTAATTACTATATATCTATGATTTTTACAGACTACAAGAAGCAGCTGCTAATTAGGTCATTCTCGATCTGATCCTGGGTGATTACTGATTTTGTAAGATATTTCTTAATAGCGCACTATAGCTTGTTTTTCGATTCAGTGTTTTATACCATTTTGTTTTATTTCGTATTTAAATATAAATTAGCAACTGTTTCTTGGCTTTAGAATGTAAATAAACATTAACTAATAGTAGTGTGGGATTTTATAATGTGATATGTTTTGTTGCAATATGTCTCTTATAATTCTATTCAGAATGGCTATGTACTTTTAATATGATTGTTTACATTTGTGTTTGCATTACATGTATGTACATAGATGAGACTTTAATAAAGATTAAAACTACATATAAAACTTGATAGCGAGCTGGATGTTCACGGTAACGAAAGTTGGGAAAAGAGTTTCGATGTGTGTTTTACGTTACTTTATTGTCGCTATCGGTTGCCCATATGAGCAACGCCTCCTGAATAGATTAGTCATTTTCGATTTTTGGAGGATAGTGCAGTGATATAGAATCACATTCCAGAGTCTCCTCTGGTTCTTTTACGCGCATGGTGTACAGCACTGACACGAGACCTCGGTCCCATCTGAAAGACTGTTAATTGTATTAGGGTCAGACGGGGGATCGAACCTGGATTACCAATACAGCTTGTTACCACTGGACTACAGATCGGTATGTAGAGTGTCGATATTGATTGTTTGTAGGTTGTCTATACGTAAATAGGCAGACGTACATCCGAGGTCCACGAATGTAGTCCCAATAACTAATATAGTTCATTTTTGCTTTTTGGTAAAAAATGCATTTTCATATTTTTGTTTTTTGAGAAATTATGTGACTTGAGAAGACTTCAGACTAGTTGATGTGGTATAGGAATGCAGGCCATTGCAAACTGAATGTTGGTACACTGTATTATTTGGCGGAGGAATACAGTGTGTAATCACAGTGACGTTATTCACAGACTATGCAATCATTACTTGTGGGACAATTTTGCTGTTTTCCAGTTTGATTTGAATACCTCTTTACAGTGGATGTGGTATCAGAAGAAATGAAAGATTGGAACGATAAATGAACAGATTGTATCTTTTTACTTTTTACTATGTCGTGATAGCGCGTTCGCCTCAGGTGCGAAATGGTCGGAGTTTGTGCCCCGCTGAATCATTTACGGTTGTGCCCTTAGGCAAGGCATTTAAATTCCACATTGCCGCTTCTCTCTCCCTCGTGGTGATGGATTCCATCAGGAATCATGTCTCGATAGTGATTAATACTTGTCAAACTTGTTTGACAATCGAGCCAAAATAAATTTGTTTAAACGTTTTATTATGTATTTAATAGGCAATGTATTTGATGCTTTACAACCTATAGCAGCAAAGTTACAATAGTACGTCACAGAGTAATCTCAATCTAAAAGATATGCCAATGAGAGACATCGGTCAGTTACTGCCCCTGACTACTCTCTAAAAGTAGGTAGGTCCTATTAAGTGTTTTCCTCTGTTTTTATCGTTGTTTCCTTTGCACAACATGCTAGCAATTTTATCCCACTATCGCTTCTTATGATTATTAAATTACTATATTTCAACAGATCTCCTACAGTATATGCAATGAGTACTTATTTGTAAAATAATGTTATCACTTAATTAACACGTTTTTGATAAAATCACAATTATCATACCGCAACATTTTGATAGGGCATAACAGTAAAAACAAAGGATTCTAACTGAAAGGACCTATTCACACTTTGGAATACATTAGACTGTATCGGCCAAGGGAGGTAATAGAACATTACAGATGTCTCTCATTGAACGAATCTAATAATACATCGTTGGAAATAGTTTATTGTCAATACTCGCAATTGAAAGAGCATCTGTTAATATCTAATCGAAATACATATAATGTCAACAAGAAACGCATAATCGTTCTCGTCAGTCTGTCTTTCGTAAATGTCAAATCCCTCGCGGGTATATACATGTATTCATCTTCCTCCTATTCTGTCTAGTTCAGTAATTGATATGAAGTTCCTATTTCATAATATATATATATACGTTATATCTACGCCAAATGACTATATCTATGTTTGAACTCTCTCTCTGAGGCTTTACCTCATTCATATTAATAAGTTGGTTGTCTTATTCATATTAATAAGTTTGTTGTCTTATTCATATTAATAAGTAAGTTTTGCAGGTACGGTTGTCTTGCAATTACTGTATATATAGAGTAAAGCATGCACTGCATTGTAAATCGGTAACAATTTAAGCATCACTAAGCGATAACAGTGACTTAGATTATGTATATAAGTGTTATCTATGTTTGGACACAATGATTTACTGTAGGTGTTCTAGTCCACTCAGCGATCTTTCCACCCTTCTGCAATGTTCACTCACGTAGAATCTGATCTCATGGAGTGCTACTATGAATGTATGTGAGATGGTACGATGGTCGCCAGATCGGAGAGGGTGCATTTTCTCCGGGTACTCCTGTTTCCTCCCACACGAATGACAGCATTTACGCTTTCATCCGCGCCAACGAGAGTGATTAATATACGTTTTTGGGGAGGGTAGTTTACTAATGTTGCTAGAACTTGTTGCCCAACCCATTTTGCATTTTATCACATATAATGAATGTTAAGTCTATATGTACTATATATGTAAAATAGCAAATAAAATATGATTAAACAATTAATATAAGTTGTTACAACTTGCTTCGCAATCGTTGTAAAATACATATTTAACCTTACTATGCTTGTTGTGTAACTACTTGTGATTGTTGACTAAATGAGTTGGAAATTGAATGTCCAGACGTTGCATCAATTACTCTTGTCAATATATTACTAGTAAAACAATATATGTATGTTTCTCACAGAATGTGGCTATATAACGATCACAATGCTCGTATAACAATGTTCTTAAACCTGTCAATACCTACTTATCGCTGTTGTTGGCTTCTCCTAAGCTTTATTCCTTGAATACATACTTGTTGCTGCAAACAGGCTGAGCAATTTCTATCAAGTACTATATGCCGAACCCAAACCTTTGTTTGTTGAACCAACAGAGAGTATAACAAGGTGAAAACGGACAGCGTAATTTCCTATGTTCGCACAATTATCCAAGCCAGGAACTCGACAAATGTCTCAATTATGATGTGTTGATTTGTGTGGCATGTTCTCACCTTCACAACTGCTGATGCATCATGGTCGGGACATGTGATTGTGGATGTTGGGAACGTGCGATTATATTGTGTTGGCATAACAATAAAGTTTTATTGGGGATTTGTGCATACCAGCATAAAATTGTTCAACATTGAACATTCATCATTTAAAATGTGTATTCGTACTGCTATGTATACGAATCACTTACGCTGTCAACATTTGAATTAATTTAATTTAAGTATATTAAAGCGACAATACATTAGCTATTTTTGCTATTTGCTAATTTGCTATTATATGGTATAATTATTGCCCACACATACGTCGTATACGCGGTTTGTTGACATAGCAAAATAATGTAAGTAGTGTCGACATGCATGCATAATACAAAGCGTTTATCCTGAATAACACGAGTTATGCTACATATTTACTGTGATATCTCACATGTGTGCCTATGCATATTTATTTGTAGACTAATCTTAATTAAAATATTGCGTGTTTAGTATTGACTTCAATGACAAACAAACGTCAATTCAGGAGCCTGGATGACCGTTATATGAAATCCTATTTTCACGTTTGAAAATTTGTATACCACAAAAACACTGTTAAATTGATTCAATGGCGGTGTTCAATGTATTCAAAAGAATTTGCAGTAACAATGCATGTATACGTGAAAATATGCATTTTATTTGCTTTTTGCGATGTTATGTCGCTTTAAAACACCAGGAATATACACTATTGACACTTAATCAGAATGGTGTCTTCTAATGAACGTTCAAGACAAATAAGGACATGGAGAAATGAGAAAAATATTGTTGAAAATCACAAGTACAATGCTAACTTTGTGTCAAAAACTGGTCAAATAGTGAAGTATTGAGTAGTGTTGAGTGCCGTTATCTTCGAAGATGATGCACAGTTGGTTTCATGTTATAAAAACTTTGGTCATATCTCAAACTCGACCTCCATTGATTTGATTGGTTGAATCTGAGATTTACACTCAGTTGGACCAATCAGAAGCTTCATACTGAATTTGAGATTGGAAACAAGTTCAATAACCTCCAGACAAGGAGGCGCAACATCTATGGATGGTAATCAGTGTTGTGTTTGTACCAAACAGGTTAACGTCTGGTCACCGCTGATTGATAAAACATCAGTACGGTGCCTAGCTACTAGATATCATCTTAGACAATAATATTCCTGGAACTGGAACCGACGCAGAACTACAACTTCTCTACAAAAACATCCATAGTGGACAGCAACACATATCCATCAACTCAACGGATAGTCGACGAGTCCTAGAATGTTTTGTTCGCATATGCTTTGTGATTGTGAGACGGAGTAAATATCCGCACTCACATAGAAAGGTCGAACATAAGTACATGTCCTAAGATAATTTAATTAACTTTTCAAGTAAGTTATATACAATGTGTTCACGTTTTCGATGTACTTATGCAACTAAAACAGTCAACTCAACTCCGACTTCATAATAAAATGTAAATATTTTAGAGAGAGCATGGTGATTAACGTCAACCTATCTGCATCCGTTGGCTACTGTTCCACCGCATTTGACGTCAGAGATATGTAACCTGAACACAACATGAATTACACGCAGCCGCCCACAGAGCATCATTAGATGTTATTGTCATATTTATTAGAGAATTAGTTTAAGCTACATGTATTAACATATCTATAAAAAATGCACTCGCCCGTGGGTGATTAGCAGTGGCGAGTATCAACACCATTAATTATCTTTCAATTGCGATTCGATAATTATTCGGTAGTAGATGGTGGACTTTAGTCAGAAAGGAGACCCGAAATATTATTAAGTGCATAAGAAATGTTATCTATCTATCTATCTTCCTTTGTTGTCGAATCCCTCGTGGGGATGTTATATGTAACTCCATGCCGACATTTGGTATTGCTGTGCTTGTTAGCTATATGCCCATAGAGTGATTCACACACACTTCAATGGAGCATTTATTTAAATCCCACATCCCGCTAGCTTTAAACAGGATCACTTCATGACAATGATATTTGGATAACTGGTGACGTATTAACTCGCCTAACGATCCTCGTATATTATATCTAGTAGTTGTGATATTTCGAAACGTTGTAAACTATATTTGAAATTCCATGCGAGTTCGCTAAAATACTCAACAATCTGGAAAGCTATCGATTATTTATATAACTACAAAATAGCAACAACAATCTGAAAATTATACTCAACCATCAATTGAACATATGCCATATAATATAAGAATTTAGATGAATTATATCTGATTGTAATATCTAGTCTCCTGTAACTCAATGATTGAGTGGCAGCATACATTATGTTTTTATGTTTTATATATATGTACATGTTTGTATTGTATATATGCTGATGAGACTGAAATAAACTATATATCTATATATATGCCAAGCGCTGCATGCCAAATGTTACTTAATCCAAACAAAATTGGACATTTTGCTAGAGACTGCTTCTTTGAATGTACATGTATATAATTATACACTTTAAACGCTCTCCTTTTTGTACTTAGGAAAGAAGGAAGAGATTATCATAGAAGTACAACCTTCATAAGAATTAAGAGCTTAACGAATCTACTATTTTTACGGGAATTGAAACAGGAGCTCTTAAATCATTTTGCTTAAAGCATGTATGTGTCAATGCCCCGCCTGAACACATTAACAACTCTGGAACACGAGTGTTCAAATGAAGCATCTAGATTGATCTCACATAGTTGAGAACATTAGTTTAAAATACAAGAATATCAACAAATCAAAGTGCAAAGACAGAAAACGCTACAAAGTTGACAAGAGTACTCAACGACACTCAAATTGAACTAGACAAATGCTTGCAACTTAATGCTGAGCTGCAAAACGACAACAGTAGAACTGGTAGAGTAGAGTGTTGGTTATATATCCCGTGCTGGTTTTGCATTACGTGATCTAGAGACTGGAATCATACTAAACGTGCATGTAGAATGATTGTTGTTCAATCTGCAACATAAACGGCTAGAGCCGGTCTATTTTATGAAATCAGGATGTTGAATTCCCCCCCCCCCCGCCGACGAAATAATACACATATATCGTTCGTAGCATTATATTAGTTTACACATTTATGTTCTATCATGTACAATGTTATTTACAAATCAAATTCGGAATTACATGGAAAGCTATACAGCCTAGTGTTGTCCTCTGTTTGGAAAATAGCATTAAATTGGGTCATGTTAGAATGGACATAATGATTGTCTTTTAAACGATGAAGACAAATATTACGTCGTAAACACATCATTAGAGATGTCGAACACAATATTGCATACTTTCTTCTTAATCCTATTACGAAACTGTAAATTATAAACTTTTATGACAATGTGCATGTACATTGTGGAAATAAAATATTGCTTAACTGAACAGGTGTATGGACAATACTGCGTCAAAGGGATGATATGATATATTCTGAAATATTGCTATGATGAAACCAAGTTATAGATATACAGTCTACATCCGCTATGTCAAAGTCGCTTATGTCGAATTATCCGGTTATCTCGAATCAAAGTCCCGTTTCAGACACTATAATTTTACATATAACTGGCTCTGTTTATATCGAATTTATAAGTCAAACTTCGGTTATGTCGAAGTATGTTGTTCGTTCCGACGGAATTCGACATAACGGATGTAGACTGTATGTCTTTATTTATAGACGATTACCTGTTATTAATTAGTTCTGAGTCAATCCTTATTAGGGTCATCTTCAATTTAATATGCTATCATAGATGTACATCCACAATAATTGCAATCCAAGGACATAGTGTGCAAACACAGCTATTTTGCACACGATACTAAGTATTGTGATTGTCTAATGTATATATTATAAATAGAAATGACCGTACTATAGTTATGCAATATTCGCGCCTAAAATGCAACAAGCTATTTAGGCGCGCAAAAAGATGATTACATGAGATATTAATTTGTGTATCGTTAATTTATCTTACCGCGAGAAATTATGTAATAGTTGTCGGTTTCTTTTGATGAGGCGCCAATATGTCTGGCTGTTTCGTTAAAGTTACGATTTTGATTGCGTAAGGTAACAGGTGGTCAGCGCCACGCTGTCTGACTTAAAGGTATATAGTTCCGAGTAAATGATAGAGAAATTAGAGCACAATAGGCTGTCCTTATGCAAGGATTGATTGTGTATCTCAAATAGAAAACAATTACTGTTTCTATGACACTAGAGACGAGATGTATTCTGTATATTAATTTAATATACTTATAAAACGAACTATAAACTGAACTTAAGTGTTACAGACACATTGGGTAGCGGTGGATTAAGTAGCACCGTATGTCTTGAATAGAATACGTGATAGCTAAGATAAAAGACGAGATGTCATCTGTATATTAATTTAATATACTTATATAACGAACTATAAATTGAACTTAAGTGTTACGGACACATTGAATAGCGATGGATTAAATAGCACATAATATATCTTGAATAGAATACGTGATAAATAATATGATATAGATAAGAGATACAAATTATCTCTAAAATATAGCGGTACTAAATTGATACCAGGACAGTTCGGTGAGATATTGAATTTATCAAGAGACGCGAGTGGCTGATCAAATTAGACAGTCTAATTGAGATACCCTTGATTGTATATTGAAGATTAAAAATGTAATCCAATTATCGACAGGGCGGTGATCTAATAAAGACACTAGAAATTAATGAGGCTTGAAGTGATTATGATATAGATAAGAGATCATAGATTCACGAGACTTGAATATACGAAATAGGAGAATACACCAGACGACCAGTAAAATAGATAGAAAAGAACATTGTGTTACGTTGTTATTGTATTGATAGAGCAATGAAATATACCCCTAGACAACCGACCAGAGAGTTTATATAGCTTAAACCTTGGAAAGAGCCGTAAATAGACCAGACGTAGATAAGAGCCGACGAGGGGGGACGCCACAATAGTTACACCATTCAATATGCATGCACAATGTAGTGAATGTAGCTTAAAAACAATAGCATAAACCAATCATCTAACCCAACTACAAACAACATATCATATTGAATTGCAACCACACATAGCAGTGACCTGATTAAAGTTGTTGTAACCATACTTTAAATGTGTCCTTGAATACATACTGAACGACCTCTACGTCCTGTTCCATTTCTACGGACCTGAGTATTCTAAGGATTTCCTGTACATACCACGTCGTCTTGGACCATGGATATCAATGTTTGAAACATATAATTACTGTCTCCGTGGCCTAGTTGTTAAGGCATCCAGCTACGGAGCGGGAGGTCGATCGAAGGTTTGAACCTCATAAGGGGTTCGTTCTGATATGGCCGGTTGGTGAGCCGCCAACTAGTTAAATAGTGGTTACCGACAAAGATAGGATTCGGGATTCTACTGATGACCATTAAAAGGGTGTATCACAAGTCAGTAATGACTGACCCTTTCAATAGGGCAAACACTATAATATAATAAACAAGCACTTTACTTTACTTACCTACATATATGTAGTAACTTTGTTTCAACGTGTTATGATTATATCAAATAATTAAACAAACTAATCTTTAAGCTTCCGATTTAATCCATTTTCGTTTTGTATACAATGTATATGTAATGTACATTATTATCAGATAAATATGTTTAAACCAAACAAACTAATCAAGGATAAAGTCATGTAGTCTCGCCCTGGTATGGGTTTATCAACACAATGCATTAACTTTACTGCTCGCGGAAATATACGTATGTAAAGTGTTAGTCTATTATAGAGTCACCCGTATTTAAAGAGCCAGCCATTTCTGACTTATGAGGCACCTCTTTTTTTTATGAACAGAATAATGATGCTTGTATGCCTGGCGCCAGGCTGGTAGGCAATCGGTAACCATTATTTAACAAAGAGGGATTGTAGCTGGTGTACGTTGATGATTCTATTCTCGTCAATTAACATAGCCTGGAACTATGTGATTGTCTGAATTACTAAACATTATGTAGTAGTTTCTGGAAATCCAATTAGAAAGGATCGCCGAAAACTTTCAATTGATTTGATGTTTACTTTGGTTAAACTAGACTGAATGATGGATGTTGTTATTGTATTACTTGCATAGTCTGGGATCCACTCTGTCCATTTATCACTTGTTTAATTCTTGCAA
This sequence comes from Archivesica marissinica, assembly GCA_014843695.1. Taxonomy (NCBI): domain Eukaryota; kingdom Metazoa; phylum Mollusca; class Bivalvia; order Venerida; family Vesicomyidae; genus Archivesica; species Archivesica marissinica. Next base: position 81,555,145 of record CM026404.1, read on the forward strand.
GATATCATCAGAAACTCAATACGGCTCAATTAAGGGTATCGGTGTTAAACACATATGTCTATGACTGACCAGGCGCATTATATCAATGCCTAGTCCCAAGTTAGTATTAGCAGTGTAGGTGCTGATGCGGTATGGGTTATTCCTCTACTGACAGGTTCTAAGTTCATCAATGTTTTAGTAGTATTGTGACAGATGAACACACGTATATATTGTACAATATTTGGATTTATATCATCAGTTCAAACTGTTCACTAATTATTTTATCAATCGGTTACTGCTCTATTAGTTAATACAAATTTACTTCAATTGCTTAAAGATGCGAAAGGCCCGGAGTTCGAGCCCCGCTGTAGCCGTTACGATTGTGTCCTTAGGCATTTAAATTCAACGTTGCCTCTTCTCTCTCCCTCGTGGTGATGGATTCCACCAGGAATGAGGTCTCGCGAGTGATTAATATAAGTTGAAAGAACTTGTTTCGCAATCGAGCTAAAAATAAATTTGTATAAACTAATACAAATTTATTTTAACCCGATTGTGAAACAAGTTCTTACAATTAACATTAATAACTCCCGAGACCTCATTCCTGATGAAATCCATCGCCACGATGGAGAGAGAGAAGAGGCAATGTGTAATTTAAATGCCTTGCCTAAGGACACAATCGTAACGGCTACAGCTGGGTGCGAACTCCGGATATTTCGCACCTGAAGGGAACACGCTACCACTGCGCTATCACGACTGCTATACTATTATATTATGTTCACATTGTGTTTGTAATATAAAGTTGATACGTTCAGCCTCTTACACGTAATAATGATCCTGGAATCAAATATTGCAAGCATCCTCGCGTAATTGAAAGTTGATTTATATACTCCATCTTGAATGCTCAATTAAGCCATACTCTGATAAATTAGTGTTGTAAGGATGGAATTGTTATACGATAATTGAAAAAAAACCCCACACGGAGAGAGAGAGAGAGAGTGGGGGGGGGGGGGAGAAAATCGGTCTCGATATTCTTAACAATGTTCACGGAAGTCTGTTTAATGGTAATTATTATTGTATGGAACATAATGGTTGTAGAACAAAACATTCCCGTCAAATGCGAATACCGGCAACATTTTACTTAAAGTGAAATAACATCATTGAATATTTCCTTGAAGTTGAAGTAGGATTGCTGCTCCACATTCTTCCACAGTAATGTGAATACTAAATTTGCATCGGCATAAGGAGGTTTATGCGATCTATGGACCCGCAAAAGTTAAAAAAGAGGACGTTCTGGAACGAGCAACACAGCTCGCCTGAAGCGTCATTTGATTGTTACTCAATCCTACTAAAGTGGAGATAACCACGTGATACTGACGTTTATAAATTATGCATATTTATTCAGATTACTACGAAAATATGTGAGTGCTTGTGCAAATGGCGAGATTTAACCGTAAATGTGTACGTTTAGCGAGATATAACGGTCAATGTGTACGCTTGGCGAGATACAACGGTAAATGTGTACGCTTGGTGAGATATAACGGTACATGTGTACGCTTGGCGAGATATAACGGTCAATGTGTACGCTTGGCGAGATACAACGGTAAATGTGTACGCTTGGTGAGATACAACGGTAAATGTGTACGCTTGGCGAGATATAACGGTAAATGTGTACGCTTGGCGAGATATAACGGTAAAGGTAAATGTGTACGCTTGGCGAGATATAACGGTAAATGTGTACGCTTGGTGAGATATAACGGTAAATGTGTACGCTTGGCGAGATATAACGGTAAATGTGTACGCTTGGCGAGATATAACTGTAAATGTGTACGCTTGGCGAGATATAACTGTAAATGTGTACGCTTTGCGAGATATAACGGTAAATGCTAACTCTTTGTGATAATTGATAGCACACCCGTTTATACGTGATTGATACACATGCTGTGGCACGCATTGTTTTATAACTTGCTTTATGATTTAAATGTGTTTATTAGTTAAAATACACAGATGTTGTGGCAAATATTTGGAGAGAAAAATACGATATAAATACATAGGAAGCTATGGTGGGTGGTGATTTCATACCATCATTTTATTTTTGGAAAATTCCAACACGAGGTTATTCTTCTATACACATTTATATTTGCTCGATTGCGAAACAAGGTATATTAATCACCCTCGAGACCACATTCTTTATGGAGTCCATCGCCACGAGGGTGAGAGAAGAGGTAGCGTGACATTTAAATGCCTTGCCTAAGGGCACAATCGTAACGGCTCCAACGGGGCTCGAACTCAGGGCCCACATGAAGCGAACGCGCTACCACTGCACTATCACGACATCCACGAGGTTCATAGCATATGGTACGACATCACCTCGAGTGTAAAATCCTGTTATCACATTACCATATATAGCGCTTGTTTTTAATATTGTTGCACAAAATAATGTTAATACTTCCATTTTGGCGTCAATCGTCAAGCGCAAATTGTCATGACGTCACTAAATTGTCATGAGATCATTATGTTTTAAGCGTTATAATTATGTCGAGGCTAATTTTAAATAGCCGTGTGTCTTATCTTTAACGTTATGCACCATTTTAAATAGCCGTGTGTCTTATCATTAACGTTATGCGCCATTTTAAATAGCCGTGTGTCTTATTATTAACGTTATGCACCATTTTAAATAGAAATATGCATAATTTAACGTTTTATTTACAAACTATAAAGTATTATTCTCTCAGCCAATCAGAAACCTTCCAGGTTGTATTAGACATGTGTACACAAGAACATATGCAATTGAAGCCTGAGTTAGTTCGTGAAACTAGCTAGTTAGTTGAGAACAAGTCGTATGGGAATACACTTTATCATGAGCATAGACCCACCAAACAACCTAAGCTCACATAATTTCATATGTTCATGACAGAATATAGCATGGGTTCCAGTCTGTCGATTTTTCACTTTTTAACTTCTAGCCAAATGACATGTCGATATTTTCAGAAACTCAATACGGCCCAATTAATAGTCTCGGTGTTAAAATATATTTATTTGACTGACGAGGCAAACTATATCGACGCCTGTTCCCAGGCTATACAGAATTCACTGACAACCTTGATGGATTTGCTAAGTACCAATTCGCGAAAATTAATTTGGATTTGATATGAAAATATCTAAATATATAAGATTAAAGTATCACATTAGACACTGGTGAGTATGTAATTGTGAATAATGTGAAACACAGCCACGTCATTGAAAGATATAAAACCACATTTGTATAATATAAGTTTACCCGTGACATAATTCTAAGCTTTGTACAATTTGTTCCAGGTATTAAATTTCGAAGTAAAGGAAACAGCAGATGTAGTGTGTCTGATCGAATTATATACAGCTCAAATGATGACACTGTACGTAAGTACTGGCATGCTACAACTATATGTGTCGGCGGTAGAATAGTTGATTCATCTGTAAAAATAATGTGATCGTTTTATGCGGAGCTCTGGGTAATACCTGGATAAAGTATTGAAATATCAATTATGAAAAAATGGCATCAGATCGTGAGTGGACTATTTAGCAACTACTTCTCAGTATGCATAACATTACAATGAGTTAATACACATCAATATTAACAAAGGTAAAAGGCACCGCTTTATAACATACTAAAACAGGTTTTGGCACATAACCTGATTAAACTATAGTTGGAAAACAAACTATTTATGTGTGTGTTTACGTTTATTTATCGTCGCTACCGGTTGCCCATATGAGCGACGCCTCCTGAAGAGATTAGTCATTTTAGATTTTTGGAGGATAGTGCAATAATACACAGAGAGAGACCAATTCCAGAATCTCCTCTGGTTCTTTTACGTGCACGGTGTAAAGCACCGACATGATACCTCGGTTTAACGTCCCATCTGATAGACTGTTAATTTTATTAGTGTGAGACGGGGGATCGAACCTGCTATTTAGTTTTATCGTTAACAAACAAGGGGGCTTTGTTAAGAAGATCGACTCTCAGAAGCAAAACTTTATGGAAATCTAAATGTAGAGTATTATTAATATTTGGTAGAATTAAACAGTTGTTTAATTACCAGATCCTAACTCAACACAACTCAACACAAGCATAGCATATTTCGTGGAATTGCCTAGCTTAGATGATATCTAGTGTTTTTATTACACCAGCTGTAATGGTATTGCCGAAAAATAATTTAGTGAGTGTTTTTATTGAAAATGTAATCATAACTTAAAATAATAACAATAATAAAATTTAAAATGATTACTAAAACGTAATAAACTACTTGATTGATAGGTATTTTTCTTGGTTAGGTCGTGTCGGATAATTATCTTTTAACTGTACACATGCCAGAACAATTAGGCAACAAGAATAATTCCAGCATTACATAATAGTCTAACTGAATAATAATCAGATACATCAGGTAAAGTAATTGTTTCATACGATATATGTGTTTATCACATAACATTGCGTGTATACAGCGTAATAAAGTCATCTCATAATTTCTAATATCTACACACGTGTAATACCACCTGGAAGGATTCTGATTGGTTGAGCGAATACTCCTTATAATATTTTGGTTTATACAAATTTATGTTAGCTCGATTGCGAAACAAGTTCTTTCAACTTATATTAATCACTCTCGAGACAGAACTCATTCCTGATGGAATCCATCGCCACGAGGGAGAGAGAAGAGGCAATGTGAAATTTAAATGCCTTGTCTAAGGGCACAATCGTAACGGCTCCAGCGGGGCTCGAACTCCGGACCTTTCGCACATGATGCGAACGCGCATCCACTGCGCTATCATGACTTCCAATTCCTTATACTATGTAAATTAAACCGTAAATGATGCCTATTTTACAGACGGATCTGTAGTCCAGTGATAATACGCTGTACTGGTAATCCAGGGATCGCAGGTTCGATAAAATAAAATTAACAGTCTTTTAGATAAGACGTTAAACCGAGGTCTCGTGTCGGTGCTTACACTGTGCACGTAAAAGAACCAGAGGAGACTCTGGAATGGGTCTCTGTCTGTATCATTGCACTATCCTCCAAATATCTAAAATGACTAATCTCTTCAGGAAGCGTCGCTCATATGGGCAACCGGTAGCGACGATAAATAAACGTAAATCACACACACACATGTCTATTTCTTGGAGAATGGGTGCATAATGTTAACGATAAGACATAATTATGCCGATTTAAAAGAAGTTTCGACGCAATTAAAACATAATTCAATCCAAGTGAATTGGCATAAACAGCAAAATACGATTTGCTTGCATTAACAAATACAATATGAAGTATGACAAATACAACACATATAATTACATGCAACATCACAACAACATTATATCTTAAATCTTCGAAGGTATCTTAACAAATTTTAACACCTTCATTTATACACATAAATATAACTCTGCTTTGCTTAGTGACGTCATGCACATTTACTGACGTCATTACAATTTGCGCTGATACTTGGCACAAAAATGAAGGTAGCAATGTTATTTATTAAAACCAGCGCATTATGGTAATGTGATAACAAAGATCTTACATGAGTGGTGGTTTCATACCATATTTTATGAAACTCATTTTGGAATGTTGCTATTAAATTAATCTCGCCAAAATGGTTCGCTTAATAGCAAATATTTTAATACTCGTTTCAAAATATAAGGCATGGAATTGCCACTCATGTAAGATCCTCTGTATGCAAATAAGTCAGATTGTAGATAGACGAAACTTCGAGATACAAGAAAAAGTATTTTCTTAACATTACAAATAAATGTAATAATTCTTTACAACTACGATGATTGTATATTTTAACTGAATCTTTATCTCTCGTGAGATTCACATATACATTAACACTGAACTTCAATCATTAAAACTACGGCTAGTTAGTTTATACACATTTATATTAGCTCGAGATCGTGAATGACAACTATGTGTCTAGCTTTATCGTATTGTATCACATTGTATTGTATCGTGTATTATATCGTATTGTATCGTAGTGTATCGTATTGTACCGTATTGTATCGTAGTGTAGTGTATCGTATTGTACCGTATTGTATCGTAATGTATCGTATTGTATCGTACTGTATCGTATTGTATCGTATTGCATCGTATTGTATCGTGTATTATATCGTATTGTATATATTGTATTATATTGTATCGTAGTGTATCGTAGTGTATCGTAGTGTATCATGTATTATATCGTAGTGTATCGTATTGTATCGAATTGTATCGTATTGTATCGTATTGTATCGTATTGTATCGTATTGTATCGTATTGTACCGTAGTGTATCGTATTGTATCGTATTGTATCGTAGTGTATCGTATTGCATCGTGTATTATATTGTATTATATTGTATTATATCGTATTGTATCGTGTATTATATTGTATTATATTGTATTATACCGTATTGTATCGTGTATTATATTGTATTATATTGTATTATATTGTATTATATCGTATTGTATCGTGTATTATATTGTATTATATTGTATTATACCGTATTATACCGTATTGTATCGTGTATTATATTGTATTATATTGTATTATATCGTATTGTATCGTGTATTATATTGTATTATATTGTATTATACCGTATTGTATCGTGTATTATATTGTATTATAGTTGTATGTGTATTGTATGGTTTTATACGTTTTTCGTATTGTATCGTGTATATATTGTATTATATTGTATATATCGTATTGTATCGTGATTATGATTGTATTATATTGTATTATACCGTATTGTATCGTGTATATATTGTATTATATGTATTATACGTATTGTTATGTGCGTGTATTATTATTGTATATATGGTATGATACCGTATTGTATCGGGTATATTTTTTTTTTTTAAAATGTTATTATATGGGATTATACGTTATTGTATAGCTGTATTTATTGTATTATACCTATTGTATCGTGTATTATATTGTATTATATTGTATTATACCGTATTGTATCGTGTATTATATTGTATTATATTGTATTATACCGTATTGTATCGTGTATTATATTGTATTATATTGTATTATACCGTATTGTATCATGTATTATATTGTATTATATTGTATTATACCGTATTGTATCGTGTATTATATTGTATTATATTGTATTATATTGTATTGTCCGTATTGTATCGTGTATTATATTGTATTATATTGTATTATATCCGTATTGTATCGTGTATTATATTGTATGATTGTTTACCGTATGTATCGTGTATTATATTGTATTATATTGTATATACGTATTGTATCGTGTATTATAGGTATTTATTGTATTATATTGTATATACCGTATTGTATCGTGTTATTATATTGTATTATATTGTAATTATATCGTATTGTATCGTGTATTATATTGTATTTTAATTATACCGTATTGTATCGGATATATTGTATTATACCGTATTGTATCGTGTATTATATTGTATTATATTGTATTATATTGTATTTACCGTATTGTATCGTGTATTATATTGTATTATATTGTATTATACCGTATTGTATCGTGTATTATATTGTATTATATTGTATTATACCGTATTGTATCGTGTATTATATTGTATTATATTGTATTATACCGTATTGTATCGTGTATTATATTGTATTATATTGTATTATATTGTATTATACCGTATTGTATCGTGTATTATATTGTATTATATTGTATTATACCGTATTGTATCGTGTATTATATTGTATTATATTGTATTTATTACGTATTGTATCGTATTATATTGTATTATATTGTATTATACCGTATTGTATGTGTATTTGTTTATATTGTATTATATCGTTATGTATTGTATTTTTGTTATATCGTATTATACCGTATTGTATCGTGTATTATATTGTATTATATTGTATTTATATTGTATTATACCGTATTGTATCGTGTATTATATTGTATTATATTGTATTATACCGTATTGTATCGTGTATTATATTGTATTATATTGTTTGATTATACCGTATTGTATCGTGTATTATATTGTATTATATCGTATTATACGTATTGTATCGTGTATTATATTGTATTATATTGTATTATATTGTATTATATCGTATCGTATCGTATTATATTGTATCGTATTGCATCGTATTATATTGTATCGTATCGTATTATATTGTATCGTATCGTATCGTATTGTATCGTATTATATTGTATCGTATTGTATTGTATCGTATTGTATCGTATTGTATCGTGTATTATATCGTATTATATTGTATTGTATCGTATTGTATCGTATTGCATCGTATTATATTGTATTATATCGTATTGTATATATTGTATCGTATTGTATTGTATTGTATCGTATTGTATCGTATTATATCGTATTATATCGTATTGTATCGTATTGTATCGTATTGTATCGTATTGTATTGTATCGTATTGTATCGTATTGTATTGTATTGTATTGTATATATTGTATCGTATTGTATTGTATCGTATCGTATTGTATTGTATATATTGTATCGTATTGCATTGTATCGTATCGTATTGTATCGTATTGTATCGTATTGTATTGTATCGTATTGTATCGTATTGCATCGTATTGTACCGTATTGTACCGTATTGTATCGTATTGTATCGTAATGTATCGTATTGTATCGTATTGTATCGTACTGTACCGTATTGCATCGTATTGTACCGTATTGTACCGTATTGTATCGTACTGTACCGTATCGTATTGTACCTTATTGTATAATAGTACGCTACGCTGCGGCTGATCTGGATCTATGTTGTTTGCACATGTTCCGAATTTAAATCTAAGGCATAATAATTACATCGTCCATATACTTATCTAGCTTTAACACGTCATGCTGAGCCCTCCTGTTAACTAGTAGAGTAGGGTTTAGAGGCAAGGTCGCGTTTATTGTAAAACGTATGAATTGAGTCCAAACATAGAGATTAACGTCGTTTTAGAATTGTTACATATAAACATAACTGTTTGTACTTATGCTAACAGAAAAATAAATGAAAAGAAACAGTAATTACCTGTTGAACGTATAAGCACTATAAAAGCAAATGGCAGACAGTTCAATCCGAATTATATGCAGCTGCCAATCTCGAGGGAGTATTTATCATTGCGTAATTGGGTTATCCAGTACATACTCTAGAAGAAGAGGTCATTACCTATATAGTTCGTGAAGTGTGATTATTGTTTGTTCTATAAGATGTGCGTTCATAATAACTGATATCAAATAGAACAGTTATCTTTGAATAATACAATGTTGCTTGGGCGTCGCAGTAAAGTCTAGCATGATTATATGGCGTCGGGTAATCAGTTCTCTTATGGGATAGCTTCTGGGAACAGGCGACGAGATAGTGTGCCTTGAAAATCAAATAAATATATCTTCATTTGGGAGGGCCGTACCTAATGTTGTTAAAACGTGTGGCCCAACCCATTTGCTTCAATATATATTGACCATCCTTGTACAAACAATGTCGTGAATCGTATATTATGCTTACTTATATAATTTGTTCATTTGTCTTGTATTGTACCACAGGAACTTTACATTTTATCCATAAGCCACCAGAGGTCTCGTACCTCTATCCTAGACACCCCCTTCTATTAAAAAAGACAAGAATGCAAAGTAAACAATACCCCACCCACTACTCACGACATATAAAAGCTAACTAACATCGTGTGACAGCCACACTCCCGGGGCTTGTTAGTTGAAGGAAACAAAAATATACCTCGAGCAGTCGCTGATCTTTAATATCTACCCGCTCAACAAAAGATAATCGATTTTTTTCTACACAATTTTGCAAGACGTCGGAGCGTTAAAGCAGCATTACATCGTATGAAATAAAAGATATTTGAAAAATTAAAATTTTACGTATGGGTAGCAATGCTGCTACACATTCTAAAGTATAATTTGTATATTTATGTTCAATTAGTAAACAGTGTTTGTTTGCGATAAAACAAACTCGAAACCGAAAGTAGGACTTTCCGAGTCGATCGGTCCAGCGCACTTGTTTACAATCGGAACCCGATTTGAATTCGGAATGCATCGTGCTCCTTCGGCAATATTGAAAACAACATGGCATATCCGCTGTTGTTTCACACATGCGCGCTGTGCGTGTTTTAAATTTCGTTTGTTGATAAACAAATTCGCGTATACGACGGTTTATATTTATTTGAATGTTATCGTTTCTGAGCGACTATTTCGATTTTTGTAAACACACGCACATTAGTATTTATATTTTACCCAAAACATCCTTTATTACGATGTAATGCTGCTTTAAAAGAACAAGAGTAGACTCTGGAATGGGTCTCTGTCCGTATCATTGCACTATCCTCCAACAATCTAAAATGCACTAATCTCTTCAGGAGACGTCGCTCATATGGGCAACTGGTAGTGACGATAAACGTAAAACACACACATCTGATAATAATAATACTATATTTATATATTTAAATCTCTATGAAGGAAAGGGATACGCTGCACGCTGCACTAACCAATAGGTTGTTAGTGTTTTATTTGACGTGTTGCGTATTTTTTTTATGACGTGTCGCTCATATGGGCAACCGGTAGCGACGATAAATGAACGCAACACACACACACACACACACAGGTGATAATTAGACACTTGGTTTGCTGGGGTCATCTGTAGTGCGCGTGCTCTATTATGTTCAGAAAATATAATTATGATGTTCATAGAACTCCGTTGATATTTAATGGACAATCTTGGGTGATTTGCATACACTTCTGAAAATCGGCAGATTAGCGTGATATTAAAACATATGTTTATACATGCTAATTATGACAACGAATACTCGTGCTAAGTGCTTCCCGTGCACATAACAGATCATTGAACTAGTTTCATTCCTTTGTGATCACGCATCCATCACTCTAACAGCTTCCGTGGCCATGCAACGCATGCTATCATATAGTAATTCTAAATGTTTAATTTATAGAACACACTTTAAAGCGACACAATATTGCAAAACGTAAAAGCAATTATTGTGTTTTCACGTATGCATAGCAGTGTTACTACAAATTCTTCTGAAATAAATTAAACAACTATATAAATATATCAATAAACGATGTATTTGCGATCAACAAACTCTCAAAACTGAAAGTAGGTATTTCCGAAGCTGTCAACATTGACCCTGAAGAAACATTTACATATTATTCAATATTACTATATAGTGGAGGTAATCGCGTGTATAGATATAACCGCATCAGTGGCATAGTGTTTAAAGCGTTCGCCTATGGAGCGGGAGGTTCGAACCTCGTCAGGATTGGTGAGCCGCCAGCTAGTTAAATAATGGTTACCGATTGACTACCAGCCTGACGTCTGGCACACAAGCATAGGATTCGGGAAGTACTGATGCTCATAAAAAGAGGTGTCTCATGTCAGAATTGGCTGGCATATTAAATAGGGGTGACACTATAATAAACAAACACTTTACTTTACTTTTACTTTAGACACATTATTAATTCGCAAATTTATCTTAGCTCGATTGCGAAACAAGTTCTTCAAACTTATAATAATCACTCTCAAGACCTCATTCCTGATGGAATCCATCGCCACGAGGCAACGTGGAATTTATATGCGCACAATCGTAACAGCTCCAGCTGGGCTCGAACTCCGGACATTTCGCACCTGAAGCGAATGCGCATCCCATGCGCTATCACGACTTCTGATTATTTGGTTATGTTATTGGTGAGCAACAGCGGTAAATGTGTACGTAAACCTTTTGTGATCATTGATCGCACATCATTAGTCAAGATACACGTGCTGTTTCATGCATTATGGCTATATAAATTAGTTGTGTCAACACATGATGTATACGATGATTATTTCTTAGTTTCTGTTCAAAATATTTTGAAATGAATTGTGCAAATTACATTATGTAGAAATGTTCCCCACGACTTACTGTAGCGCTAAGATGTATTAAAGTAGTAATTATTTGCAGCTAATGGCATGGCAATGGTGCTAACACCACCAGATAGTCTACCCACTGTTTTACGTTTATATATCGTCGCTACCGGTTGCCCATATGAGCGACGCCTCCGTAAGATATTAGCCATTTTAGAGTTGTGGAGGATGGTGCAATGATACAGACACAGACCCATTCCAGAGTCTCCTCTGGTTCTTTTACCTGCAAGGTGTACAGCACCGACACGAGACCTCGGTTTAATGTCACATCTGAAAGACTGTTAATTTCATGATGCCTGGATTACCAGATCAGCGTGTTACCACTGAACTACAGATCCGTCTGTGTATGGCACCTTTTCTGTATTGTCCAGATATGTAAAACTAATTATGTATTCCAAATGGTTGCATAATTACTTAACATAATAATACTTGTGTACATGTATAGCAATGTATGGCTTTACGAAAAGCCCTATATTTCAATTCAAACGTGTGTGTGTTCCCATTGTCTCCATACAAGCTTCGTACGAACATCTGGCGGAGGTCCTGTTAACATAAATATTGGATATTAGAGTTCCAGAAATACATTGGCATATCAAGTGTTCAAACCCGATCGAACCTGGGTTGCATTGGTGAGAAACGATCGCGCCAACCACTTCGCTAATCGGACAGCCTCGATGGCCGCTTCTAGAGTAACAGTACTTGGTTCCTGTCAACGTTGTAAATAACAAGTCACCTTCATGAACGTCCGGCGTACGGTGTAGATAACCTCGAGTTATTACATGTCTAGACTCTGAGAGTAGCAATTGGTCGCATGTCCATAAATAAAACCGACACGAGGAATTCAGACATAGTGCATAGTACTTCGGACGTCAACATTGAGCAGGACCAACACGCTTCAAATGTAAGCAATCGGCGATATATATGATATGTAGTGAAGCAACTATACACTAACCACGACTGTGGCACGCGGCCATCATAGGCCAACTTTGCCCGCTACATACAACATGCAAGTATATTTGCAACAAGGCAACTGTTTATGTCATGATGCGCCGTTTCGCGAGCTTTGCTTGCGTTATTTATACACCTGTTGTTGTAACGTAAGTGTTGCGTTACTATGGACACCATTAATTTTTATTTTCTGCTGACATACTGTTTATTAAATAGTACTTCTAAAACAGTAAAGTATGCGGCAGATAAAATCACGTTTTGCAAACAGCATAGAACCAGACCAGCACGAAACTTGCCGCCTGATTAGGTTCTATGCTGTTTGCCATTCAGATAGTAGAACTAAACACTTGAATAGCGGCTGAATAGTTCACAACATAGATCCTGATCAGACACTGCGTATCGTATTGTATAGTATTGTATCGCATTGTATCATATCGAATTGTACCGTATTGTATCGTATTATATTACGTTACGCCAGCTGATCTGGATGTATGTTGTTTGCAAATGTGATGTTATCTACTGAGCTGGCAAATGGTTAACAGCCAACAGCACAGCCATTCAAACACGAGATCAATGTGGAACACCTGAGTTAAACTTCACTTGCTAGTTGTGTCTAAGTATTGCACCTGTCACTTTTCTGACTGCACTGTTAAAACAATCATCACGTGCCTGATAAACCTGTGGCTTTTAAATGTTTATTTCTCTCGTGTGCATCTTTATGTTTTCTAATCAGTCTAAAATTGGCTGTCCGATTAGTGCAGTGATTAGTGCGCTCGCTTCTCGTCAGTGCACCCCGGGTTCGATCCTCGAACCGGGAAGTTTGTGAGATGGTACGGTGGTCGCCAGATCGGACAGGTGGGTTTTCTCCGGGTACTCCGGTTTCCTCCCACACGAATGACCATATTTACGCTTTCATCCGCGCCAACGAGAGTGATTAATATTAAATGTTAAAACTTGCTTCGAAATCGTTGTAAAATAAATAAAAGTTTAAACTTTTAAAAGTGGTATGCGCCATACAAACCAACACAGTAATACCATGAGAATCAGACTGAATGTGATATTTTCATAGTTTAACCTCTCACATATATTTTCAAAAATGAGACTAAAACCTCTAAGATCGGCAACCAAAGGAGAGAAACTATATAAGCTCTGCTTCCGTTTTAATCCTTTCCTATATACATACTTCTTTGAGTGTGTGTACATGTATTGCTTTGTGAATGTATATAGTGGAATAAATATGTTTAAACCAACCAAAGAAGCGAAATGTTAGAACGCATACTATCATAGAAATCGCGGCTCTATATAGTGAGTTATCATACGTTTTCCCGATTCCGGCTTCAATAGCGACAATTGATTTACATGAAAGGTACACTTGATACATCCAATGCTGCAGATAAATACCCAATGCTTATGTGGTGGAACCTATGCTCGGCGTAAATCCCACATAGTATGGCCAGTAAAAAGAGTTAACTGCACTTCCCGTATATTATTATTTTCTTTGGTCGTGGAATTAATTTTCAAAAAGCTGATTTAGTTTCACCACGTGACTTTGCTGCTCAATTCAGCTATCACAACGACATCTGTTTACATGCGGAACCTGATACTTCAGGGTACCTTTGCAAGACGTACCTGTTAGTTATTATGTATGCATCAGTAGTTGTTGAACATATTATTTTAACATGGTAACATCAACGTTTGTTTTGGTTAGGTATACATGTTTTAACAAATTCAGATAGCTATTTGAATCATGCAAAAGTTCTCCCAACGATTTGCTTGTTTATATTCGTATGTTGGACCAGTCACGTGACAATTGAATCAGGGTATTTGTACGCGCAACGGAATGCTATTGAACTATGCTTCAACTTTGTCAGGGAAATAGGTTACACTATTTAAATATTTTAAATACGGATATAAATGGACACATACTGCGAGCATAGGAATACTGGAATAGGTTCGAACACTGTATATTGCCACCGTTAATAAACATGTTATATGGCTCGGCTAATGTTGCCATCAGTAACCATAAGTGTTTTAATTGGTTCATCATGTAACGTTATAAGATCAAACTGTTTCTCAATCATTTAAAATGCTAAAGAGCAAGATGACATATAAAAAATAGATAAAATACTCAATAAATGACACATGATGGTAGTGGAGGCCATTATCCTCGTTTCATTAGCATATAAAACTCTCGTATTATTCAGTTTACGGGCAAGGTTAGCATGGTTACATCATATTTCATAGTCGGTTCAGAAGACCCATCTGCATGCGATGTCGAATTAAAATAATAAGTGGCTGATCTGTAGTGAAACTCGTCGTCACTGGAAAACTCCAATTCCATCTTCTGTAAAATTCTACACTGACACCAAAAGGAAATTGTGCACTTGCCTAAGAGGCAAAATTTATATCCTTGTAGAAAACATATATACAGTCAAACCTGTCTTAAGCAGCCATCCAAGGGAGTCAGAAAATATGGCTGTTTAGCACAGATGGCTACTTAATAGAGGTCAATTGTATAGTAAAACAACATATATGGAATCTTGAAACTGACTGCTTAATACAGGTTGGCTGCTTAATGGAGGTGACCACTAGCACAGGTTTGACTGTAGACAAATTTGGTAGCAAAATGTGCAAAATAATTGGTAAATTAATGCAATGTGTGACGGATTATTTTCTTCACTCATGATAGTAAAATTCATAATTCTAAAATTTGTAACGAAAACGTAACCCTCAATATAAAAGTGCAAAGATTTGTTATGGTGTAAGTATATTTTAAAAGCTAAAACTTATTTTCTTGTTGTTCTCCATCCATACATTGAACTATTTCTAACTGTTTCCATATAATTAAAATGTATTGACATGAATCGTTCATGTTATGGCAGTGCCCTCCACTATTTTGTGTGTTGTACGTTCATTAATCGTCGCTACCGGTTGCCCATATGAGCGACGCCTCCTGAAGAGATTAGTCATTTTAGATTGTTTGGAGGATGCAATGATACAGACAGAGACCCATTGCAGAGTCTAATCTGGTTCTTTTACCTGCACGGTGTACAGAACCGACACGAGACATCAGTCCCATCTGAAATACTGTTAATTTTATTAGGGTCAGACGGGGGATCGAACCTGCTATCCAGTATTGTCGTTGACAACAAAGCATGAACCAGACAAAATACAAGCAAAGCATGCGGACACATTTTAAAGTCTCTGTAAGCGTTATTTTTCTTCAGTTTGAAACACTATAATTCATATGCATAATAACGTAAACCAACATTTACAGAGTTATTGGTGCTTGTGTTAAGAATTAAGAATAATATTCATAGAGGAAGGTAATTTACAAATGGTAATTTCACAGAAGTAGGTTCGTTTGTGCACATATCTTCCATAGTTTAGTTATTACCGTAATAATTTATTATTGAAAAAATGAAAATATAAGACAACAGTTACAATATTTCATTCACTCGTTACAATATCTTAGTGCGCATAACAGTCTAAGTAAACGCATATTGGGGCTTTAATAACATTATCTAGATGAACATCATGGACATGGTCAGTATACATTGTACGTACTTCGAGGTGTGCTTCGTGTCTATTAGTCTCTGCCGACGAGCAGTTAGAAGTCTTTACTTTCATGATAAATGGTTGAGGGAGAGTGGAAGCCAATCGACGCCCGAGTCAAGTGTCTGTTCACTACCTCAATCATAACGTCTCTGAACAGAACCATATAATATGTAGTGGTATGGCAAGTAACAATAGTTTGTTATTCCGTTAATGTTACGTTCAAGTGCAACACTTCAGTTCTTGGAATCATGGAAGCATAAGAATCAATAGCATTTATTATTTCAGTTCCCTTAAGCATGTTTATTTCTACTTAACTCTTTCAGCGCCGAATAAATTCAGCGCATGAGCAAACAACATAGATCCAGATCAGCCGCGGCGTAACGCCGCGTCTGATCAGGATCTATGTTGTTTGCTATTCGGACAGGTGCTTCAGCTCCACTGTCTGAAGAGCAATCAGCATATAGCCTGATCAGACGGCATGTTCTGTTCTGTGCGATCGGATTCTATACTTTTTTTACAAAGTCGCTTTTATGCGACATTGGCGGTGAAAGAGTTAATAAAACATAATATTTATCTTTTAGTTATTTGTGTATAGGATATAAGCCGAAAACGATCAAATATACATGTAACATATTGGACTGTGTGAGGTGCGTAGCGACGAACACGATCCAATATATAACATATTGGACTGTGTGAGGTGCGTAGCGACGAAAACGATCCAATATGTAACATATGGGACTGTGTGAGGTGCGTAGTGCTGGAAACGATCCAATATGTAACATATTGGACTGTGTGCGGTGCGTAGTGCTGGAAACAATTCAATATTTAACATATTGGACTGTGTGAGGGGCATAGCGACAAAAACGATACAATATGTAATGTATTGGACTGTGTGAGGTGCGGAGCGCCGGAAACGACCTAATATGTAATATATTGGACTGTGTGAGGTGCGTAGCGCCGGAAACGATCTAATATATAACATATTGGACTGTGTGAGGTGCGTAGCGCCGAAAACGATCTAATATATAACATATTGGACTGTGTGAGGTACGTAGCGCCGAAAACGATCTAATATATAACATATTGGACTGTGTGAGGTGCGTACGCCGAAAACGATCTAATATATAACATATTGGACTGTGTGAGGTGCGTACGCCGAAAACGATCTAATATATAACATATTGGACTGTGTGATGTACGTACGCCGAAAACGATCTAATATATAACATATTGGACTGTGTGAGGTACGTAGCACCGAAAACGATCTAATATATAACATATTGGACTGTGTGAGGTACGTAGCACCGAAAACGATCTAATATATAACATATTGGACTGTGTGAAGTGCGTAGCGCCGAAACGATCTAATATATAACATATTGGACTGTGTGAGGTACGTAGCGCCGAAAACGATCTAATATATAACATATTGGACTGTGTGAGGTACGTAGCGCCGAAAACGATCTAATATATAACATATTGGACTGTGTGAGGTACGTAGCGCCGAAAACGATCTAATATATACATATTGGACTGTGTGAGGTGCGTAGCGCCGAAACGATCTAATATATAACATATTGGACTGTGTGAGGTGCGTAGCGCCGAAAACGATCTAATATATAACATATTGGACTGTGTGAGGTACGTAGCGCCGAAAACGATCTAATATATAACATATTGGACTGTGTGAGGTGCGTACGCCGAAAACGATTAATATATACATATTGGACTGTGTGAGTCGTAGCCCGAAAACGATCTAATATATAACATATTGGACTGTGTGAGGTGCGTAGCGCCGAAAACGATCTAATATATAACATATTGGACTGTGTGAGGTGCGTAGCACCGAAAACGATCTAATATATAACATATTGGACTGTGTGAAGTGCGTAGCGCCGAAACGATCTAATATATAACATATTGGACTGTGTGAGGTACGTAGCGCCGAAAACGATATAATATATAACATATTGGACTGTGTGAGGTACGTAGCACCGAAAACGATCTAATATATAACATATTGGACTGTGTGAGGTACGTAGCGCCGAAAACGATCTAATATATAACATATTGGACTGTGTGAGGTGCGTAGCGCCGAAAACGATCTAATATATAACATATTGGACTGTGTGAGGTGCGTAGCGCCGAAAACGATCTAATATATAACATATTGGACTGTGTGAGGTACGTAGCACCGAAAACGATCTAATATATAACATATTGGACTGTGTGCTGTGCGTACGCCGAAAACGATCTAATATATAACATATTGGACTGTGTGAGGTACGTAGCACCGAAAACGATCTAATATATAACATATTGGACTGTGTGAGGTGCGTAGCGCCGAAAACGATCTAATATATAACATATTGGACTGTGTGAGGTACGTAGCGCCGAAAACGATCTAATATATAACATATTGGACTGTGTGAGGTGCGTAGCACCGAAAACGATCTAATATATAACATATTGGACTGTGTGATGTACGTAGCGCCGGAAACGATCTAATATGTACATACCTATTGGATCAGTTAGAGACTTATATCTTGCTTAAAACACACACTTATATAACAAGATCCTACTAATTAAAATTGTTAATTTCGTACATTTACGCGCAGTATTTAATATAAAACTCTGGCCTTTTTTACACCAGTCCAATATTACTAATAATGGACTGCATGTATAAATGTGTGACGTCACGGTAGTGTTTTAATGACGGATAAAACATGGTTTGTAGTTCTGATCATGCAGGCCGTATGCTTAAATGACCTACGTATTAGTATGCCTAATTCAGAACTGCAAGCCATGTTTTATTCGACACTAAACTAAACACAAATACAAATAGTTTGTCCGCCTACGTGGTCGCGTGGTTACGGTAGCTGACTTGTATAATTGTATACAACTGTTATATAACATGAGTGATGGTAACGGGTTCGAGTCCCGCTCTTGTCGTGTCCCTTTATATGAAAAAGGTTGGCAGTGTCTTATGGAGGTTGGTGCACCAAGTACTGGTTAACCACTGGCGACTGTCCAGGAAGGTGGTTAATAGGTGAGTTACCTGTCGCTCATGTGGGCAATTGGTACCCTTTACACATCATAACCCCAATCGGTACACGGGAGACACAGCACGAGTTTTGCATGTGGCTTGTACGTGCTTTTTATCTTTGTAAATATTGATTGTAATGTTATGCATACTGAGAAGTAGTTGCAAAATAGTCCACTCACGATCTGATGCCATTGTTTCATAATTGGTATTTCAATACTTCATCCAGATGTAATCCAGTGCTCCGCATAAAACGAACACATTATTTTTACAGATGAATCAATTATTCTACCACCGACACATATAGTTGTAGCATGCCAGTACTGAAGTACAGTGTCATCATTTGAGCTGTATATAATTCGATCAGACACACTACATCTGCTGTTTTCTTTACTTTGAAATTTAATACGTGGACCAAATTGTACAAAGCTTAGAATTATGTCACGGGTAAACTTAATTATACAAATGTGGTTTTATATCTTTCAATGACGTGGTTGTGTTTCACACTATTCACAATTACATACTCACCAGTGTCTAATGTGATACTTTGATCTTATTTATATAGATATTTTCATATCAAAGTCAAATTAATTTTCGCGAATTGGTACTTAGCATATTCATTAAGGTTGTCAGTGTATTCTGTCTAGCCTGGGAAAAGGCGTCGATATATGTTGCCTGGTCAGTCAAATAAATATATTTTAACACCGATACTATTAATTGGGCCATATTGAGTTTCTGAACATATTAACATGTCATTTGGCTAGAAGTTAAAAAGTGAAAAATCGACAGACTGGAACCCATGCTATATTCTGTCATGAAAATATGAAATTATGTGAGCTTAGGTTGTTTGGTGGGTATATGCTCATGATAAAGTGTATTCCCATACGACTTGTTCTCAACTAACTAGCTAGTTTCACGAACTAACTTAGGCTTCCATTGACAATATTAAATTATGTGAGCTTAGGTTGTTTGATGCGTCTATGATCATGACAAGGTGTATTCCCATAAGACGTAGCTATTTTCAGGAACTATCTTAGGTTTCTATTGAGAGTGTTCAGGAACTATCTTAGGTTTCTATTGAGAGTGTTCAGGAACTATCTTAGGTTTCTACTGAGAGTGTTCAGGAACTATCTTAGGTTTCACTTGAGAGTGTTCAGGAACTATCTTAGGTTTCACTTGAGAGTGTTCAGGAACTATCGTAGGTTTCACTTGAGAGTGTTCAGGAACTATCTTAGGTTTCTATTGAGAGTGTTCAGGAATTATCTTATGTTTCTATTGAGAGTGTTCAGGAACTATCTTAGGTTTCTATTGAGAGTGTTCAGGAACTATCTTAGGTTTCTATTGGGAGTGTTCAGGAACTATCTTAGGTTTCTATTGAGAGTGTTCAGGAACTATCGTAGGTTTCTATTGAGAGTGTTCAGGAACTATCTTAGGTTTCTATTGAGAGTGTTCAGGAACTATCTTAGGTTTCTATTGAGAGTGTTCAGGAACTATCTTAGGTTTCTATTGAGAGTGTTCGGGAACTATCTTAGGTTTCTATTGAGAGTGTTCAAGAACCATCTTAGGTTTCTATTGAGAGTGTTCAGGAACTATCTTAGGTTTCTACTGAGAGTGTTCAGAAACTGTATTAGGTTTCTATTGAGAGTGTTCAGGAACTATCTTAGGTTTATATTGAGAGTGTTCAAGAACTATCTTAGGTTTATATTGAGAGTGTTCAAGAACTATCTTAGGTTTCTAATGAGAGTGTTCAGGAACTATCTTAGGTTTCTAATGAGAGTGTTCAGGAATGATCTTAGGTTTCTATTTCTATAAGGCTTGAACGAAGACTTAATGTAACAGTAAATCGGTGAAAAAGAAAATCAATTTCTACAGAAGGAAATTTCCTATATATCACATAACTTTGTTTGCTTGTATGGCCAACTATTGATAAATTCACTAATTTGATGTCAGAAATACTATTGGTAGAAATTTAGCAAAATACATATATTTCGCAAATGTATATAGAAACTAAAATTAGTATAAGCAGAGAGTATATTAACATCTTGCTCTTTTGTAAATCCATGTTATTACCTACATGTATACATGTACTTGCTATAGACATTGTATGAATGTTTAATGCAATAAGGTTGTTGTTGCATACAGTTTCATACAGCCATTACATATATCCTTGTGTGTACACATGTCTAGTACAACATGTAATAATTCTGTTTGGTTGAGAGAAGAATCATTATAGTTTATAATAAAGCATGCCTATTTCTATTTCTATTTCAAATGGTGCATAACGTTAATGATAAGACAAACGGCGATTTAAAAAAATAAGTCTCGACATAATTATAACGCTTAAAACATTAAGATACAGCTGATTTGCATAATGCATAATGTGCTGACGATTGGTAGCTAAATAAAAAAAATCCAATTATATCATGACCATTTTTTAGAAAGCGTAAATGACATAATTGCTTATGAAATAAGATTGTACCATATGGTTCGCCATATAGGGGTAATGTACACTTCTCGAGTTTATGTTGATGCTGTTCCATTTCTCGTAGTGTTCCTATTTAGTGCATGCTGAGAGTTTATTTAAATTCGTTAACGGTTGCCCACACGAACGAAGCCATCTGGAGAGATTACAGTCAAACCTATGTTATTGTCACCTCCATTAAGCAGCCAACCTGCATTAAGAAGTCAGTTTCCAGATTCTCAATAATTTGTTTTATTACACCGATAATTGACCTCTATTAAACAGCCACCTGTGCTAAGCAGCCACCTGTGCTAAGCAGCCACCTGTGCTAAGCAACCACCTGTGCTAATCAGCCACCTGTGCTAAGCAGCCACCTGTGCTAAGCAGCAACTTTTTGTGATTCCTTTGTATGGTTGCTTAGGACAGTTTGACTGTAATTATTTTATTATTTTGGAGGATAGTGCAATGATGTATAGATCTAGTCTAATCATATTTCATTGCTCTTTGACATATTTTTACACACATATAAAATATGGCAATGAAAGATATGAATATCAAAAAGCAAAAGGGTTGGACACAAGTTCTTGCAACATTAGATATTGTCCTCACCTAAAATGATGCAATGATGTATACCGACAAACCCCATCCATATGCTCATGTGGTTCTGTTACGTGCACAATGTGAAGCACAGACACAAGGCATGGGTTAAACATATCATTCGAAACCCTGTTTCTGGGGACAGTTGTATTTGTCATAACCACATGCCCCTGAATCTGGATCTAAATAAAGGGTCAGTTACGGTATAAGTTAGTACGGAAGAGTGAACGAGTCTAAGCAATCGTTGAACACTTGTCAACGTGTTAACAACTGGACCATCGAGCTGCTGCTTACGAAATAATATTTGTCTTTCAGTCATTTATTGGCGAATAAACATGGTTTGGAGATCTGGCGCGCAGTCATTAATCATGCAGGACGTAGGCCTCAGTAGTTAAATTCGGCGCTCAGAACGACACATGGGCAAATATAAGTTCGATTCTAACATTACATAAACATCTAAAATGAGCAAAACTAGTTTGGTGCTATTCTTGAGAAAGCGTAAATGACGTCACAAAACTACAATCATGCTAGTAACTGACGTCACGTTTAACACCACACGCTAAATCAATGTTTTATTGCAGATTTAAGCACGGTAAATTTCTTCTTTGTGTATACAGACTAAATGCCGAGGCGTGTTAGAATCTTATATAGTGAATGCAGGGTTGCTTTTACTTTTTAATAGTTACATCCATACATTCATACAGAGATTTCAACTTTGTATAGCGACATTTGATGCTAAAATATAATAGCAAATGGAAAGCACAACAGACGCGTTTTCTCATGGGGATAAGACAGCATTGAGCCATTAAGATTGATGTTATTGTTCGCATTTTCGCATTTAGTATGCAATACGAGAACGCACTGTTGCAATATTACCGGTTTTCGAGTTAATTGTGGTGTTTTAGGAAAGTTATTAATTCGAGGTTTTATCAATTGAAAAGCACAACACACATTGCTCATGCAATAATACCAAACGTACTAAAGACATTAAGTTGACATTGCGTCCGAATGAATTTGCAATAATTTATTTGGAATATGATGTCCAAATGACTTTAATATTATTTGATCAATTTAATGTTCATAATCAACAAAACACAATTTGCACGTGGCCAATAACAAATACAATATGAAGTGTGGCAAATACAACACATATAATTACATTCAACAAATACAATATATCTTAAATTTCCAAGGGTATCATAACGATTTCTAAAAGCATTTATAAACATAACTATAACGCTGCTTTGCGTAGTGACGTCATGCACATTTACTGACGTCATGACAATTTGCGCGCGCATTATGGTAATGTTGGGTTAGAGGATGTTTCTTTATTTCAGTGTATAAATCGAATGATATTTAACAGAATTATCATTGAAAAGCTATATTATCACGTGCAGTGAGTGTTAGCTTTCTTATGTTTATGAGTTAAACAATTACAACTGTGGAAGTCGTAATAGCACAGTGGTAACGCATTCCCTTCTGGGTTCCGAAGCCCAGCTGTAGCCGTTGTATTGTTCCCTTAGGCAAGGCACTTAAGTTCCACATTGCATATTTTCTCTCTCTCTCGTGGCATTCAATTCCATCAGAAATGAGGTCTAGAGAGCGATTTAACTAATGTTGTAATAACTTGTTTCAAGTTTGGCGCCTAACAATAGACGACATAAGAGTGGTTGCACGCGAGTGTTTAAGATTCATGTTCAAGTGGGTATCCGTTTATTGTTGACGAGCGTTTTAATAGTTGAACATTCCCTCATTTCCGGTTTGTTGGGTTGAGTCACGATGTACTGGGAATCCAGGGATCACAGGTTTGATCCCCCCGTCTGACCCTAAATTAACAGACTTTCAGATGGGACATTAAACCGAGATCTCGTGTCGGTGCTTTACTACGTACAAGAACCAGAGAAGTTCTGGAATGGTTCTGTATCCAACAATCTAAAATGACTAATCTCTTCAGAAGGCGTCTGGTAGCGAAGATAAATAAACGTAAAATACACACAACCAGTCAAGAGGAGTACCATACTCATTGGCCACAATGGACATATTATGAATAGAGTACGGGAAGGAACTGTCGTGTACGGCATATATTGATCAATATGCTTACCCTGTCTGACCCTCTGAGACATCAGTTAACACGCATACAGACTCTGGAAATGTTTTATTCAACGTCTACGTTGGAATTGGTTATCCCCCTTTACCAATTAATTTACATATATCTTATATTACTGCGGTATATTTTAAGTGAAAGAAACAGGCGATATTGGCGTTTAGTAGGATAATATTGGAATTTATTTCATCGAGTGATCACCGAAATCTGAATATATTTTAGATTTATATACAACAGAGATAGAAAGCATATTATTTCACTGAGAAAACTCAGGAGGTTTTACAAATTTATGTTAGCTCGATTACGAAACAAAGTTGTTACAGCATTAGTTAGATCGCTATCGATACCTGCTCGAATACACCGCCACCACGAGGGAGAGAGGGAAGAGGCAATGTGGAATTTAAAATGCCTTGCCTAAGGGAAAAATCGTAACTTATACATACTACAGATATGAAGCGAACGCGCTAACACTGCGCTATCACGACTTCCAAGAAAACGACATTAAATCGCAAAATACGCAAAAATACATTTTAGTGAGGTTGTACGTATAAAAATGACTGCAGTCTACATGTCAAAGTCAGTTATGTCGAATTCTCCGGTTATCTCGAAATCGGATCAAAGTCCCGCTTCAGACACTATCATTTTACATATAAATGGCTCTGTTTATATCGAATTTCGTTACGTCAATCTTCGGTTATGTCGAAGTATTTTGTTCGGTCCGACGGAATTCGACATAACGGATGTAGACTGTACTACAAATTAGTGATTGTTTTACATATAAAAACTACTACTACGAATTGGTACGAACTAATTCGAACACTAACCTTCAATCAATAAACAGTGCTTTTGCGGTCGACAAACTCTAAAATGTGACGGTTGGCTTTCATATAACGGTCAGCTGACTTGTATTGGAGTCTATACTAAGCGCGTGATACTGTCGTTTAGAGATACTTTAAATCAGATTAGTCGAAGAAATAAATATCCACACAAAGGGCGAGATATAACGGTACATCAATACTATAACTCGTGTTATTAATGATACATGGGTTTGTTTTACGCATATATGTTGACCCTATTTACATTATTTTGTTATGTCAATAAACTATATCGACGAAAACGCAAATAACTATTGTTTGGCAATATTAAACTGAGACATTTGCATATTCCGTGAAAATACTTCGTTAATAATCGAATTTCCGAAGTAAAATATGAGCTTTAGATTATGGTACACTTACTTACTGACTTGATTCAAATATTAACGGTAAAAACCTAACGTATGTCCTGGTCGTAGGTCACGGAAACTTACGAAGGCTTTGGCGGAGATTAATGAGTCTCAGTTTAATGTTGCCAAGTAATACATAATATAATGTTCTATATTTATAAATATTTGGGGGGAAAATATACCACATAATAGAACATTATAGTTATTTGCGTTTTCACCGACATAGTGTCGCCTTAATTAGCCCTCTGGTATTGAATTTCTTAGCCAGCAGTCCATACACAAAAGAATATGTATGAATATTTGTCAGGATAAATGAAATATGAAACTATTAGACTTAGCCCTCTTGTAGCTGGCTATTTGTGGCAGCGGTAAATGTTGGAAACAGAAATAACAGACTAACTACTTTGTAATACATGTAGGCTACTGTATGTATTAGCGGTGCAATTAACAGTGCGTCATACTATTCCATTAGAATTCTGCCTTTCTAATGAAATCCCATGACATCTTTCCAGAGCTTTCAGTTTCAAATCAGAAAAACACATTAATGAATTGTCGTCTTCAACAATTATTCGAACTATTTATAGCCATTAGTTTACCCTGCATGCAAAGATGTAACATTGTGTTGAATGTATTCGTTTTCCAGGCTGGTTCAGTAATCATTATTTTGAATAACACCAAAGACTTGTGAAGCGCCGGTAAATCGGAGAGCTTATTTCTCTTGGAATATGTTTGTTTGAACTCGACAGCTGCTCTCTACATACGCATATTCATTAAGTCGCATGGACTTCCTTAATCGGACACAAAACCGGGTAAGTTCTGAGAAACACATTTGCAAAACAAATGTATCTGTACACGACTACCTAAGGAATTAATTGAATATTACTATTCATTTATCTAATACCGAAATGCGATACCAAAGCAGCATTTTATGAAGGGTAGGCAATAATGTCTCGTCATTTGCACATGTTTAGTGTCTGGTCCTTTGAATTAAGCATATGGTGTAAAGCACCGCCACCACGATACCTCGGCTTAAAATGTATGAGTAATTATAATATTGTATGGCCAGTCTTTCAGATGGGACGTTAAACCGAGGTCTCGTGTCGGTGCTTTACACCATGCATGTAAAAGAACCAGAGGAGACTCTGGAATGGGACTCTGTCTGTATCATTGCACTATCCTCCAACATCTAAAATGACTAATCTCTTCAGGAGGCGTCGCTCATATGGGCAATCGGTAGCGATGATAAATAAACGTAAAACACAAAATATTGTATGGGGGTAGATCGTACCTGCGACCACTGGAGTGCAGAGTATGAGTGTGTTGTACTGGAAGACTGATTCGCTATCCATCTTGTTCACTTTATATTTCACATAATTCTAATAAAAAAGCAGTTACATGTGCCATTTGGCTTGAACATATCTATTCCACTATATACATTCACCAGACAATACATGCACACAAATTCAAAGAATAGGAAAGGATCAAAACGGAAGCAGAGCTTATATAGTTTCTCTCCTTGCAGTTCAAAATACACAGTACTATTGTATTGCCATTTGCAATGAGCATATATTATTCCCTCTTGTTCGGTAGTAATTGGGTGCTTCCGCGGCAGAATTGTTAATGTCAATAACTTCAAATCACTTGCCTCTCACCGATGTAGGTTCGAATTCATTCAAGTGACTTGCGG
Source organism: Archivesica marissinica (assembly GCA_014843695.1). NCBI lineage: Eukaryota > Metazoa > Mollusca > Bivalvia > Venerida > Vesicomyidae > Archivesica > Archivesica marissinica. The sequence continues at coordinate 81,582,646 of CM026404.1, forward strand.
TAGGTCGGTGGTTCTATCCGCGTGCCCGTCCGTGCCCCAAATACTGTTCGGAGTGGAATCAGGTGTCTGTCTCGTTGGAGAATCGCCATATAACCTAAGATGTTGGTGCGACGTTACACCCAATAACTGTTGTTGTTGTTGTTGTTGTTGTTGTTGTTGTTGTTGTTGTTGTTGTTGTTGTTGTTTGTAGTAATGTTACTTTGCACGTATATATATACTATCATATTGGAGCTTAGATGCCTTGAGCTGATTCGCACATTTCAATACTCTACTATTATCTGATTCACAGATCAATGGCAGTATGAAGAGATTCGAACACAGATGATATAGAGGATTATTTGAATCTATATCGAGGAGAATTCACAGACATTGATATATCTTGAAGTGAAATTAGCACCGAGTGGAAATACATTATTTCGGGGATCATACGATGAAATAAATTGCCATCGTACACTAATAAACACACATATTCGTGTATCCTTTCGAATGCTTCATGACTAATCGTATTCATTAGCCACTTTTATCTTCAACCTTACTGACCCAGTCTGGATTCTCTTTCCTGCTGAGGGCCTCGTTTTGCTATTATTCACAGCCGCACAACCACATTCATTTGCACGAACGCATCAAGACGAAATAGTCCCGGTATAATTATCGAGATACAATCTATGTGCTGTCAAAATATAAAACAGCATACAAAACAAATGCATTAGTGTATCATGTTTTTATGATAACCTGTTCATGCTTGGGAGGAAATAGTTAAACTAGAGAAGTGCATGCAACCGCGGAAGAATTATATCAAACCCCACCCACCAGAAAGATAATTTCATAGTTCAGTGCACAGGCACCAGACACAAAAACAATTTAACGATAACATTGCATGTTCTGCTGTTCACGATGAAACAATGTGCCATTCTGGTGTTATTTGACCGATCTCCATGAAATAAAAAGTATTTGTTGATAGAATAAGGTCTTCCGGTCGGGACCACACGGGCATATCAGTGATCTGGTCGTTTTTACCTAGTTTCTCGTCGATGTTTCTGTATGCATGTTTCAATTTCGTTGGTTACCTTTAGTAAACATTACCTACTATATGACCATAGGCCCAAAAAAAGAGTTTTTTGTGTGTCTGGTGCCTGTGGTTCAGTGTTGGTAAGCAGTGAACGATGGTGTGTTCTTTCACTGACGACACATCATTCACAGGAAAGCACAACATACAGACATTTATTATATGCTTTCCTATGAAATATAGAAATTATCAGTGAAGTAGAATATGTTATTCCACTTGTTGAAAGCAGTAGAATAACATATTTGCTTTGCACGTGTGGTATCTGACCGCTGCATGTTGAAATGGTGTCAACGGGAACGTTTTCGTGCTCAATTGTCAATGACGTCTCTAACCACGAGTTCTCGCGCCAATTAGCGCACCATTGAGTCGTTTTCTATCATAAAAATCGTGTTCAGCATAAAATAAACATTTTTTTATTTAAGGGAATGATCGTCTAACGTCGTGATAATACTAGCTTTCTATGTACACTGAAACAAACAAATATCCTCTTAATCGTCAGCTGTTTAATAACGTGTTCTACTGTTGTCAAAACGTTTAAGATCAAACGATATGTATCTAGATGAACAGACAACATGTGATTTATTCATTAAGAAAGTCATTGTTTGATGGAGCATCTGTTCTTCACACAAAGCATTTATAAACCCTACATTAAAACTTGCACAAAAACCTAAAGGACATAACGGAAGTAAATAGAAGCCATATTGACCACATTGTGTGTGTATTTTACGTTTATTTATCGTCGCTACCGGTTGCCCATATGAGCGACGCCTCCTGAAGAGATTAGTCATTTTAGATTTTGGAGGATAGTGCAATGATACAGACAGAGACCCATTCCAGAGTCTCCTCTGGTTCTTTTACGTGTACAGTGTAAAGCACCGACACGAGACCTCAGTTTAACGTCCCATCTGAAAGACTGTTAATTATATTAGGGTCAGACGGGGGATCGAAACTGCGATCCCTGGATTACCAGTCCAGCGTGTTACCACTGGACTACAGATCCGTCTGTGACCACATTGTACACGATACGGGCTTTATATAGCCTCGGAACAGGCGTTGATATAGTTTGCATTGCCTGTCTTATAACTACGTTTTTAACACCAAACACCATTAATGAGTCGTTTTGCGTTTCTGATAATATATTTTTGAAAACGGTGAAATATCGACAGACAGGAACCCAGGCTAGCTTTATATGTTTATCAAGTCTATGACGACATGCTACTTTTATATTCTTGACCATAGATTGTCCGAACAGTTGGCGTAATAATGCAGTAAATCGCAGAACGGCAGTGCAAATAATCCAATAATCAATGAGGGACATCGCCGTCTTATAAAGCCATGTTCAGTAATATAACAATGTTTTATAGAAAAGTGTCCATTGGATATACTGTCGAGATGTAGTCATTTAATAATCATAAGATGAGAAAAAGGATGAAAATTAATAACATGTTGTGCAAAGGAAACAACGATAAAAACAGAGGAAACCGCCTGTAAGGACATATATACTCTAGTGAGTATTCAAGGTCAGCAACTGCACGATTTCTGGGCACGTGTTTAAAGGCATATTCCTGTTCCAAAAGAAGAATGAAAAGCACTGTGTGAGAGAGCCCCGCTTTGTTATACAAGCCATCTTGATAGACATGCTAAACGTAGTGTCCTTGCTATTAAGATTTGTTTCGGAGCAATGGGGTTGCCAAGTGTGCCGCAAGAACATACATCTATCCTAGTCAAAATAAAATTATGTAGTTTTCAACAATGTTCAAGTACATTAAAATTGGTAAGAATGATGGATTTCTTTACTGCAATGCTTGTGTAACACTGGTTTTGTACGACTATAATTGTAGGCAACAACCTTGTTTAAATAGGTGACAGAATATCACACACATGATCTGAACATGAGCTCTAAACATACAATGATGCGCAATAAAAATGGAGGGGGGGGGGCATGCTCACGAATCTTGTTTTATGTGACTGTCCACAGTTAGCCTGGGAACAGTCATCGATATAGTTTGCCTGGTCAGTCAAATAAATATATTTTAACACCTAGATTATTAATTGGGCCGTATTGAGTTTATGATCATATCAACGCGTGGGGAAACTGGACGGATTTTCCGTGTAATTATTGATTATCGTTAATCCTATTAATAGGCCTATTAGCACGTAACTTAATTAATGACGTACTTGAATCGAAAGCGTGACACTGCAATGTCAATTTGCCAGAAGTTAAAAAGTGACAAATCGACAGACTGGCACCCAGGCTGGTCCACAGTATGCTTTGTATTGTAGCCTATTGTAAAAAAAAAAGATGTTGTAGTAATTTATGACCGTTATTGGCCTCATGTTTAAAATACAGTTTCATAATTGCAAAATTGCCAACAAAATGTTGTTGTAGTAAGTTATGACCGTTATTGACTTCATGTTTAGAATACAATTTAATAATTGCATATTTATATGTATATATGTATTGCCTTTTCATAATTAGGTATTTGTGTCGTTGTATTTCTGAAGATGACAAAATACAGAGGTATATGAAATTTATAGTTTTAGTTTTATTCTTTATTATATGTTCACTGTAATCTTATTTACGATGCAAAAATAAACTGTTCAATTCTTAGGATTTTATTTTATATTCATCATTAACTATGAAAGAGTAAAAGTATCGTAGGCCATATATTATTTTGTGTCGTACAATGGGCAAGAACAAGACATTATAAAAGGTCCAACGTAATCATTTTTAATTACTTGAAAATTACATAGTACGACCCTTTCTTTAGTTCGGTTTCTCTGTAGCAAAGACATGAATGTGGGCACATGTTTTATTAAAATTGATTAAAATTATTAAATTAAAATCTGGACGTCATGCTAGTTTATCCGTGGACATTAACTTCCACAGTGACGTCATGCTAGTTTATCCGTGGACATTAACTTGCAGTGACGTAATGCTAGTTTATCCGTGGACATTAACTTGTAAAGTGACGTAATGCTAGTTTGTCCGTGGACATTAACTTGTAAAGTGACGTAATGCTAGTTTATCCGTGGACATTAACTTGTAAGGTGACGTAATGCTAAGTTTATCCGTGGACATTAACTTGCAAAGTGACGTAATGCTAGTTTATCCGTGGACATTAACTTGTAAAGTGACGTAATGCTAGTTTATCCGTGGACATTAACTTGCAAAGTGACGTCATGCTAGTTTATCCGTGGACATTAACTTGCAAAGTGACGTAATGCTAGTTTATCCTTGGACATTAACTTGCAAAGTGACGTAATGCTAGTTTATCCGTGAAAATTAACTTGTACAGTGACGTCATGCTACGTAGTTTTAATTAGCGAATGTGGAAAAAAAGCTGGAATCTCTATTAGCTTCATGATATTATAATTTGAAAGATATTCACTGGAAGGAGGACGTATACAATGAGACATATGAACATATTGTGACTACAGCATTAGACGTTGGCAAGTACGTCATTTTTAATAGCATAACATCCGCCAAAATACCATAACTAACATCACAACAGACAAACAACGAAGCTGTATTTACCTCAATTAACATGATGAAAATCTCAGTTAGTCCTTTCCGTACATTTCCATAGCTTAAACACTTGTGCAGTTGATTCGCCGCTCTAGTAACAGATAACAGATATTTTATATCGGCGAAACAGACACCGTAGACGAGCATGCGTACATGTGTGGCAAAACAACAGCTTGGAATTATATGTAAAATAAAGTCCTATCATAATTTCATAAACATGGAAAGTAGTGTTAGATCAATAAATAATAATTATATAAACATGGAAAGTAGTGCTAGATCAATAAATAATAATTATATAAACATGGAAAGTAGTGTTAGATCAATAAATAATAATTATATAAACATGGAAAGTAGTGCTAGATCAATAAATAATAATTATATAAACATGGAAAGTAGTGCTAGATCAATAAATAATAATTATATAA
>CM026404.1:81588665-81612945 GCA_014843695.1 Archivesica marissinica
CCTCAATCCTACATGTATGTACATAGGAAAGAGGTAACCATGTAAGCAGGTTGTGTTCTCCTCAATCCTACATGTATGTACATAGGAAAGAGGTAACCATGTAAGCAGGGTGTGTTCTCCTCAATCCTACATGTATGTACATAGGAAAGAGGTAACCATACAAGCAGGTTGCTCTTTCCTCAATCCTACATGTATGTACATAGGAAAGAGGTAACCATACAAGCCGGTTGCGTTCTCCTCAATCCTAAATGTATGTACATAGGAAAGAGGTACCCATGGTAGCAGTTTCTTTCTCCTCCTCAATCCCTAGCCTGGTAATTACAAGGAAAGAGGTAACCTGTAAGCATTTTGCTTTCTCCTCAATCCTACATGTATGTAAATAGGAAAGATGTAACCATACAAGTAGATTGCTTTCTCCTCAATCCTACATGTATGTACATAGAAAGATGTAACCATACAAGTAGATTGCTTTCTCCTCAATCCTACATGTATGTACATATGAAAGATGTAACCATACAAGTAGATTGCTTTCTCCTCAATCCTACATGTATGTACATAGGAAAGATGTAACCATACAAGCAGATTGCCTTCTCCTCAATCCTACATGTATGTACATAGGAAAGATGTAACCTGCAAGCAAGTTTCTTCTCCTCAATCCTACATTATTTACATAGGAAAGAGTAACCATTTAAGCAAGTTGCTTTCCCCTCCTCAATCCTACATGTATGTACTAGGAAAGAGGTAACCATGTAGCAAGTTGATTTCTCCCCTCACATCCTCATGTATGTACATAGGAAAGTTAACCATGTAGCAAGTTGCTTTCTCCCTCAATCCTACATGTATGTCATAGGAAGATGTACCTGTAGCAAGTTGCGTTCTCCTCAATCCTACATGTATGTACATAGGAAAGAGGTAACCATGTAAGCAGGTTGCTTTCTCCTCAATCCTACATGTATGTACATAGGAAAGAGGTAACCATGTAAGCAAGTTGCTTTCTCCTCAATCCTACATGTATGTACATAGGAAAGAGGTAACCATGTAAGCAGGTTGCTTTCTCCTCAATCCTACATGTATGTACATAGGAAAGAGGTAACCATATAAGCAAGTTGCTTTCTCCTCCTCAATCCTACATGTATGTACATAGGAAAGAGGTAACCATATAAGCAAGTTGCATTCTCCTCCTCAATCCTACATGTATGTACATAGGAAAGAGGTAACCATATAAGCAAGTTGCTTTCTCCTCCTCAATCCTACATGTATGTACATAGGAAAGAGGTAACCATACAAGCAGGTTGCTTTCTCCTCCTCAATCCTACATGTATGTACATAGGAAAGAGGTAACCATGTAAGCAGGTGCTTCTCTCCTCAATCCTACATGTATGTACATAGGAAAGAGGTAACCATGTAAGCAAGTTGCTTTCCCCTCAATCCTACATGTATGACATAGGAAAGAGGTAACCATACAAGCAGGTTGCTTCTCCTCAATCCTACATGTATGTACATAGGAAAGAGGTAACCATACAAGCAAGTTGCTTTCTCCTCAATCCTACATGTATGTACATAGGAAAGAGGTAACCATACAAGCAGGTTGCTTTCTCCTCAATCCTACATGTATGTACATAGGAAAGAGGTAACCATGCAAGCAAGTTGCTTTCTCCTCAATCCTACATGTATGTACATAGGAAAGAGGTAACCATGTAAGCAGGTTGCTTTCTCCTCAATCCTACATGTATGTACATAGGAAAGAGGTAACCATGTAAGCAGGTTGCTTTCTCCTCAATCCTACATGTATGTACATAGGAAAGAGGTAACCATGTAAGCAGGTTGCTTTCTCCTCAATCCTACATGTATGTACATAGGAAAGAGGTAACCATGTAAGCAGGTTGCTTTCTCCTCAATCCTACATGTATGTACATAGGAAAGAGGTAACCATGTAAGCAAGTTGCTTTCTCCTCAATCCTACATGTATGTACATAGGAAAGAGGTAACCATGTAAGCAAGTTGTGTTCTCCTCAATCCTACATGTATGTACATAGGAAAGAGGTAACCATGTAAGCAAGTTGTGTTCTCCTCAATCCTACATGTATGTACATAGGAAAGAGGTAACCATGTAAGCAAGTTGCTTTCTCCTCAATCCTACATGTATGTACATAGGAAAGAGGTAACCATGTAAGCAAGTTGCTTTCTCCTCAATCCTACATGTATGTACATAGGAAAGAGGTAACCATGTAAGCAAGTTGCTTTCTCCTCAATCCTACATGTATGTACATAGGAAAGAGGTAACCATGTAAGCAAGTTGTGTTCTCCTCAATCCTACATGTATGTACATAGGAAAGAGGTAACCATGTAAGCAAGTTGCTTTCTCCTCAATCCTACATGTATGTACATAGGAAAGAGGTAACCATGTAAGCAGGTTGTGTTCTCCTCAATCCTACATGTATGTACATAGGAAAGAGGTAACCATGTAAGCAAGTTGTTTCTCCTCAATCCTACATGTATGTACATAGGAAAGAGGTAACCATGTAAGCAGGTTGTGTTCTCCTCAATCCTACATGTATGTACATAGGAAAGAGGTACCATGTAAGCAGGTTGCTTTCTCCTCAATCCTACATGTATGTACATAGGAAAGAGGTAACCATGTAAGCAAGTTGCTTTCTCCTCAATCCTACATGTATGTACATAGGAAAGAGGTAACCATGTAAGCAAGTTGCTTTCTCCTCAATCCTACATGTATGTACATAGGAAAGAGGTAACCATGTAAGCAAGTTGCTTTCTCCTCAATCCTACATGTATGTACATAGGAAAGAGGTAACCATGTAAGCAAGTTGCTTTCTCCTCAATCCTACATGTATGTACATAGGAAAGAGGTAACCATGTAAGCAAGTTGCTTTCTCCTCAATCCTACATGTATGTACATAGGAAAGAGGTAACCATGTAAGCAAGTTGCTTTCTCCTCAATCCTACATGTATGTACATAGGAAAGAGGTAACCATGTAAGCAAGTTGCTTTCTCCTCAATCCTACATGTATGTACATAGGAAAGAGGTAACCATGTAAGCAAGTTGCTTTCTCCTCAATCCTACATGTATGTACATAGGAAAGAGGTAACCATGTAAGCAAGTTGCTTTCTACTCAATCCTACATGTATGTACATAGGAAAGAGGTAACCATGTAAGCAAGTTGCTTTCTCCTCAATCCTACATGTATGTACATAGGAAAGAGGTAACCATGTAAGCAAGTTGCTTTCTACTCAATCCTACATGTATGTACATAGGAAAGAGGTAACCATGTAAGCAAGTTGCTTTCTCCTCAATCCTACATGTATGTACATAGGAAAGAGGTAACCATGTAAGCAAGTTGCTTTCTACTCAATCCTACATGTATGTACATAGGAAAGAGGTAACCATGTAAGCAAGTTGCTTTCTCCTCAATCCTACATGTATGTACATAGGAAAGAGGTAACCATGTAAGCAAGTTGCTTTCTACTCAATCCTACATGTATGTACATAGGAAAGAGGTAACCATGTAAGCAAGTTGCTTTCTCCTCAATCCTACATGTATTTTCTTATTGTGATCATTATATTATGTATATTCATTGAAATAAAATATTGTTTAAACTAATACATTTCATACTATTGATATTCTGATGTTTATATGAAGATAGTTCTACTGATATGCATTTAATTCATGCTATCAAGCTGCGGTCTGTAAATTGGCTATATATACACATATATCTGCTACATGGATAAACTCATACATGAAGATTGAGACACGCCCATGCACACAATAACGTACAACGCATGTTACACATACACACACTCACTATCTAACAAGCACGCACGCGCACACACACTCAATATCTAATGTTACACATCCATAAAATTACAACCTACCACACAACGCACACAAATTAACACACTCACTAAATAACACATAACGCACAAAGCCCACACAATAACAGCCTAACGCATAACAACAGCACATGCATCGGCACAATCACTACCTAACCCATAACAACAGCAAATACATCGGCACAATCACTACTTAACGCATAACAACAGCAAATACATCGGCACAATCACTACCTAACCCATAAAAACAGCAAATACATCGGCACAATCACTACCTAACCCATAACAACAGCAAATACATCGGCACAATCACTACCTAACCCATAACAACAGCAAATACATCGCCACAATCACTACCTAACCCATAACAACAGCAAATACATCGCCACAATCACTACCTAACGCATAACAACAGCAAATACATCGGCACAATCACTACCTAACCCATAAAAACAGCAAATACATCGGCACAATCACTACCTAACGCATAATAACAGCACATACATCGGCACAATCACTACCTAACCCATAACAACAGCACATACATCGGCACAATCACTACCTAGCGCATAACAACAGCATATACATCGGTACAATCACTACCTAACGCATAACAACAGCACATACATCGGCACAATCACTACCTAACCCATAACAACAGCAAATACATCGGCACAATCACTACCTAACCCATAACAACATCAAATACATCGGCACAATCACTACTTAACGCATAACAGCAGCAAATACATCGGCACAATCACTACCTAACGCATAACAACAGCAAATACATCGGCACAATCACTACTTAACGCATAACAACAGCAAATACATCGGCACAATCACTACCTAATGCATAACAACAGCACATACATCGCCACAATTACTACCTAACGCATAACAGCAGCAAATACATCGGCACAATCACTACCTAACGCATAATAACAGCACACACATCGGCACAATCACTACCTAACACATAACAACAGCACATACATCGGCACAATCACTACCTAACACATAACAACAGCACATACATCGGCACAATCACTACCTAGCGCATAACAACAGCACATACATCGGCACAATCACTACCTAGCGCATAACAACAGCACATACATCGGCACAATCACTACCTAACACATAACAACAGCACATACATCGGCACAATCACTACCTAGCGCATAACTCTTTGTTGCCAAACAAAATATGTCGGCAGATGGCGCCAAACGTTGTGTTCATGCGAGTTACTAGAGTCTCATCCACTGTCCCATTGTATTTTCTACTATATAGATGCATTCCATATACACTTGACCAATTATAATTCCTGTAATAAATTGCACTTCCTGGTTGATCATGTGACCGGGATAGCGTCTCGACCTCAATGTGAATCAAGTCAGGATAATACCGGATGACTTTATTCGGATAAATCATTGCGTTGTAGATATACTTTTGGTTATAATAATCAAAACGATACCCGTCCAACCATTTATGTAGGAACGTTGTATTTTTCTCTGACATTATGAAAGCTGAAGCAACAGTGAATGAATGCATTCGAGACATTGTACAAGGATACTTTCGAAGGAATTCTATGGGTCTCGTCAACACCATGTCCATATCTAAATAAATCCCCCCATAACGTAAGAGGGCTTCGATTCGCATGATGTCACTAATGTGAGTTCTATGTCTAACGGGTGTGCCAAATATGTTATCCGGAATTGTTCTTGTCACTTGGATTATATTTGGAAACAGATTTAAAATGAGCATCCAGTACACACTATCCGGTACGGCGTCACCGTGTATGAGCACTGCGCATGGGCGAACGAATCGAATCACACTTATGAAACTCACGAATGAATAAAAGTTAAATTCTCCTTTGCCGTACAGTATGTAATGGACAATATTGGGCACTGGTTTGTTATCTAAGCAACATGTGTCGAGGAACAGTTCTAGACATTTACTTCCAAATGCAAATGATGTTATTCTATTCATGTCATTCGTTTTCCTTTCGATGCGTATTCGTTTATTCTCCGTGCAGGTAATCGAAATAAGCGGAACTCTCTTATGTCGTATATTACTTACATCGAAGTTGGGACATTTAGTCTTGTTTTCATATGTCCATATAGCCCAGTCTGACGTTACTGTATTCAAATCATAACCAACGCTCCATTCACGTCCCACTGCGCATGAACTGTTGTCCGGCATCGATACGGAATTTATCCTTACCGGAACACGATTTTCTGTCTGTATCCCAGGACTACTGTGTGACTGTTTCCTGGACTTAGTGTTTATCTGCATCTCGGAAGATTGTGAAGCTGCGTATGTGGACTGATGTTCTTTACCTCGGCTCCCCGACTCAATGTTTATACTAGTGTCGTCTGGTATTTTATCGACACTCGTGTTATACCTCCGATATATATGTCCCGAGGTTGTGTTGTTACCACTTGTTATAGCGCCCCTCGAAATATCTAAAACAATAAATATATTGAAATTTGATTTGATCAAAAATGCTGAAAATATACTATTATTATTTAAATAATTATATACCAATCTGTATTTTAACATATACCCACAATGCCTGTTAGTTGGTGTTGGGTATTGACCGAAGCATAGGTGGTGGATGAATAATGTGTCCGCCTCATAGTTGAGAGGTTGTGAAACGAAGGACGACCCAGAACATCTCTAGCGATATATTTAGGCAATGGCATACATCCACGTAACAGACGTATCTGTAGTCCAGTGGTAACACGCTGGACTGGTAATCTAGGGATCGCAGGTTCGATCCCCCGTCTGACCCTAATACAATTAACAGTCTTTCAGATGGGACGTTAAACCGAGGTTTCGTGTCGGTGCTTTATACTGTGCACGTAAATGAACCAGAGGATGCTCTGGAATGGGTCTCTGTCTGTATCATACACTATCCTCCAAAATCTAAAATGACTAATCTCTTCAGGAGGTGTTGCTCATATGGGCAACCGGTAGCGACGATAAATAAACGTAAAACATACACTCCACGTTGCATCGCCCTCTCCGTTATGTCGATGGATTCCATCAGAAACGAGGTCTCGGGAGCGATTACATTAATGTAAGAACGCGTTTCGCTTTCGAGCTAAAATACAATTGCATAGACTACACCCAACAACATTCCTAATCGGTCACCCGGTGTTTTATAATATTTGGAGTCAACTAATAATCATACAATATAAATGTGTTCATATTTAAGGAATGAATCACGGGTTAATAGTTTCCATCGGGGTATGAACTACATTGGGCGTGGTTAAAGTGTGTGGAGGCCGAAGGCATCCAAGCTAACTCTAAGCACGCCCAATGTAGTTCATACCCCGATGGAAACTATTAACCCGCGATACATTACTTATATTTACATTAATTTTTCTCTTCAATGACACAAATATAGCACACTTTACATTAAAACATTTTTAGTCCAGATTTTCAACATACCGTGTGCCGGAACAGATAAATTGATCATCATTGGAACAGTGTAAGCTATAATAATAATAATAATAATAATAATAATAAAGACTTTATTTAACGAGAGTACTCATTTAACAAAAGTTAATCTACCATGAGGCCCTCAACATATATACAATCAATGCAATCAAAAGATAGCACTATAAGTGAGAACTGCACATTGGAATAATATAGTAATTTAAAAGCTGAAAAATAGAGAAACTATATTTAATATGTAATGGAATATGATGATATATGGAATTGGCTAGCAGAGTAGAAAATAGGAATGAGACAATTAATGATACTAGATCTATCTAACAATATGCAGATTTGACTTGTAGTGGTATCTTCAAAATATGTATGAAATCAACTTAAAGACAGCATACACGCCTTTTCACGCGGCGAACACTGCCTAACACTATGCGCATGCCCGTATCTTCGAGTGCGCATGTCAGCTGCATATCATTAGTTGGACACCCTCATACGAAAATATATACACATACGTACATCGAAGGAAATGCAATAGTAATGTAAATATTGACATTTAATGCAGTTTAATCCAGATGATTATACAGCAATTCATTGTACATGTATAATGATATGTCGTAAAATATATAAAATAAGATGATATGAATATTGATATTATAGTGTTATTAGTTCGCTCCAAATACTGTAAAGCACCAGGTGACCAATTAGGAATTGTGTTGAGTGTAGTAGTATATTGAATAACGTTTTAATAAAGCGACAGTGCATCGCTAAAAAAGCAAATATCTACAAATTGTAATTTCCTTATACATTGTATATGATTTATTTCATTCCAAATATTTGTCCCATAATCTGAGTAAACTACTATACAACTGTCGCATACGACGTTTGTTGACATAGCAAAATACTGAAATACGGTCAACAGTTGTATAGAATCAAAATAGAATATAAATGCAACGCGATATTGAGGACGATACCATTACACTAAGATATAGTGAAACACGCTTTTATTTTGACTAAGTGATTGTATCTCATTATACCTGGTCGATACCAACTACCTGGATCACCTATATCGTGTTTATTTTGACTAAGTGATTGTATCTCATTATACCTGGTCGATACCAACTACCTGGATCGCCTATATCGTGTTTATTTTATTGGTTTTCTGTTTATATACATATTTCACATATCACGTTGGACCAGTAGTAACGGTTATAAACAAACATTCAATACAATATTCGCATTGCAGGTAAGTCAGGTTGTTAGCATTAAACAGTACGTCATATTACCTGTAAGCCGTCGTATATTGCCTTGCCCATATACAGTAGTGTAATATTCCAACCGTTTTATTACTTTATTTGAAATCACATATGCCAGGCCTGTAGCCACACTGAGGCACACCGAGGCAGTTGCCTCGGTTAAAATTTCCAAAGCAACCAAAAAACAAATGAAAAGTTAAAATAAATAAAATGCATAAAATATCCCTCTGCTGTATAAACTGCTAGAGAGCTGACACATCAGTACATAATTATACGTATAAACTCATTAAATATCAGAAAACGCAGGAAATCGCTTCTATACCCCAACAATTTTAAAGGGGAACCTGCCCCCGGACACCCTAGATTGCCTCGGTTGAAATTTTCCTCTGGCTACGATACTGTATGCATACTACAAGGTGTGTATCATGAATAACAACAGTTATGTTACAGATTTACCGTTGGTTTAACCATGTCTACACAACGACAATGGATTCAATTGAAATCTGAAAGCTTATTGAGATTATCTCAATGTACCGTTATATCTCCATTTACCGATATATCTCACATTGGCCGTTATATTTCACATTGGCCGTTATATTTCACATTTACCGTCATATCTCACATTTACCGTTATATTTCACATTTACCGTTATATTTCACATTTACCGTTATATCTCCATTTACCGTTATATCTCACATTGGCCGTTATATTTCACATTTACCGTTATATTTCACATTTACCGTTATATCTCACATTTACCGTCATATCTCACATTTACCGTCATATTTCACATTTACCGTCATATCTCACATTTACCGTTATATTTCACATTTACCGTTATATCTCACATTTACCGTCATATCTCACATTTACCGTCATATTTCACATTTACCGTTATATTTCACATTTACCGTTATATTTCACATTTACCGTTATATCTCACATTTACCGTCATATTTCACATTTACCGTCATATCTCACATTTACCGTCATATCTCACATTTGTGTCAGCATATTTACTTTTATACTGATCAGATTTAAGATAATTTATCTCTAGGCGACACAACACAGTAGCATGCGCTTCAAATAGGCTCCAATAGTACGCAAACGACAGTTCAGGAGCGTGGCTGACCGTTATATGAAATCCTATTTGTAGATAGCAACATCACTGATTATTAATTGAAAGTTAGTGTTCGAATTATTTCGGAAGACTTTGTAGTAACAATGCTATTTATAGATAAAGTATGTATTCATTTGCTGGAAGTCGTGATAGCGCAGTGGAAGTCGTGATAGCGCAGTGGAAGTCGTGATAGCGCAGTGGAAGTCGTGATAGCGCAGTGGAAGTCGTGATAGCGCAGTGGATGCGTGTTCGCTTCAGGTGCGAACGGTCTGGAGTTCGAGCCCCCGCTGGAGCCGTTACGATTGTGCCTTAGGCAATGCATTTAAATTCCACGTTGCCTCTTCTCTCTCCCTCGTGGCGATGGATTCCATCAGGAATGAGGTCTCGAGAGTGATTAATATAAGTTGAAATAACTTGTTTCGCAATCGAGCTAAAATAAATTTGTATAAACTATTAATTTGATATTCAACCATGTGTTTTATCTCCACTACCCGAATAGCAAACAGTATGCCGTTTGTTTGCAAAAGCAACTTGTGTTGTGATTAGCATTCAAATGGTTAACTATGGTTATCCCGATACATCGTTGTAAAATAAATAATGTTTAAATCTAAGCTCCATCGTAAAATAAAGTCTTTATTATTATTATTATTATTATAATTTGTAAGAACTTACCTCGAAGCCAACGAAATCGCATTGTATCCGGCGCATACTCAGTATGGACTGTACCTATCTCAATATAACAGCGCAATAATATAAAACAAAACACAACAATGGCCATAGAACGTACTGAATATCCGCTGCAACAAAATAATCCTCGTATCTGTATCATTGCTGCGTCTAAAACCCGTATCGTATTGAAAATAATTGTATGTTGTTAAAATAAATACAAAAAATGTAGTGTATTATGCAATATGGTGGTTGCTATGCGCACGATTGTCAGTGACTTATTGCACATACACATTGCATGGTCAACACATGCTACACGTGAGGGTGCCGGAATAATTGGATTATAAACAGCCGTGTAGTGTTAATTAAGCTTATTAAGCCCTCTGATGCTGGCTTAACTGTCCGTATCATACATCAATAAGGTTGTATCCGTTATGTCGAATTCCGCCGGACCTAACAGAATACTTCGACATAACCGAATTTGGCTTAACGAAATTCGATATAAACGGAGCCAGTTATATGTAAAATGATAGTGTCTGAATCATTGCACTATCCTCCTCATATGGGCAAACGCACTCAACTGCGGTTCCACGAATGTCAATGTTATGCCTTATATCTGAACGTGTTAACATTTTTATTGCATAACTATTTGTGATTGTTCTTTGATATATCACTGGCCACCATGGTTGTAAAATGCTACGACGAGGAGACTCTGACTCTGACATTAACACAATAATATTTCAATATGTCCATAATTTCATTCGTGATACAAAACGATTCTCTGAGTGAAACCCCATGTATATAAGACCCCATGTATATAAGACGTGCACTTGATGAATGTACCCCTGTCTACCTGCGCTACATTCTCAAATATCTTCTCTTTCTTCTGCATTCTTGCCGGTATTATATTTCTGTCATTTCTAAGCAATATGCACACTAACATGTGTATACATGTATTAGTTCCACACCGTCCAATATAACACTGTGTATTTCGAACTGCGAGAGAACCTATATAAGCTCTGCTTCCATTTTAATCCTTTCCTATTCCTTGGTGTTGTGTAGGCCTACATGTATTGTTTTGTGAATGTATATAGTGGAATAAATATGTTTACACCAAGGTTGTAAAACGTTTTATATGAATATTTGTGAGCTCGTGGGCACGTTACATTGACGTCGTGGAAGTCGTAATAGTGCAGTGGATGAGCGTTCGCTTCAGGTGCGAAAGTCCGGAGTTCGAGCCCCACTGAAGCCGTTACGATTGTGCCCTTAGGCAAGGCATTTAAATTCCATGTTGCCTCTCTCTCCCTCGTGGCGATGGATTCCATCAGGAATGAGGTCTCGAGAGTGATTTATATAAGTTGAAATAACTTGTTTCGCAATCGAGCTAAAATAAATTTGTATAAACTAAATTACATTGACTTTTGTTCAAATAAATACTTACATCCTATAAAATACAATCAAAACTTTGTCAGGTAAAATATAGACGCCTTTCGTCTAGCTGTAAGAAACATGACCACTGCTATCAGTTGTACGCCAGCTGCCAGCAGAAACACGACTAGATATGAACCCGTCGTGTCCCGAATATAACCTGCAACAATACGCCCATATATACTAGAGGACATAGAAATCGCACGCCTACATTATATGATTATTGGCTGTCCGATTAGCGCAGTGGTTAGCGCGCTCGCTTCTCACAAATGCAACCCGGGTTAGATCCTCGGACCGGGAAGTATGTGAGATGGTATGGTGGTCACCATGTGGGTTTTCTCCGGGTACTCCGGTTTCCACCGACACAAATGACCACATTTACGCTTCCATCTGCGCCAACGAAAGTGATTAATATAAATTGTTAAAGCTTGTTTCGTAATCGTTGTAAAATAATATAAAGTTTAAACTTTTTTGTATCAAGTTGTCATAAATTATCAAGGAATATCACCACATTTTAGTAATTGTTCTGTGTCGTGCTACGAACGCCATTTGAGGATGTGTGAGGATTTAGCTTATCTACCCTCGCCTCCGGCGAACCATGTGGGCGAGCGTTGAGGATGTGTATATGTCACAGGCCTTTAATGTGTGTGTGTGCGCGTGCGTGTGTGCGTATGCGCGCGCGCGCGCGTGTGTGTGTTTTACGTTTATTTAGCGTCGCTACCTGTTGCACATATGAGCGACGCCTCCTGAAGGTATTAGTCATTTTAAATTTTGGAGGATAGTGCATGATACAGACAGAGACCCATTACAGAGTCTCCTCTGGTTCTTTTACGTGCACGGTGTAAAGCACCGACACGAGACCTCGGTTTAACGTCCCATCTGAAAGACTGTTAATTTTATTAGGGTCAGACGGGGGATCGAACCTGCGATCCCTGGATTACCAGTCCAGCGTTTTACCACTGGGCTACATATCCGTCAGGCCTTGTAATGTATTACATGGTGTGTATGTGGAATAAAGGGTTGAGACTGGCGTGTTCTAATTGGATGCACCTAACTACTATATACATAACGGACTAACCAATCAGAACAGTGACCATGCTGTACTGTTACATGCCACTTACGTGCTACTACAATGTGATACAACTGACTTATACGACATGGTCGATATTATGCAATAGTTATCACAAGAAAGGTGAGAACATCCAAGCATTTTATTGTCATCAAGTGGTGGTGATTGCGTTTATTTATCGTCGCAACCGGTTGCCCATATGAGCGACGCCTCTGGAAGAGATTAGTCATTTTAGATGTTTGGAGGTTAGTGCAATGATACAGATAGAGACCCATTCCAGAGTATAATCTGGTTCTTCTAAGTGCACGGTGTAAAGCATCGACACGAGACCTATGTTTAAAGTCCCATCTGTTAATTGTATTAGGGTCAGACGGGGGATCGATCCAACGTGTTAACCACTGGACTACAGATCCGTCATCAACAATACAGTTAATCAAAGACAAAGACATATCAGTAAAGGAAGTGTGACAGTGTATGCTTCTATTGAGATTTGAATGTAGGTCGAATGTGACGGTAATCCAGGGATCGCAGGTTCGATCCCCCCTCTGATCCTAATAAAATGAACAGTCTTTCAGATTGGACTTTAAACCGAGGTCTCCTGTCGGTGCTGAACACCGTCCATGTATTATAGAACAAGAGGAGACTGGAATGGGTCGATAAATAAACGTAAACCACGCACACTCGGGTGTGTCTTAAAGATTGATCAGGTGATTGTAAGTATAAGACAAATGACAATTACCGCTGACAGGTCCGGCAGCTATGTTAGCTATTCCATTTACAGTGAAGGCAAATCCAATGGCATTTCCCAGCTGGTCCCCACCAACAATGTACACAGCCGTCACGCTGAAGCACGACACAAACATTCCATATGAAATCACTGCCAGGCACGCAAACATGAGCTTCAGAACCAGAGACTGGCCCAGTAATCAGCCCCGACATTGATACGGCGGTCAATATACTTGCTAACGCCGGTACAAGCATTGCTTTAATATAGCTTGTCTGCATCAGTATACCAGGCAGCAATCGTCCGAAGATGCTACAAGCATTAAGTACTAACAGTCCAACATTTGCGTCATTCAATGTGAAACCGGAATCCAGGAAAGTATCAGCAATGAATGTTATTAAAACCATGATTGGCGGATATGAGAAGGCTAAGCCGACAACGAAAAACATAAATGTTCTGTTTTTAGCCAGACGCTTAGTGCTGGCATATATCGACACTTGTTCATTTTGCTCCTTTTCAATGTCGGTGACTGGTGTCTGCTAAATTATCTTGATCTTTTGTGTCCTGCCAGTGTTATGCGCTTCCAGGTAACTCTTTTGGAAAATTATAATCTCACTGTCTGTCATGGGCTCGTGATCTAGTTCACCTTTATTGGTATGTTTAGCATTTGATTTGCTATCATTGTTCTTCGTGTGTGTTTCTCGTCTTCTCTTTGGTTGCGTCCAAAGCAATGCACAGGGAACAGTATTCATCACAAGACCGGAACAAATCAACAAGGCTCCATGTAAACCGTAGGTATTCCTAAAATATACAAACTTGTTGTCACCATGCTCTCTTTAGTGTATTACTGGGCTGTTTTCTACCTCCATGCGTTATAATGGTCAAAAACTGCCTGCCTAATAAATTTTACTTTTTTAAACTTTATTTACAATAAAATACAATACAATAAGTTTATTGCATAAAACAGACACATGTTTATAGCAATTAAACAGTAGAAACAGGCAGTGACATGGAATTTTACAAAAGAGCATAATTATAGGTTATTAGTATTCAAATACATGTATATGATATAAAAAGGTGTTAGGTTCGTTGTTTATTTCCAAAATATATAAATTTGGAAAGATCGATAGTGATTTTTTGGGATTTGCATGACAAGAGATTAATAAATTTCTGTATAGTCGGCCAGGTATGGTAATATCTTTTAATAAATTTCGATCTTAAAGTTGCATAATGTGGGCAGATTAGTATGAAATGATATTCATTTTCCAAAATTCTCGAATTACAATAAATACATAATCTTTCGTTTCGTGGCAGGTGTAGGTAACGACCACGCTCAATAGCTAAATCATGCGATGATGTTTTAAATCGTGTAAGGGCAATTCTGTATTTGTTTTCTTTAATAAAATCAAGGTAAGTTTCAAAGATAAATTCATTTTTAAACAAACTGTATGTCTCTAGACGTGCAGAGTTATTGATAGCAGTATACCAGCGGTGATAATATATGTCTAATATGCGTGATTTTATAGTATTGTAATTAATAAGCATTCTTGACTGGTTTTGCCACAAATAGGACAGTCCGCATGTATCGATAATATTTTTTAACTGATAAGCTTCAGTTCATTTTGTTGTGATAATTTTTGTTTTCAACATCAGTTTTCAACAGTTGGTAAGTTTTATAAAGTAAGGAATCTTCTGGTAAAGTCAATAATGTTAAGCAATATTTGACCATTAGTAGTTGTCTGCGTATCGACATGGGAAGACAACCAAGTTCTCCATATAGTGCATTTAGGTTTGTTGAGCGCCTTACGCATAATATTTTTCTGCAAAATGTTGAAAGTATTAATTCAACATCGGGTGCATCATGGTAGCCTCATAATTCTGCTGAATAGTTTAAAATTGGTGCGACAAGAGAATCAAACAAGCTTAACTTTCTCGATGATGGGAAGTCTACTTGATTAAAAGCAATAAATAATGTATGTAAAGAAAAAGAGGCGTGCTTAGCTACAAGTTTTTGTGTTCGATTCCAATTACCGTTCTTGTATAGATGAACACCTAAATATTTAAACGATTCTACAATATCAATACGTGAATTATATATGTAAAAATCATGTCGAGAATGTCGACCATTTTCAAAAATCATAATTTTTGTTTTATTAGTATTATTTATTTTACAACGATTGCGAAGCAAGTATCAACAACTTATATTAATCACTCTCGTTGGCGTATATGTGGTCATTCGTGTGGGAGTAAACCGGAGTACCCGGAGAAAACCCACCTGTCCGATCTTGCGACAAGCGTTCCATCTCACATACTTCCTGGTCCGAGGATCGAACTCGGGTTGCATTTGTTAGAAGCGAGCGCACTAACCACTGCGCTAATCGGAATTATACTTTATTAGACAGTGCCTAGTAAACCTTTCTTGACGTCATAATGCTGCGTGTATGACGTCATATGTTCACATATGGTATGATAAACTTCAGAATATTCGGTAAGCTTTACTTTCTAAAACTTCCTTTTTATCAGAAGATAGGATAAATAGAATATTAGGTAGAGCCTCGTCTTGTATATATTCTCCTACACTCTTAATAAATTAAAATGTATTAGACAGTAACCTAATATTCGCTATTGATTACAGGCCCGTAGCCACACTGAGGCACAGGCACCAGACACACACAAAATGTTTTTTAATTTTTGGCCTATGGTCATATAGTAAGTAATATATAATAAAGGCAACCAACGAAATTGAAACATGCATGCAGAAACATCGACGAGAAACTAGGTAAAAACGACCAGATCACTGATATGCCCTCGTGGTCCCGACCGGAAGACCTTATTCTATCAACAAATACTTTTTATTTCATCGAGATCGCTCAAATAACACCTGAATGGCGCTTTGTTTCATCGTGAACAGCAGGAAATGAAAAGTTGTCGTTTTGGCTGGGCGTTCGGTTTTTGACAACATACGATGTGAATGAATGCTTTTTTTCTCATTGGTCAAAAATGAAACATGTAAATACATATATAAACAGCAGCCAATGAAATGCCGCTGTATATTCACCGCGGATCTTATCCAAAATGGAACAATTATTGAATTTTACTTTTGTTTTGTATTTGATTCCTGTATTGCTCTGTTGGATCTGCACGCCGAGGCTGCAAACAACATGATTCGCGAGAGAAAGATTCCATTTAACGAAGTATGAGTGATTTTTAGATGTTATGAGTATTACACTGGGTAAAACGCCGAGAAAACATACCGCCAAATCAAAAACAGAACGCCCAGACAAAACGACAACATTTCATGTCCTGCTGTTCACGATGAAACAATGTGCCATTCTGGTGTTATTTGACCGATCTCCATGAAATAAAAAGTATTTGTTGATAGAATAAGGTCTTCCGGTCGGGACCACGAGGGCATATCAGTGATCTGGTCGCTTTTACCTAGTTTCTCGTCGATGTTTCTGCATGCATGTTTCAATTTCGTTGGTTGCCTTTATTATATATTACTTACTATATGACCATAGGCCAAAAATAATTTTTTTTTTTTGTGCCTGTGCACTGAGGCATACCGAGGCAGCAGCCTCGGTTAAAATGAAATGAAAAATTAAATAAATAAAATGCTTTGCTGTCTGTATAAAATGTTGACTGCCCCAGAGCTACGGTCATTACATAGTTATACGTCTAAGCTCATTAAATCAGTTTAGCAGGAACTCGCTTCTATACCCCAATAATTTTAAAAGGGATCATGCCCCGGACGGTTACCCCAACTGTGGTCCAAAAAGGTTTACTTTTAATCGGTGGGCATGGATTTTAAAACCGGATTGTTTGAAGGGGTTATTTGTTAGTTTAAACATATTTTATGTCCCAATATAAAACATATTGAACAATGCATACATTACATATATCATACGTCCGCCCCTCGTGGTCGAGTGGTTAAGGTAGCTGACTTGTATACATACCACTGTAACCTATCATCTCTGATGGTCACGGGTTCGAGCCCCGCTCAGACCGTGTCTCATTTATATGAAAAAGGTGGCAGTTTCTTACGGAGATTGGTGCACCCAAGTACTCGTTAACCGCTGGAGCCTGCCCAGGAAAGGTGTTGTTAGGCAAACTGCCCGCCGGCGATATAGCCCAAAATGGTGCTGATGCAGGCGTAAAACCCGAAATATAACATAACATAACATATATCATACAGAAAAGGGATTAGAATGAAAGACAGAGTCTTCTCTAATTCGACTAATTCTTCTCCACGATGTTATTTGTTGTTCACGACAATACACAGTCTATGGTCTAAGTACAGAAAGTGTAGTGACACATTAACAACTGGACTGGTAATCCAGGGATCACAGGTTCGATCCCCCGTCTGACCCTAATAAAATTAACAGTCTTTCAGATGGCATTTTAAACAGAGGTCTCGTGTCGGTGCTTTACACCGTGCACGTAACAGAACGAGACGAGACTCTGGAATACGTCTCTGTCTGTATCATTGCACTATCTTCTAAAAATCTAAAATGATAATCCCTTCAGGAGGCGTTGCTCATATGGGCAACCGGTAGCGACGATAAATTAACGTAAAACACACACGCACTAATTAGCATGCTAATTAGGACGTCATACCACCAATCCCTGATCCAGCATTTACAATTGACAACATTACTAGAGCTCTCTTTTCTGAGAAGTATTTACCCACGGCAGCGGAAGACACAATGTACATGCAAATGGAACCCATTGCTGTAATGTATGAATGTATATATATGTTTATTTGTATTTCCGAATTCTCATTTATATGAAAAAGTTGGCAGTTTCTTACGGAGGTTGGTGCACCCAAGTACTGGTTAACCGCTGGAGCCTGCCCAGGAAAGGTGTTGTTAGGTAAACTGCCCGCCGGCGATATAGCCCAAAATGGTGCTGATGCAGGCGTAAAACCCGAAATATAACATATATAACAATTTCCGAATTCTATATTATTACATAGAATATTGTGCTCATTGATAATAATGGAAATAGCTACTCCTGATGTGTTGATCTATTCTATCGGCATACTCGAATGAGTGTATTCTATCGGCATAATCGAATGGTTGTATTCTATCGGCATAATCGAATGAGTATATTCTATCGTCATCATCGAATGAGTATATTCTATCGGCATCATCGAATGAGTGTATTCTATCAGCATAATCGAATGAGTGTATTCTATCGGCATCATCGAATGGGTGTATTCTATCGGCATCATCGAATGAGTGTATTCTATCGGCATCATCGAATGAGTGTATTCTATCGGCATCATCGAATGAGTGTATTCTATCGGCATCATCGAATGAGTGTATTCTATCGGCATAATCGAATGAGTGTATTCTAATCGAATGGGTGTATTATATCGGCACCATCGAATGAGTGTATTCTATCGGCATAATCGAATGAGTGTATTCTAATCGAATGGGTGTATTATATCGGCACCATCGAATGAGTGTATTCTATCGGCATAATCGAATGAGTGTATTCTATCGGCATCATCGAATGAGTGTATTCTATCGGCATCATCGAATGAGTGTATTCTATCGGCATCATCAAATGAGTGTATTCTATCGGCATCATCGAATGAGTGTATTCTATCGGCATAATCGAATGAATGTATTCTAATCGAATGGGTGTATTATATCGGCACCATCGAATGAGTGTATTCTATCGGCATAATCGAATGAGTGTATTATATCGGCATAATCGAATGAGTGTATTCTATCGGCATAATCGAATGAGTATATTCTATCGTCATCATCGAATGAGTATATTCTATCGGCACCATCGAATGAGTGTATTATATCGGCATAATCGAATGAGTGTATTCTATCGGCATAATCGAATGAGTGTATTCTATCGGCATAATCGAATGAGTGTATTCTATCGGCATAATCGAATGAGTGTATTCTATCGGCATCATCGAATGAGTGTATTCTATCGGCATAATCGAATGAGTGTATTCTATCGGCATCATCGAATGAGTGTATTCTATCGGCATAATCGAATGAGTGTATTCTATCGGCATAATCGAATGAGTGCTTTCTATCGGCATAATCGAATGAGTGTATTCTATCGGCATAATCGAATGAGTGTATTCTATCGGCATAATCGAATGAGTGTATTCTATCGGCATAATCGAATGAGTGTATTCTATCGGTATCATCGAATGAGTGTATTCTATCGGCATCATCGAATGAGTGATGGAAATGATTCTTAAATTGGAATAAAGGAATAATGTGTATTATAATAATTATTATTGTTTTGAACAATTTACTCACTACGTGCACCATATGTAGCTTACAGTTCAGCAGCCTCCGTGGTCGAGTGGTTATGATCGCTAACATGTAATAATAATAATAATAATAATAAAGACTTTATTTAACATGTATGCCACTGTAACCTATCATCACTGATGGTTAAGAGTTCGTGCCCCGCTCAGGACGTGTCTCATTTATATGAAAATGATGGCAGTTTCTTACGGAGGTTGGTGCACCAAGTACTTGTTAACAGCTGGAGCCTGCCCAGGAAATGTGTTGTAAACTGCCAGCCGGCGATATAGCCCAACCTGGTGCTGATGTAGGCGTAAATCCCGAACAAACAAACAAACAAACAAACTTACGCTTCAGAATTATCTAATGAACACATTTCTTCCAAATATAGAATCAGTGTACAGTGAAGCCCGTCGTAAACGGAACGGCCTAAGGACTGGGGGAGAGGCTCGGTTTGGAGGGATTTCCGGATGAGTGTTGGGTGGATGAACGACCTACGGACTGGGGGAGAGGCTCGGTTTGGAGGGGATTCCGGAGGAGAGCCGGGTGGATGAACGACCTACGGACTGGGTGAGAGGCTCGGCTTGGAGGGATTTCCGGAGGAGGGTTATGTGGATGAACGGCTTACGGACTGGATGAGAGGCTCGGTTTGGAGGGATTTGCGGAGGAGAGCTAGATGAATGAACGGCCTACGGACTGGAGGGTAGGCTCGGTTCGAAAGGATTTCCGGAGGAGGGCTGGATAGTTGAAATTTTGAAATGTGTTTTAATAAGAAATGACATTAAATTACTATTAGTAACGAATATATACCTATACATCAGCATAACATATTGACTTAATGTCTCTGCTTGCTTATACTAATGTCTCTGTCTCTGCTTGCTTATACTAATGTCTCTGTCTCTGCTTGCTTATACTAATGTCTCTGCTTGCTTATACTAATGTCTCTGTCTCTGCTTGCTTATACTAATGTCTCTGTCTCTGCTTGCTTATACTAATGTCTCTGTCTCTGCTTGCTTATACTAATGTCTCTGTCTCTGCTTGCTTATACTAATGTCTCTGCTTGCTTATACTAATGTCTCTGCTTGCTTATACTAATGTCTCTGCTTGCTTATACTAATGTCTCTGCTTGCTTATACTAATGTCTCTGCTTGCTTATACTAATGTCTCTGCTTGCTTATACTAATGTCTCTGCTTGCTTATACTAATGTCTCTGCTTGCTTATACTAATGTCTCTGTCTCTGCTTGCTTATACTAATGTCTCTGCTTGCTTATACTAATGTCTCTGCTTGCTTATACTAATGTCTCTGCTTGCTTATACTAATGTCTCTGCTTGCTTATACTAATGTCTCTGCTTGCTTATACTAATGTCTCTGCTTGCTTATACTAATGTCTCTGCTGCTTATACTAATGTCTCTGCTTGCTTATACTAATGTCTCTGCTTGCTTATACTATGTCTCTGCTTGCTTATACTAATGTCTCTGTCTCTGCTTGCTTATACTAATGTCTCTGCTTGCTTATACTAATGTCTCTGCTTGCTTATACTAATGTCTCTGTCTCTGCTTGCTTATACTAATGTCTCTGCTTGCTTATACTAATGTCTCTGCTTGCTTATACTAATGTCTCTGCTTGCTTATACTAATGTCTCTGTCTCTGCTTGCTTATACTAATGTCTCTGCTTGCTTATACTAATGTCTCTGCTTGCTTATACTAATGTCTCTGCTTGCTTATACTAATGTCTCTGCTTGCTTATACTAATGTCTCTGTCTCTGCTTGCTTATACTAATGTCTCTGTCTCTGCTTGCTTATACTAATGTCTCTGTCTCTGCTTGTATACTAATGTCTCTGCTTGCTTATACTAATGTCTCTGTCTCTGCTTGCTTATACTAATGTCTCTGCTTGCTTATACTAATGTCTCTGCTTGCTTATACTAATGTCTCTGTCTCTGCTTGCTTATACTAATGTCTCTGTCTCTGCTTGCTTATACTAATGTCTCTGTCTCTGCTTGCTTATACTAATGTCTCTGTCTCTGCTTGCTTATACTAATGTCTCTGTCTCTGCTTGCTTATACTAATGTCTCTGTCTCTGCTTGCTTATACTAATGTCTCTGTCTCTGCTTGCTTATACTAATGTCTCTGTCTCTGCTTGCTTATACTAATGTCTCTGTCTCTGCTTGCTTATACTAATGTCTCTGTCTCTGCTTGCTTATACTAATGTCTCTGTCTCTGCTTGCTTATACTAATGTCTCTGTCTCTGCTTGCTTATACTAATGTCTCTGTCTCTGCTTGCTTATACTAATGTCTCTGTCTCTGCTTGCTTATACTAATGTCTCTGTCTCTGCTTGCTTATACTAATGTCTCTGTCTCTGCTTGCTTATACTAATGTCTCTGTCTCTGCTTGCTTATACTAATGTCTCTGCTTGCTTATACTAATGTCTCTGCTTGCTTATACTAATGTCTCTGTCTCTGCTTGCTTATACTAATGTCTCTGCTTGCTTATACTAATGTCTCTGTCTCTGCTTGCTTATACTAATGTCTCTGCTTGCTTATACTAATGTCTCTGCTTGCTTATACTAATGTCTCTGCTTGCTTATACTAATGTCTCTGCTTGCTTATACTAAGTCTCTGCTTGCTTATACTAATGTCTCTGCTTGCTTATACTAATGTCTCTGCTTGCTTATACTAATGTCTCTGTCTCTGCTTGCTTATACTAATGTCTCTGTCTCTGCTTGCTTATACTAATGTCTCTGTCTCTGCTTGCTTATACTAATGTCTCTGTCTCTGCTTGCTTATACTAATGTCTCTGTCTCTGCTTGCTTATACTAATGTCTCTGTCTCTGCTTGCTTATACTAATGTCTCTGTCTCTGCTTGCTTATACTAATGTCTCTGTCTCTGCTTGCTTATACTAATGTCTCTGTCTCTGCTTGCTTATACTAATGTCTCTGTCTCTGCTTGCTTATACTAATGTCTCTGTCTCTGCTTGCTTATACTAATGTCTCTGTCTCTGCTTGCTTATACTAATGTCTCTGTCTCTGCTTGCTTATACTAATGTCTCTGTCTCTGCTTGCTTATACTAATGTCTCTGTCTCTGCTTGCTTATACTAATGTCTCTGTCTCTGCTTGCTTATACTAATGTCTCTGTCTCTGCTTGCTTATACTAATGTCTCTGTCTCTGCTTGCTTATACTAATGTCTCTGTCTCTGCTTGCTTATACTAATGTCTCTGTCTCTGCTTGCTTATACTAATGTCTCTGTCTCTGCTTGCTTATACTAATGTCTCTGCTTGCTTATACTAATGTCTCTGCTTGCTTATACTAATGTCTCTGCTTGCTTATACTAATGTCTCTGTCTCTGCTTGCTTATACTAATGTCTCTGCTTGCTTATACTAATGTCTCTGCTTGCTTATACTAATGTCTCTGTCTCTGCTTGCTTATACTAATGTCTCTGTCTCTGCTTGCTTATACTAATGTCTCTGTCTCTGCTTGCTTATACTAATGTCTCTGTCTCTGCTTGCTTATACTAATGTCTCTGTCTCTGCTTGCTTATACTAATGTCTCTGCTTGCTTATACTAATGTCTCTGTCTTGCTTGCTTATACTAATGTCTCTGTCTCTGCTTGCTTATACTAATGTCTCTGTCTCTGCTTGCTTATACTAATGTCTCTGTCTCTGCTTGCTTATACTAATGTCTCTGTCTCTGCTTGCTTATACTAATGTCTCTGTCTCTGCTTGCTTATACTAATGTCTCTGTCTCTGCTTGCTTATACTAATGTCTCTGTCTCTGCTTGCTTATACTAATGTCTCTGTCTCTGCTTGCTTATACTAATGTCTCTGTCTCTGCTTGCTTATACTAATGTCTCTGTCTCTGCTTGCTTATACTAATGTCTCTGTCTCTGCTTGCTTATACTAATGTCTCTGTCTCTGCTTGCTTATACTAATGTCTCTGTCTCTGCTTGCTTATACTAATGTCTCTGTCTCTGCTTGCTTATACTAATGTCTCTGTCTCTGCTTGCTTATACTAATGTCTCTGTCTCTGCTTGCTTATACTAATGTCTCTGTCTCTGCTTGCTTATACTAATGTCTCTGTCTCTGCTTGCTTATACTAATGTCTGTCTCTGCTTGCTTATACTAATGTCTCTGTCTCTGCTTGCTTATACTAATGTCTCTGTCTCTGCTTGCTTATACTAATGTCTCTGTCTCTGCTTGCTTATACTAATGTCTCTGTCTCTGCTTGCTTATACTAATGTCTCTGTCTCTGCTTGCTTATACTAATGTCTCTGTCTCTGCTTGCTTATACTAATGTCTCTGTCTCTGCTTGCTTATACTAATGTCTCTGTCTCTGCTTGCTTATACTAATGTCTCTGTCTCTGCTTGCTTATACTAATGTCTCTGTCTCTGCTTGCTTATACTAATGTCTCTGTCTCTGCT
>CM026404.1:81613945-81725413 GCA_014843695.1 Archivesica marissinica
ATAAATAATAATTATATAAACATGGAAAGTAGTGCTAGATCAATAAATAATAATTATATAAACATGGAAAGTAGTGCTAGATCAATAAATAATAATTATATAAACATGGAAAGTAGTGCTAGATCAATAAATAATAATTATATAAACATGGAAAGTAGTGCTAGATCAATAAATAATAATTATATAAACATGGAAAGTAGTGCTAGATCAATAAATAATAATTATATAAACATGGAAAGTAGTGCTAGATCAATAAATAATAATTATATAAACATGGAAAGTAGTGCTAGATCAATAAATAATAATTATATAAACATGGAAAGTAGTGCTAGATCAATAAATAATAATTATATAAACATGGAAAGTAGTGCTAGATCAATAAATAATAATTATATAAACATGGAAAGTAGTGCTAGATCAATAAATAATAATTATATAAACATGGAAAGTAGTGCTAGATCAATAAATAATAATTATATAAACATGGAAAGTAGTGCTAGATCAATAAATAATAATTATATAAACATGGAAAGTAGTGCTAGATCAATAAATAATAATTATATAAACATGGAAAGTAGTGTTAGATCAATAAATAATAATTATATAAACATGGAAAGTAGTGTTAGATCAATAAATAATAATTATATAAACATGGAAAGTAGTGTTAGATCAATAAATAATAATTATATAAACATGGAAAGTAGTGCTAGATCAATACATAATAATTATATAAACATGGAAAGTAGTGCTAGATCAATAAATAATAATTATATAAACATGGAAAATAGTGTTAGATCAATAAATAATAATTATATAAAACGCTCTTTTTTTACCTCCGAGAAAATAAATTATATTGTAGTAAAATAGTGTACAATAAACAACTATTTTGTACTAACACCATACAATAACCGTGCATGTTTTATCTAAAATGATATAAATAAAAGTGTTTAAAGTAAAGTGTTTGTTTATTATAGTGTCACCCCTATTTAAAGGGCCAGTCATTTCTGACTTATGAGACACCTCTTTTTTATGAACATCAGTACTTCCCGAATCCTATGCTTGTGTGCCAGACGTCAGGCTGGTAGTCAATCGGTAACCATTATTTAACTAGCTGGCGGCTCACCGACTGGCCATATCAGAACGAACCCCTGACGAGATTCGAACCTTCGACCTCCCACCCCGTAGGCGGACGCTTTAACCTCTAAGGCAAGTAAACTTGATTTATCAATTAGTCATGACCATGCCGCTCTTCTGTGTGTGTTTTACGTTTATTTATCGTCCCTACTGGTTGCCCATATGAGCGACGCATCCTGAAAAGATTAGTCATTTTAGATTGTTGGAGGATAGTGCAATGATGCAGACAGAGACCCATTCCGGAGTTTCCTCTGGTTCTTTTACGTGCAAGGTGTACAGCACCGACACGAGACATCGGTTTAAAGTCTCATCTGAAAGACTGTCAATTGTATTAGGGTCAGACAAGGGATCGAACCTGCCGCTCTTCATAAAACTTTGAAGTAAATGTAGATGCTATTTTCTTACTATTGCCGATACAACACGGCTGTTTAGAGCCCAGTTAATTATTGGATCTCCAAACAATACGGTATAATCGGGATTTCTTCGGGGGCGCGTGCTTGGAGCCCACTCCTCGCCATTGAACACGCTAGTGTAGCTATGATTAACTGAGCTGATTTACTCATGAATACATGTAATTATTGTTGGTTCCCCTTTCAGATAAATATTTATATATATCATTACAAAACTGTTTACATTTGCTGAAGTTTTCGACAGACGAAATGCGGAAGATAAATACTGGACAGCGTAAACAAACATAGATTGCTAAGAAATTAAGCCAATCACCGCCTTTGGTACAGGTCTAGAATGCGTATGTACGCACTCTATGTACCTGTATTCGATTCAATGTGGCTGCTTGCGTCAGTCCGGAAATTTCAGCATACAAAAGGAGTTATAATGAACATATAGCAACAATCTGCCTGAGGTATATAATACAAACACTGTCGCTCTTCAGTATTTAAAGCGACACTACATCAGTGAAAACGCAAATTTCTACAGAATGTATTTTCATATGATATGGTATAATTTTGCCTTAAAAAACTGAGAATTTCAACTAATAAACAAACGTCGTATACGCGGTTTGTTGACATAACACAATTATGTAAATAGGGTCGACATCCAAAGCGTAATACAACTCGTGTATCCTGAATAACACGATTGATGGTACATATTTACCGTTATATCTCACATGTGTGCCTATGTATATTTATGTGTAGACTAATCTTAGTTAAATTATCTCTAAACGTCAATAATTCAGGAGCATCGATTACCATTATATGAAATCCTACTTTCAATTTTGAAAGTTTGTAGACCACAAAATCACTGTTTATTGATTCAATGTTAGTGTTCGAATGTATTCGGAAGAATCTGTAGTAGCAATACGTGAACAATACATTGTGTTGGCTTGCTGTGATGTAATGTCGCTTTAAGGATTAAACAACTCACATGTCTCACAAATCTCACAGTTCAATAACGGGCGACACGGCTTCAAACAAAATGAAGCCAAGGACACTTCCATTTCAATACCCGAATTGGGAAAATAATGTTGTTAGCCCATGTACGTTATTTCTACTATCATAACAAGACGGAAGTAAAGTACAGTACGGAAACCTCATATATGTTGTTTTGGCTTCGTAATTCTAAAGAGGTTTCTCATAAAAGTCCACTGTAACCCCCTTGTTTCCTATTAAGCGAAACGTTTACAATTACAGTAAGTCATCGTCTCTATGGATGCCGTTATCACATGAAACAGGGGGGATATATATATGTACGAATGTCGGTCAAATGTATTAGTACAGAATACAGAATAATTTATTACGATTTAAGCTTAGTTTATACAAATTTATTTTAGCTCGATTTTGCGAAACAAGTTCTTACAACTTATATTAATCACTCTCGAGACCTCATTACTGATGGAATCCATCGCCACGATAATAATAACTTTTATTTCCTCCAATTATAGGAGAGCACAACAGTAAATATTTACATATACCGTCTCCGTAGCCCAGTGATTAAGGCGTCCGCCTACGGAGCGGGAGGTCGAAGGTTCGAATCTCGTCAGGGGTTCGTTCTGATATGGCCGGTTGGTGAGCCGCCAGCTAGTTAAATAATGGCTACCGATTGCCTACCAGCCTGACGTCTGGCACACAAGCATAGGATTCGGGAAGTACTGATGTTCATAAAAAAGAGGTGTCTCATAAGTCAGAAATGGCTTGCCCTTATAATAGGGGTGACACTATAATAAACAAACACTTTATTTTACTTATACGAATATACAACTTACACAGGAACACACATTTATAGAATATACAATGCGATATATATATACATACATATATACATATACGCATATATAATATATACATACACATACACACACACGTACATACACATACATACAAGGAACATATACATGATGTCGATGACTGAATCTATATCACGAGTCTGCAGACTGATCCAGTTAGACAACATATAATTATTATGACATTAAAATGTATTCGCACAATACCATGGATACCGTGTTTAGGGAGTTACATTTATATCAATTTGGTATAAAGGAGATCCAAGTACGATGTGGATCTTGGGTTTATCATACGCATCATGGTATATGTGCCGCGAGATAACTTGATAATCATCAGAGATGCCCCTTGCCGAAACGAAATGCAAAGGAACATAAATAGCGTCGATCGTTGAGGCCATATGATACCGTACCATGAATCTGTATACGGTCTGTCTATGTTTACAGATTGTGCAACTTTGTATCATTCTATGTAGCACAGATAACGCTATAACATTTCTAAACATGATCACTAAACATCTTATATAATATATAGTATATCAATAGCAATACATAGCGTGATATCCTCATCATCCTCAGTTTTATGATGACACAACCCTGATAGAAGATGTAACACTTGATTGCATGGACTGCTTTTTATAAACTGACATTAGATGTGTATACCACACACATCCATAATCTTTGTCCATAGCATATGCCTCCATTTAATATTCTGTCAACAATAGTGAACAACATGTATGTTTATATCATTTACACACTGATTACAGTATTTGCACACCGCAAATTTCCGGTAGGAAAAGCAATTGCCTAGTATTTGAATGGCGTTATAGCATTTCCTGAACATGTTTGGACTGCTTTTAGAAACTGACCATATTTTACATGGACCGTCTAAGCAAAATAGCCCATATAAGGGAAATTATTAACAAGCTGCATTCTCTCGTTTTACACTTTCGTTTAACCAAAGTTGTCTAAGGACATTTATTTGGAAAATGACCGTTTGAGATAAAAGCCCACACAACTTCCATTAAAAAAAAATCATAGTTTGCAAAAAGTCTATAAATGTCTGGTATAAACCCTTGTATCTGTCTATCATTGTCGTAGAGGCAATGTGGAATTTAAATGCCTTACCTAAGTGCACAATCGTAACGGCTACAGCTAGGCGCGAGCTCGGTATATTTAGCGAATGATGCGAACGTTCTACTACTACACTATGACGCCTTCCATTTAACGTTCTACTACTACACTATGACGCCTTCCATTTAACGTTCTACTACTACACAATGACGCCTTCCATTTAACGTTCTACTACTACACTATGACGCCTTCCATTTAACGTTCTACTACTACACTATGACGCCTTCCATTTAACGTTCTACTACTACACTATGACGCCTTCCATTTAACGTTCTACTACTACACTATGACGCCTTCCATTTAACGTTCTACTACTACACTATGACGCCTTCCATTTAACGTTCTACTACTACACTATGACGCCTTCCATTTAACGTTCTACTACTACACTATGACGCCTTCCATTTAACGTTCTACTACTACACTATGACGCCTTCCATTTAACGTTCTACTACTACACTATGACGCCTTCCATTTAACGTTCTAAAGCTTATCCTCACAAACATAAATACAATTACAATCACATGTATGTGTGTTTTACGTTTATTTATCGTCGCTACCGGTTGCCCAAATGAACGACGCCTCCTGAAGAGATTAGTCATTTTAGATTTTGGATGGTAGTGCAATGATACAGACAGAGACCCATTCCAGAGTCTCCTCTGGTTCTTTTACGTACACGGTGTAAAACACCGACACGAGATCTCGGTTTAAAGTCCCATCTGAAAGACTGTTAATTTGATTAGGATCAAGACGGGGGATCGAACCTGTGATCCATTTACAGCAATTACATATCAACGTGCATGCATGAATAACAAACACAATCTATAATTTCATTTTCAGACCGAATAACGAAATAATTATATTGCATTACTCAATACTGGGTCTATTGCTATTCTCTTGGATTTTAAGCGATTTAAATTATATACACTGCACGTTTTTTAAATAGAGTAGAATTTGCACAATTTAACAATTCTATTAATTGCATCACGCTATGCCTGTAATAAAAGTATGTTGGATTATATAGTGTTCTGCCTGCCATCTTCATTTAGCTTACACTTTAAAACGATAGGAAACTCGTATTCTATAGTAAAATTATCGTTACAAATAACACATTTTCTTTGATCTCTGAGCACATGTTAGTTGTTTAGCTGAGTTCATAATCATTAACTGATAATGTTCATTCCAAAACTGACTTTTAGTAGATTTATGTAGTCATATATTAGTGGTGCTTGAAGTTTGTTTATCGTTAATATGTAATTGCTCTCACTTGTTGTTGTTCATTTTGATATATTGTGTTTGCTATTGTGCAACAATGTTATTGGCAATAATTTGTTCATTCCGAAAACATATTTTATAAGCATCCAGATACAGTCAGTGTAATCCTAAGCTTCATACAGTGGTGGTGTGATGTTCTATGTTTATTTATCGTCGCTACCGGTTGCCCATATGAGCGACGCCTCCTGAAGAGATTAGTCATTTTAGATTATTGGAGGATATTGCAATGATACAGACGGAAATGCATTCCAGAGTCTCCTCTGGTTCTCATAGATGCACGATGTAAAGCACCTACACCAGACCTCGGTTTAAAGTCACATCTGAAAGACTGTTAATTGTATTAGGGTCAGACGTACAAAGTCCAACGTGTTAATCACTGGACTACAGAGCCGTCTGTGCTTCATAAAGAGTTCTAAAAAACTCGCTTTATTGTCAACGTCGTGCTCTCTTACAGACAAAGACAGATCCCATCAGATAACTTAATCTTTGACTACCTCAGTGGTAAGACGAACTTGAAATGGATTGCTAATGATTGAAATCTCCTATTTCCAACAATGTTGGTGTGTTTACATGAAACTTAAAGGTCTCCGTCGTGTGCATTGTCACTTAATATCTAATTTAAATGCGATTTAAATATCACTGTTTACTGTATATATGCTGTTTGTTTTTACGAAATTTCAGAATGCTTCGGACCTGCGCTATTTTAACATACACACGTAACGTGAATATTAGCCAATCAATTTGTCACAGGGCTCACTAATACAACAAAGCGTGGCGTATGTTCGTATCTTTTATCTTGTATGTATAGGGATAGGGCCTAAAACATATAATATATACACTCATAAATATACAGTAAAAACATGATAAAACAATACAATATTGCATAATTAATTCCACGCGTATATACACAATATAACATATATATATATATAGTATACCTATAGTAATTCATTTATAAATATCTTACCACAACGTTATTTAAATAGCATTCCAATAGAAATTGGAAAGTCTTTAAATGATCGTCGACTACCTCGTAAGAGTTCATCCATAGATCTGAGCTGAGAAACAGTTCAGAATAACCAGAAAAGGGATTAGATTTGCAAGGAGCCAATGCATTCAAACCTTTCATACAACTCTCATTCATATACATACAACAGACAAAACGATTGGACATGTACATTACAATACAGTGACAACTGCTCACCTGGGGTTGATTCGGCGAACGTCGAGTTCACTCGAGTGAACAGACAACGACAAGACATGAAGTCATCCGTATTTACGACGCATGCGCTATTGAAACTGCGTTAACTATGGAACGCCGCATCCGTCATATGTCATGACATTGAGATTGATACTTTCTAAGCATTCTGAAGTAATTCAGAATTCACTATGCTGGTTATTTCCTAAAGGGATATATCAGTTTGCAATCACGCGATCGGTTGATGGATGGTCTGTGAACTGCAGTCTGATATATCAGGTGTATTATTCAGTTCTAGCCGTAGGATCAGCCTTTAATAGTGTCAACCCAGTTGGCAGTTTCTTACGAAGGTTGGTGCACCCAAGTACTGGTTAACCGCTGGAGCCTGCCCAGGAAAGGTGTTGTTAAGTAAACTGCCCGCCGGCGATATAGCCAGAAATGGTACTGATGCAGGCGTAAAACCCGAAATATAAATATAACATATAGTGTCAACCTATTATGCAATGCCCATGCATTGACCTTGTGCTATATTTATTTTGGAAACCATCCATTCTAAATATATATAAAGTTCTAAAACATGTATAGTGAGTGCTAACTACATTGACGAGAATTGAGTCCTCTAAGTCATCGAGTGCAACTCCTTATGTACAGAATCAGAACTTACCAATATGCCACAGGCATGCAACATATACAAGTTAATTCTAGCACAGCACAAGTATGTGCTAATCCACTAAAACCTTAACATATATTTAATTGGTTTGCTAATGGACATCAAAACCCGAGACTATAATGTGAATACGTTTGCTAATCAACCTCACGTTTGAACACATGTGGGTTATCACCACTATACATATCTCTTTGGCATTTACTCAGAAGATAGTGTGAACGAATGCATATTATTCCCCTACTCCAGCACTTCTGTGGAAAAGTGTCATAGTTAATCGAAGGCTAATGTTGACAAATGCACAATACGGTATTGTAATGACATGAGCGATGGGCTGTGCTCTTTTGTCTCTGCCAGATACGATAATGGTGTCCACTGATTAATGGCATTCCAATGGAGTAATAGTGTTCCATTATTTGTTTCTTAGCTTGTCTACGGAATCGCAATTTAATAAGGTAAATACCTTATTAATGGCAAATAGCAGTCAGTTATCTTTCTTGGCAGCCGCTAGGGGCGCCACTGTACCCGGTCCTGGAATTCTCGCAGAATAAACATCATTAACATGGCATCGAAGTTCGGTCTTATGACAATACCACAGTTAAAATCGGAATTAAAGAAGAGAAATGCAAAGCAGACAGGAAGGAAAATGGATTTGGTTGAAAGGTATTAATTTTGCTTCAGATTTTAGCGTAATAAGCAATAAAGACCGAGAAATGCGGCGATCCTGTGAACCGTAAACACGGGTCAGGTCCGACAGTGCTAAGTTAATGCAATGGTCGATAAAACGATGATATGTAAAAAAAATCCTTGTAGTTGACGTTAAAAATGGTCAAGAATATGTATTCCACCTGAATTGCAACACCTAACAGAATTAAAATTGTATAACCGGGAAAAATAAACAACTTTACGGCTAGCATACGCTATTATATACGATAACTGTGTCCATAAATACATAAATGTCGAAATGGCCGTGTGGTTAGAGCGTTGATCTGTGACACGGGAGACCCGGGTTCGAATCATATCCTAATTATGTTTTTTTGTTTTGTCTTTTTCAGAACAATCTAATTGATTATGACTGATTCCGAAATCAGTATTTCGCCCGTACTAACGCCTCTACGACGGTGTAATGACAATGAAGCAGGACTCTAGTTCTGCTCAATGCTACTCTTTTTCATTCTCAAGCTTTTCTTAAAATTTTACTCAACAAGCGCTTAAACATACCATCGATGGTCTGTTGAACGTAATCATCAGCTCTGAAATGGACTGCAGTCGTCGAAGCGTAAAATCTTTATCTCAACCAGCCGATCAGAATATAGTATCAACCACGCATAAAGAACGCCTTCATCACTTGCTCCGCACAGGGTTAGGGTCAAAACGCGTGGTTGATGTCATTATTCAGTTGGGTGGTTGAGAAAAAAGGCTTACATCTTCGAAGGCTGCCAATCTTTGAAAGTGTGTGCTTTAAGTAACATATACTGTCGTCGTCGTCGTCGTCGTCGTCGTCGTCGTCGTCGTCGTCGTCGTCGTCGTCGTCGTCGTCGTCGTCGTCGTCGTCGTCGTCGTCGTCGTCGTCGTCGTCGTCGTCGTCGTCGTCGTCGTCGTCGTCGTCGTCGTCGTCGTCGTCGTCGTCGTCGTCGTCGTCGTCGTCGTCGTCGTCGTCGTCGTCGTCGTTGTCGTTGTCGTTGTCGTTGTCGTTGTCGTTGTCGTTGTCGTTGTCGTTGTCGTTGTCGTTGTCGTTGTCGTTGTCGTTGTCGTTGTCGTTGTCGTTGTCGTTGTCGTTGTCGTTGTCGTTGTCGTTGTCGTTGTCGTTGTCGTTGTTGTTGTTGTTGTTGTTGTTGTTGTTGTTGTTGTTGTTGTTGTTGTTGTTGTTGTTGTTGTTGTTGTTGTTGTTGTTGTTGTTGTTGTTGTTGTTGTTGTTGTTGTTGTTGTTGTTGTTGTTGTTGTTGTTGTTGTTTGTTGTTGTTGGTTGTTGTTGTTTGTTGTTGTTGGTTGTTGTTGTTTGTTGTTGTTGGTTTGTTGTTGTTGGTTGTTGTTGTTTTGTTGTTGTTGGTTGTTGGTTGTTTGTTGTTGTTGTTGGTTGTTGTTGTTGTTGTTGGTTGTTGTTGTTGTTTGTTGTTGTTGTTTGTTGTTGTTGTTTGTTGGTTGTTGTTTGTTGGTTGTTCAGAGCGGTACCGAGCCATGGTAATCGGCCATCGGTCGCATAACGGATGCTTTCAGTGGACCGATTATCACGCCTCGGCCCTGCTGCTCAGCCGTGCAGTATCCTCTAAATAATCAACTGCAACAAAATGTATTAAACGACAATATGAAACTAATTAGTGTATGATAATTAGATGGCTCCAAATATTATACAACACAAGGTATATTTCTAATGATGACATTTAAACTCCAAAACTCGGTAAACTATAAGTACCAATGTTTAGTGCTTTGATATACCCGTTGCTATGTTGTTGTGAAGGTACTTTAAGTCATGGCATGTCTCGATCAATGAATCACATGTTATAGCCACCATTTTAGAAGTACACTTAGACAGTTTTAAAGTTCGAATAGAAACTAAGCTATGCGATATGAGCTACTATTACTGTGTTCATATTTCGTGTAGTTTACCACTACACAAACTTAAAGCTACACCAGTGAAAACGCAAATTGCTACATCATGAAAACGCAAATTGCTACATCAGTGAAAACGCAAATTACTACATAATGTAATTTCCTATTACATGGTATAATTCCCCCCCCCCCATATTTGCTTCTTTCTTTCTTTTTTTAAGTTTATTTATCGTCGCTACCGGTTACCCATATGAGCGACTCCTCCTGAAGATATTAATCATTTTAGATTTTGGAGGATAGTGCAATGATACAGAGAGACCCATTCCAGAGTATCATCTGGTTCTTTTACGTGCACGGTGTAAAGCACCGACACGAGACCTCGGTTAAACGTCCCACCTGAAATACTTTTAATTTTATTAGGGTCAGACGGGGGATCGAACCTGCGATCTCTCGATTACCAGTCCAGTGTGTTACCACTGGGCTATAGATCCGTCTGTAGACATATTTGCCTCAAAAACGGAGTATTTTAACTAATAAACAAACGACGTATGCGCGATTTGTTGCCGTGACAAATTAATGTAAATAGGGTCGACATCTATGTAATACAGCCAGTGTATCCTAAATTGTATCCCAAGATTTATAGTACAGATTTACAGTTATATCTCACATGCGTGCATATGCATATTTATATGTAGACTAATCTTAGTTAAAGTATCGCTAAACGACTGTATCACGCGTAAAGTGTCGACTCCAATGACAAACAAACGCCAATTCAGGAGCGTTGATGACCGTTATATGAAATCCTACTTTCACTTTTGAAAGTTTGCAGACAAACAGCAAACAACACCATTTATTGATTCAATGTTAGTGTTCGAATGTAGCATGAAGAAGGTCATTGTTTCCAATTGATGAAGTATCAGTATTTATTTCACTGATTACGTTCAATAATTCCTATGAATGCTTTGTATAATATAAATATATATCTACATCAGCCT
This sequence comes from Archivesica marissinica, assembly GCA_014843695.1. Classification (NCBI taxonomy): domain Eukaryota; kingdom Metazoa; phylum Mollusca; class Bivalvia; order Venerida; family Vesicomyidae; genus Archivesica; species Archivesica marissinica. The sequence goes on from CM026404.1 coordinate 81,625,132, forward strand.
CCGTCCGTCTTATGAGACGATGGATTGCGCTCTTGTTGAGGAACATCATCTGCGGTGACTGAGTAGGCCTATTCTTGAGTGGCAGTCTCTGTTGCAGTCATCGCAGGTGAACATCGAGTCATCCCGTTTGATTGATGCATTTCGCTTCTGTCGTTTCTGCTCACGAAGCCGAGTTAAATATATATATAACAGTAATATAAAACACTTCAGAAACAAGTAATATAATGCAAATGTACATTTGTGGTGATTTGTGATGTATTTATTATCAGAACAGAACAGAACAGAACAGAAATGTATTTGTATAACGTATACACTTACATGTATCTTGTTATTCTAACTAAATATACATGTTGATGTATTTATTATCGGTTTTTCAACAATTTATCTGGTTATACGACATGATTCCTTTACTACATGTAAAGAATGTCCCACGTGGATATGTGCAATGACGCATGGTCACAGCGTAATGTGCAAAATTAATATTTGACTTGTAATGCGTCGAGGCCAGGACAGGCGACGTCAATATTTATTTATTAAATTTGAAAATTGTATACAACAGGGAAAACACATATTTCGTCATACAGAACGATTCACACATATATATGTGCCTGTATACATGATGTTTTACATTTATTTTTTTTCTTACAATATTTGACAATTATTTGTGTTGTCATTAAGATGTATGATACTTATTTCTAATAGTACGAGAGGTGGTTAGGGGCAATGGTTTGCAGGCCCATAGCCACACTGAGGCACATCGAGGTAGCTGCCTCGGTTACAATTGCCAAAGCAAAAACAAAATGAGCAATAAATAAATAAAATGCAAAACCTACTATCCCTTTGCTGTATAAAATGTTGACTGCTAGAGTGCTGAAAGGTCAGTACATAATTATACGGCTAAACTCATTAAATCAGAAAATGCAGGATATGGCTTCTATACCCCAACAAGGTTAACGGTGAACATGCCCCCGGGCACCCTAGATTTCCTCGGTTACGGTACTGGTTTGGACTTAATATACATGTTCACATGTAAAAACAAATGTGCTCACTATATGTTATAGAGACGTATTGCCATTGCACATATCTGGCAAACATGTTTTATGAACCATTACTGTGTAATAAATCTGAATGACCTGTCCGGGGCCAGTCCTATTCATGTGTTGGTTTCTCGTGTTCCTCCTAATGAAGTTAGATGATAAATAGTGTATGTTTGGCCTATAGTGAAATGACAGAGAAAACATAAAGCACGTATATTATGGGTCATGCGTGTTGCATTTAAGAAATAATATTTGTATATCAGTTAACTATATATTGGCGAAATAATCATGGTTTGGAATTCTGGCGAGTAGGTATTAACAACGTAGATCATATGCCTAAGTTTGGAGTTCTGGCGAGTAGGTATTAACAACGCAGATCATATGCCTAAGTGTTTAATTCCGGCGCTCAGAACGACACATCATTTTTTTATTCGACTATATATAAAGCAAATATAAATTATTTCTATTTAAGCATGACCAAAATATTCTAAAAATCGCAAAATTAGGTGCTGTTTGTTTAGAAATCGTAAATGACGTCACAAAACTAAAAACATGTTAGTAAAATGAGATCACGCGCTAAACCATGCGTTATTGAAGACTTAATGACGGTACATTCCTTGTTTGCATATACAGACAAAGTGCCGAGTCATGATAGAATAATACTATTTTTTTATATTTAGCCATATTGTATTGCAAATCAATAGTACATATGTCATACACATAACGATACAATACATAGCATGAAATTACAAATGGTTTGGGCCACAAGTTTTAACAACACTAGACAACGGCCCGTACCAGAGAATAATAATATACATAGATATTACTAACATCATACATTATTACATAATTGTTATCGTCCTCTTGCGGTGATCAATTTGTATCTCTTATGCCAAATAAAATATATTGACACATTGCATATTGTACATAATAATTAACTTTGTAGATGTAGATTACAATACACGATCGTTTTCATCATATGGGCACTAAATAATTCACACATTCATTAAAACGGTTGTGATGTTATTGTCCCAAGACATACTGTGTGCTGCTCGGTAATCGATCCATTTAGTAAAACGTTCCCATTTTCATGACAGCGAGACTACTAAAAATGTAGTGTTATGTATAGGATATACGCCGAAAACGTATATGTAAAATATTGGACTTTGTGAGGCGCGTAGCCTCGAAGACAGTACCAATATATTACATATTTGAGACGTTTAAGGCTTATATCTTACTTAAAACACACACTAGTATAACACGATCCTACTAATTAAAATTGTTAATTTCGTCAATTTACGCGTAGGACTGCAAGTATAAAGGTATGACGTCACGACAGTGTTTTAATTTCAGCAAATTGGCAATGGCAATCTTCTTGCCTTTGGCCATCTACATGATGCGAAAAATGGCAAAGCATAAAACGAAATAAAACCTATATACCATGAATACAAAATACACATTACGTTAAGATATAGCAATACTAAGCCGCATATACAGTTATTAGTTTTAAGAATAATGCATTCCATTGGCATACTATTATAATATTATATCACACAATATTAGCAGAGAATATGTTTTATTGCAAAATCGGCAATAACCTTGCCTTTGGCAATACAATATAGATACATAATAGTATACATGGCATAAGAAACAAAATGTAATATGCACAAATTACATTAATAATAGGTTGACATCGTGTTACTTAAAGCAACGATAAACCAGCTAAGAAGCTATATTGGCAAAGAGCGAAACCAATTTGTCTTTTTGTGCTAATACATATTAATATGATAACATACATATTCATTCATTAATGTTAGTCACGTAATGTTTTCATATGATTTGTTCTTAGTTTAAAGACATTCTTAATATATTTAGCTGTATTTATTAATATTTTACTATTCTTACTTTTCATAAAAGTAACATATTTATTCAATGTAGGCCAACTTGTTCTGCCTAAATATTTTAATCTTATTTCATTATACATTGGACATATCAAGATAAAATGGTATTCTAATTCAATAGCCTTATTGTTGCAACATTTATATAGTCTATTAACACGATCAATGGCATTGTAGCGGCCAGTTTCAATAGTCAAATCATGACTACTCAGCCTCAGTCTAGACAGCATAACCTGATGAGAGTTGTTTTTAACTTTATGCAAGTAATTTTCTAATTCAAAATCGGTTTTAAAACGTACATAGTGCTCAAGTTTGGGCATATTTTCAATAGACTCCCACCATCTCTGGATAAACTGTTCACGTAATCTCGATTTAACATTTCAGACATATCAGTCACGCGTGTAGTATACAGTTGTGTTACCAAAAACCACACATATTCGAGAATATCATGAATCATGGTACCCATATGCAAGTGTCGTCGTAGCCCAGCCGGCATCTATTTATTGTGGGTTCTCTGTGGTGTTGCCAAGTGGAAGATATACAAGAACTCCGGAATGTTATGTAAATACCCTAGCTATTTATTATAATATAATTATATTACACATATATATATATCGTAACTAGACGCTATAATGTCCAGATATCAAGTGTCTCTTGAATATTAAAACAATATAAAACAGTATGCTTCATTATACTCCAGGCTGACTATATATATATATACATGTATACTATATTGTCGTATATACATGTTGAATGTATACATGTATACTATAGTGTCGCATGTACATGTTGAATGTATACATGTATACTATATTGCCGTATATACATGTTGAATGTATACATGTATACTATAGTGTCGTATGTACATGTTGAATGTATACATGTATACTATAGTGTCATATATACATGTTGAATGTATACATGTATACTATAGTGTCGTATATACATGTTGAATGTATACATGTATACTATAGTGTCATATATACATGTTGAATGTATACATGTATACTATATTGTCGCATATACATGTTGAATATATACATGTATACTATATTGCCGTATATACATGTTGAATGTATACTATATTGCCGTATATACATGTTGAATGTATACATGTATACTATATTGCCGTATGTACATGTTGAATGTATACATGTATACTATATTGCCGTATATACATGTTGAATGTATACATGTATACTATATTGCCGTATATACATGTTGAATGTATACATGTATACAATAGTGTCGTATATACATGTTGAATGTATACATGTATACTATAGTGTCGTATATACATGTTGAATATATACATGTATACTATATTGCCGTATATACATGTTGAATATATACATGTATACTATAGTGTCGTATATACATGTTGAATGTATACATGTATACTATATTGCCGTATATACATGTTGAATATATACATGTATACTATAGTGTCGTATATACATGTTGAATGTATATATGTATACTATAGTGTCGTATATACATGTTGAATGTATACATGTATACTATATTGCCGTATATACATCTTGAATGTATACATGTATACTATAGTGTCGTATGTACATGTTGAATGTATACATGTATACTATAGTGTCATATATACATGTTGAATGTATACATGTATACTATAGTGTCGTATATACATGTTGAATGTATACATGTATACTATAGTGTCGTATATACATGTTGAATGTATACATGTATACTATATTGTCGCATGTACATGTTGAATGTATACTATAGTGTCGTATATACATGTTGAATGTATACATGTATACTATAGTGTCGTATATACATGTTGAATATATACATGTATACTATATTGCCGTATATACATGTTGAATGTATACATGTATACTATATTGCCGTATATACATGTTGAATGTATACTATAGTGTCGTATATACATGTTGAATGTATACATGTATACTATATTGCCGTATATGCATGTTGAATATATACATGTATACTATATTGCCGTATATACATTTGAATATATACATGTATACTATATTGTCGCATATACATTTGAATATATACATGTATACTGTATTGCCGTATATACATGTTGAATGTATACATGTATACTATAGTGTCGTATATACATGTTGAATATATACATGTATACTATATTGCCGTATATACATGTTGAATATATACATGTATACTATATTGCCGTATATACATGTTGAATATATACATGTATACTATATTGCCGTATATACATGTTGAATGTATACATGTATACTATAGTGTCGTATATACATGTTGAATATATACATGTATACTATATTGCCGTATATACATGTTGAATGTATACATGTATACTATAGTGTCATATATACATGTTCGACACATTCAATAATATTCAATAAACATTATCCCTTATTATTAATAAAATGACAATACGCAACTAACCTGAACGTTATGTTAATATTGTAAATATTTATTATTAAACGTATTAAAAATATATTGCGTCACTAAGCTCTACAATGTCCAGATATCAAGTGCAATGAGGCATTAAACAAGATACACGAGCATCATAGGTTTAGCTATGGGTGACAGGTTAGTATTCAGTTAGTATAGATTAGCGTTGGGGGAATATAATTGGGTACAGAATATAACGGAATTATTTGATCAAGGATATGTTCTCAGGTACAATAAGTCAAGTCAATGCATTGCATTGTAATGTAATAACCACAATGGTTAGTGATAGTTTAAGGTTGTATATACATAAATAGGCGAGAGTGCATCCGAATGTAGTCCTAATAACTAATATAGTTCATTTTTCCTTTTGGTAAAACATGCATTTTCATGACAGGCAGTGTGTAATTTGTGTTTTTTGAGAAATGATGTGACACGAGATTACTTCAGACTAGTTGATGTGGTATAAGAAGTCAGTGAACTGCAAACTGACAGTGGTGTATACTTTAATATTCGGCGGATGAATACAGTGTGTAAACACAGTAACGTAATTGACAGGTGTCAATGCTCAACATTACATTTGTGATATGTTTGTTGTTTATCAGAGAATGATTTCAATACGAAATGAAAGATTGGAAATATAAATGAACAATGAACAAACTATATGTGTTTACTTTTTACTATGAATTGTATATGCAATTGATTTGTTGTTTTACAACTTCAAAACATTTCAATAAATTCGAACGGCATTAAGTTCTGTCGTACGAAACAAGAATAACACAATATGTGATATACAAACGCGATAAAAACACAGCACATCGTATCCATATGCAATAATAAAACACCACATGGTTTCCATATGCGAGAATAACACAACATACGGTATCCATATGCGAGAATAACACAACATACGGTGTCCATATGCTAGAATAACACAATACACGGTTTCCATATGCGAGAATAACACAATACACGGTTTCCATATGAGTGAATAACACAATACACGGTGTCCATATGCGAGAATAACACAATACACGGTTTCCGTATGCGAGAATAACACAATACACGGTTTCCGTATGCGAGAATAACACAATACACGGTTTCCGTATGCGAGAATAACACAATACACGGTTTCCATGAGAGAATAACACAATACACGGTTTCCATGAGAGAATAACACAATACACGGTTTCCATGAGAGAATAACACAATACACGGTTTCCATGATAGAATAACACAATACACGGTTTCCATGAGAGAATAACACAATACACGGTTTCCATGAGAGAATAACACAATACACGGTGTCCATGAGAGAATAACACAATACACGGTTTCCATAAGAGTGAATAACACAATACACGGTGTCCATATGAGTGAATAACACAATACACGGTGTCCATATGAGTGAATAACACAATACACGGTTACCATATGAGTGAATAACACAATACACGGTGTCCATGAGAGAATAACACAATACACGGTTTCCATGATAGAATAACACAATACACGGTTTCCATGAGAGAATAACACAATACACGGTGTCCATGAGAGAATAACACAATACACGGTTTCCATAAGAGTAAATAACACAATACACGGTGTCCATATGAGTGAATAACACAATACACGGTGTCCATATGAGTGAATAACACAATACACGGTTACCATATGAGTGAATAACACAATACACGGTGTCCATGAGAGAATAACACAATACACGATGTCCATATGCGAGAATAACACAACACACGGTGTCCATATGAGGGAATAACACAATACACGGTGTCCATATGCGAGAGTAACACAATACACAGTTTCCATATGAGTGAATAACACAATACACGGTGTCCATATGAGTGAATAACACAATACACGATGTCCATATGAGTGAATAACACAATACACCGTGTCCATATGAGGGAATAACACAATACACGGTTTCCATGAGTGAATAACACAATACACGGTGTCCATATGCGAGAATAACACAATACACGGTGTCCATATGCGAGAATAACACAATACACGGTGTCCATATGAGTGAATAACACAATACACGGTGTCCATATGCGAGAATACACGGTGTCCATATGAGTGAATAACACAATACACGGTGTCCATATGCGTGAATAACACAATACACGGTTTCCGTATGCGAGAATAACACAATACACGGTGTCCATATGCGAGAATAACACAATACACGGTTTCCGTATGCGAGAATAACACAATACACGGTGTCCATATGCGAGAATAACACAACACACGGTGTCCATATGAGGGAATAACACAATACACGGTGTCCATATGCGAGAATAACACAATACACGGTGTCCATATGCGTGAATAACACAATACACGGTGTCCATATGCGAGAATAACACAATACACGGTGTTCATATGATAGAATAACACAATACACGGTGTCCTTATGCGAGAATAACACAATACACGGTTTCCATATGAATGAATAACACAATACACGGTGTCCTTATGCGAGAATAACACAATACACTGTGTCCATATGAGTGAATAAGACAACACATGGTGTCCATACGATAGAATAACACAATACACGGTGTCCATATGCGAGAATAACACAATACACGGTGTCCATATGATAGAATAACACAATACACGGTGTCCATATGAGTGAATAACACAATACACGGTTTCCATATGATAGAATAACACAATACACGGTTTCCTTATGCGAGAATAGCACAATACACGGTGTCCATATGAGTGAATAACACAATACACGGTGTCCATATGCGAGAATAACACAATACACGGTGTCCATATGCGAGAATAACACAATACACGGTGTCCATATGCGGGAATAACACAATACACGGTGTCCATATGCGAGAATAACACAATACACGGTGTCCATATGAGTGAATAACACAATACACGGTGTCCATATGAGTGAATAACACAATACACGGTGTCCATATGCGAGAATAACACAATACACGGTGTCCATATGCGAGAATAACACAATACACGGTGTCCATATGCGAGAATAACACAACATACGGTGTCCATATGAGTGAATAACACAATACACGGTGTCCATATGCGAGAATAACACAATACACGGTTTCCATATGCGAGAATAACACACTACACGGTAATAAATATATACTATATTTAACAAGAAAAGCTATGACAACAATTGTTGCCATAGCAATACTCATCTGCTATAAATAACAATGTAGGGGTTAGAGAATGATGTATATATTAGCAAGACATCTCAACCCCCCATATTTAAAAATCGCCATCGCATTTGGGCGACTAAGTTTTCTAAAACGTTTAAAATAAACATCATCTAAAAGTGATGAGCCTGACCCTCTCAATATCAAATCTTTCAGATGGGACTATAAACGAGAGACTCGCCTCGTTGCTATACAACAGGCATATAAAATAACCAACGTGTGGACACCATTTAGGTGGATCTGTAGTCCAGTGGTAACACGCTCGACTGGTAATCCATGGATCACAGGTTCGATCCCCCGTCTGACCATAATAAAATTAACAGTCTTTCAGATGGGACGTTAAACCGAGGTCTCGTGTCGGTGCTTTGCACTGTGCACGTAAAAGAACCAGAGGAGACTCTGGAATGGGTCTATGTCTGTATCATTGCACTATCCTCCAAAATCTAAAATGACTAATCTCTTCAGGAGGCGTCGCTCATATGGGCAACCGGTAACGACGATAAATAAACGTAAAACACACACTATTTATACTAAGAATAACCATGCATGGTTTACTGTTATGCACAAGAAACGACAATATAGCAAACATGTCGACAGTGTTTTAGAAAAGGGTTGTTGCACTGACTACATGTATATAAACCAATTTAGCTAAAGAATGCCTTTAAATCTTAATGTATATTCAATATGCTAGGTCACTCGCATAAGTGGTGATGGGTGGTAGGGGAAACCTACATTTGTATATTCGACCTGTAAATAGGGGTGAAAGGTTAGACAAGAAAGTAGCAGTTAATGGAAATTAAAAATTAGGAAGCAGTGGTTAGGTAAAATACATTAAGACATAAAAACATATATACGGAGTCAAAAAAGAAACGATACCAAACTAAAAATGACGTAAAACGGATAAAACCATAGAAAGGTTTAATATATTATTACGTATCAGTACCGGGTATCTTATTGCAACGTCAGTCAACCATAAACACAGGTAAATAAACACCAGATAATCCTGGAGCGTCGAATTTCCGATTTGCACGTGCTCCTCAACAAAGACAACTTCCTACACATGTACAAATCGGAAAACCGGTTTATTGTACTGGTATTGCATTATCATCGAGGAAAAACACCTTACATACCGATTGTTACCTCTAACAAAATGCCTAGGCTAAACAGCAATCAGAGAATGCGTGCCATTGGCATGATTGACGGCGGTTTACGTCAGTGTGACGTCGCAAATCGACTCGGGGTTACGCGGATCACGATAACACGTCTACTTCGACGTTATCGAACACATGGATCGGTGGACGACCGTCCAAGATCTGGTCGACCACGTGTGATGACGCGTGAACAGGACCGTCACATTCGGACGTCACCGGTTCCTACCTGCTACGCACACAGCTGCCGTTACTCCTGGGATGACCAACAATCGCATCAGTGCACAAGCAGTCAGGAACCGGCTCGGTGAACGTGGCATTCGTGCCTATCGGCCATACGTTGGACCCATCCTGACACGGAGTGTACGTCAGGTCGATCTGTTCGGGGGCGGAAGCGTTATGGCGTGGGGCGGTATCACCTTCGGCAGTCGCACTGAACTATTAGTGGTGGACGGGAACCTAAACGCCCAGCGGTACTGTGATGAGATCCTTGCGCCAGTTGTTGTGCCGTTCTTTAACGCCAACAGAAACATCACACTGTTCCAACAGGACAACGCCAGGTGTCATACTGCTCGGATTTCCACCACATTATTGGAGCAGAACAATATTGAAACCCTGCCGTGGCCTGCTTTGTCACCAGACTTGTCACCCATAGAACATTTGTGGGATACGTTAGACCGCCGCGTCAGACGGTAACGTTAAACCAACTGAGGGATGTTTTGCGTCAGGAGTGGACAAATATTGACCAGCAAGAGATTCAGACACTCTTCCGTTCGATGCGACGGCGGTGCATTGCAGTGAGAGACGCAAATGGTGCCCATACTCGGTATTGACGTCTGTGTGACAACTCCATTAGACCCCTGTCCGACGAATTACGTCATCACGCAGCAGACAGTTTCGGAGGCTCATTATGCTATATGTGCTCCTCTTTCAAACATGTTGGACTATCATCTTATAAATTTTCAAAGAATTTTCTTAATAAATGTTGAAATTATAGACACATAAACACCAGGTATCGTTTCTTTTTTGACTCAGTATATATATATTGACAAAATGTTGCTACTAAGTCATTTTGTCCATGTTTATAAATACATGTAGGCCAACAGTCTGGTGGGAAAAAACAAGGAATTTCTATAGTCAACAGTTGTGTTATCATCTGTGACCTGGGTTGGGGATTTGCGTCAGGGAATCACTTAATAACAATATTAAGAAATAAACATGTTTAATGCAAGTAAGATACTACAAATATCATCATAGTATATGACAGCAATGTTTCTACACAGATATTCAAAAAGATGCAAATCATAAAACATTGATGAACATTATTTATATACATGTAGTCTAAATACATATGCAATTGCATACGAAATTATACATTTCTAACAACTTGAGCAAATATTTATGATGTTTTAGTTTATTAACAATAAAGTGGACCACGATGGCCCTATATCGCTCACCTGACTCCATTGTTCACACAAGGGTGTCATGCAACAACTATGAATATCATACATTGATCAATCTTACTAAATGTCGGTGGTAGATTTTCCGAAGAATTTGTAATATTTTGAGATGGAAGAATTTGTACCATGATGACAAGTAAATACTAAATCATAAATGGTGACTATAGACCCTATGGTTGCTGAGGAGAAGACGCTTGAACATGTTGATTGTGACGACGTCGGACGAGCGGTAACCATATACATTGTATGTAGTTTCTTCAACACTTGCTAAAGTTTTTCAAGATTTACGCATCTATAAACTACACGAGGGGATGCTATATTGTGATGTCCGCTTTAAACATCGTAAAAGGTTATTGACGGAAATAAACTAATGATCGAAAATGGATAACGGCTATTTTGAACATTGTGCGTAATTTCCACTTGTTTTCCATAGAAACTACCGCCAATCTGTAGGAGTAAACAGGTCAAGTGGTTGGGAAATATTTCTCCATAATTTAAATATGTAATTAATTGATGGCTGTTTGGGTCAGGCAGTCAGTGATTAAGTTTGGCTGAAATCTTGGGAAGAAGTCACTTATTCCTAACTTATTCTCACACTATTCATACAGTTAGAAATTTGAAAATTTACATAGAAGTATAACTTCAACTACTGTGTTCAAGAATGTATGTTTAAATGTTAAACCAAATTGACCTGCATAGCCTACAGTAAATAAATATGTTATTGCTCTCTATCGTGACATGTATTTCACTAATATTCCAACACATTCAAGACACTGTATTGAGTGTTTTCCATAAATCACAATAAATGGTACAATGATCATCTTATTATTTTGCTATGTCTCATCACAGACAACCACTATGACACATTTGACTGTTCACATACGGAACGATACAGTACAACCGAACATCTGTGACCATCTGCAGCAAATATGTATTCCTGTAAAAGACAATATATAAATTCTTGTTATTGTATATACAGGCCCAATAGCTGTAGATTACTGTAATTGACATTGGCTTTCTGGCATTAGTGTCAAAATCACTGGAATTCAAAAATAAATACAGGAACACAAATTTTGGTATTATAATTTTTAGTGGCTTTACTGCGAGTACTATGTGTGCACTACAATAACGTGGGTTCTTGGAAACATGATCTGATCGGACAAATCTATAATATGGACCAATCTCTGAGTTTGTTGAATGCTAGACTTCATGTGTATTTCCAGGATCCTATCTACATGTTCCTGGTACTTGCAAAAATAATCCACCATATTGGAAATCTTAAAATCATCAAAAATTATGGGAATTATAATAGAAATAGTAAATGAATTTAAAATGGTAGATATATTGAATGGCAATTGGCAGTTTCGTGGAATCAAGTATAAGTTTTGAGAAGCGATTAAGAAAAAACGGCAGACAATACTGGCAAAGAACATGGTATCAATTGTGAGAACAAATTGTCAATAAATCACAAAGTTGTGATAAACTTCAGCCAAACATGGAGATGACTATTTCGTAATTGCTACAATCAACATGACCTATCCCACATCATGGCCGTTACCTTTCAGGATGATCATTACCTTGTGGACCATACCACATCACTGATCAGTCAATTGTAACCCCCCAACTCTCCTCCCCATCATATACAATTGTAAATGCTACGACATGTTCCAAAATGATAAAACATTCTCAACTCTCAAGATGAATATCAAGCATTTTTGATTGGCTGATTCTGGGTATCAACCTAACACTATGGTACAGAATTTGAAAATAGTTTTATAATCCTGGACGTACTATTTTTATGTTTGAATCTACATAATTTTATGCAGCATTGCTTATTCGAAAGTGGTGACAACGGCAGGATCTTCAGGTTTATTGTTTGTCGCTCCATTTGTGAATTCGAATTATCTTCCTCGCATACTAACTTTTGTGATTTTAAAAATCTCAGACATTGGCACAATTCAATTATGGCAGGCTTGTATATACACGGACTGAAACTAAATGTTATGTCGATCCGTTGCATATTAATGACAATTTCTTCATATTATCATCAACATATGTAATCTGAGTTTCACTACAAACTGTTTTGGCACCATAGGCACCAATTACAGGCCATGATATTGTGATATTAATAGTTTGACACTGGTCAGACAAATGATTAAAATGCATACAAAATCTGATGTGTCTGACATGAGGAGTATTTCTCACTAGGGTTTTCACGGTTACACGTGTAAACGGAGCCGTGTCGTGTAATAGCAATACAAGTGTACTAATTGAGTAACCGTGTACACTATCTTAATTGATGACATCGTATAATGAAGCTTAGTGACGTAATAAAATCATAGCATCGACCATTTCACTGAATTTTGTGAGACATAGTACATGTCAAGGTTGGCCGGGAAATACTGGGAGCGGGAAATAATCATGGCGAATAAACAGTGTAAATGATGTCATGCCGTGTACAAAGGATCGTGTACACGTTTACAAAAATCTGTACAGGTGGCAGCCCTATTTTTCCCACATACATGTATCAACATTACCCGACATGCCTGAAACATATGCTCTGCACATCATCTCGAGCAACATACATGTCAAGTGATTATAGGATTCCTCCAGCGGTTCAAGAGATTTGAGAGGACACACATTTGTGACAGGCAGACGGAGACCATTAAGTAATGCGTGTTAAATATACAGAGATGCTACTAACAAAGGGTATTAAATAATGAAAATAAAATTACAGAGAATGTAGAAGTGGAATTCGCAGTTACAATTGCAAGGCAATGCACTTAAATTTCACATAGTTATTGTCTTATCTGCCTTGTGGCGATGGATTAACCATTTCCTTCATAGAGATTTAGGTTAGTATACTATTATATCTCCATACAAACGACAGCCATTTAATTATAGTGCAGTGGATAAGTAGTCACCATATCTATCCCAACTCCATAGATATTACTGGGAAAACATGAGATTCTGGCTTGCATTATGAACATTGGTTTGGCTACTACATTGTCAATGTATGTCGTAATGGCAACAAGAGGTGCTTCTATGGGGGAAAGGGTTAATATAAGTTGTAGGAACTTGTTTCGCAATCAAGTTAAACTAAATTTGTATAAACAACATGTGGATTGTTTTGGCAAATACTTACACCATGATGAAATCAAAGGAATGCCATTGAGCTTGAATCTGTAACTTAACATCCTAGGTTGGAATGTCCTAAAAATAATAAAACATGTACACCAGTGAGTTGTTTTAACAGGAGCAGGGTAATACACATGTCGACGAAAACCATGCCCAGTTAAAGTGCTGTCACCCTTTTTGAGTATTTACTCATTGAAAAACAAATTAATATTAGTTTGTCTTGCTGAGAAATTGAATTTTCCATTTGGAAACTGATAGCATGTTGAGCAAAGAAAACACAGATAAAACAGAAGAAACAACTTAAGATGTATATACTTTTTGGGAGTATTCAGGAATAGTAACACTGGGATATGAAGTGTTTGGAGGTACTAATATATAAATGGTAGTTCAGGTATTCTATTCAGTAGGACGTCAGATTTCGCACTGATCAATAAAGTGGCCCTATATGCAACAATTGTAAAGAAATATGTTCCAATTATAGCGCCTATCCAGAGTCTTTATATATATAATAAGTGTTCTTCAAATAAATCACAATTTAAAAAAAAAACATGCATGTATATATGTATGTTATATAATAATTTCACAAAACGTTTACCGCATCCAGCCAGATTTCACTCAAAAGACGCAGGTTTATTCATCAAAAAATATAATTTTCAACGAGGTGCTTCAGTAGTGTAGATTAATAATGACACAATACTAATGAAAATCACTTGACTATTTCCTGAATACCCCCCTAAACCACAAACAAGAAAAACACATTAATAAATTGTTGACTGCTAAAATTATAAAATTATTGAGCTGAGTTAAATGCAGATATAATTATTACTAGTCTGCACAGTAATTTACCCTTTTTTGATAATGATGGGTTTCAGTCATCACATCTATACAGTCTGGTGGACAGTTCCGGCTTGACAGGTTCCCAGCCGCTCCCTTGTCTAAGTCAACACAACCAAGGTGGAACCCATCCATTACAAATTGCGCTGCATCATCATCTTTGTATCATAATTGTGTTAGCGACAGAGGCAATGTAGCATGTTGTCTGGAACCGAGTCTACCACGCTGTGTTTCCACTTCCTGGACATTGTGATGTCAACCTAGTAGAATAAAAGGTGTGTTTTGCATATAAATCGACAGTTATGAAATGCTAAACTGTCTAATCTTATCAGTGATTATTATGACATTGCAATTACTTTAGTTGGTGTCGGTTCTTCAGACTGCCCAGTTAATTGGTTAATCCAGTTGGAAGTGTGGAAGGCTTGCAAGACGGCAGCCAAGTGTTCAAGCCCCCAGGACACAGGTTTTCAGGGAGTTAAACATGTTTGCTACACTCCTTGTCGTTAGTCAAAGGCATATATTATGTGGATTTGCTAAATAAACATTGGTGTTGTTGTTTTATAATTAGAAGTCATTGCAGATATAGCGTGTGAATGACATTTTCTGCTTAAAGCATAGGAAAGAAACGTTTGCCTTGCCAGGGGTATTTACAATGTAGCGGCATCGGTTATCTTTAGTGTTGTTGATGGTGTAAAGGACAATGAGTAGCTTTATTTTGCGAGTAATTCTCAGCACCTCATACTTGTCTGTACATTTACAAAGAACAGGAGGGAGAAGTGTAGCGATTCGGCACAGTCTATACATCAGACTGCACATGCCCACTTAGGAGAGCCAACTTGCAAGCGGGTGGTCGTGGGTTCAATCCCTGCACCATTTTACTTTTTTGTATGTATGTTCCATTAATATCAAGCCCCTTGCACGGACCTAGCCATGTTTTCATGGTCAGGGTTAGCCGACAAATACTAAGCAATGTGTGTTAGGTGCCTTGCAACAGCCAACAATGACACTACATATGTGACCTGACCGATCATACAACCCGGGACAGTTCCATACCAAATCCGACGCTCTACCAATGGACCAAGGACGCTAGTCCAATATATCTAACTGATATATAATTATACAATATATATATAAGATCTCTACATAAAATATATAATTGAGGTTTAGCATTTAGAATTTGAAAAATGCCTGGATTAGTGATACACAGGCACAAGACACACAAAAACATTGTTTGGCCTATAGTCATATATTAATGTTACTTACTATATGACCATAGGACAAAACAGTGTGTCTTGTGCCTGTGCCTGGATAGTAAAAGGTCACATGTTTCAAGTCTAAATATTACTACAAGGACGCCACCCATTTTTCTTCAACAATTCCATGGGAAATCCAGGACACAGGTGTACATAATTGTAAAGTTTTTAAAAGATCCCAACATACCCAAACTCATTAAATGCATTAAACAATGCAAAAACACATACATATAAATACACAAACACAATATAATAATAGTATATTAACATACTGATACCGGAATGTAATGATGTATCACGGGAACACAATTTTAATATGCTTTAACAAAATACCCCACCCACCACAGTTCAAGTCTATGATAAATAATACGCATTAAATTGTTAATGCCGTTATGTAACAGGACCTGGTGGAAACTAATATAGTCGCACGTGTTGCAATATTTATATGTTGCGACCTTCAAGATAAATGGGTTTATCTCTGATAAATGACAAATATATATCGGGATCTGATTGACTGGTCGAGAAAAGGATGTTACGTACAAAGCAGTTCAATGTAACTGAATCAAGTGAATGCTATGATTTCTGGAAAGTAGGTCAACATTGAAACACAGGTTCTAATAATAATTACACCAAACAGACTACATCTATCTTCCAGTATCATAAAGAAATATTTCTAAATCAAAACGATATTACTTACTTGTTATTATTATTAGACATATAACGTTGCTAACATTATATCACAGGCTGCAAAACATGAAATCCTGGTCTATTCTGTTCTCCGTAAAATGGCGCTATTTTTTATTAAATTGTACATGTATGTATACAATTACTGTGTAGTGATTTTTTTTGCCAACAACGCCCAACACCAAACATATTTTCCCAATAACAACTCACTAACATTTCACCCCATGGATTGATGTTCCTAAACTTATCGGACTATTATAAATAAACAAATATAACAAAAGTATATGGAACTATTTTAAAATAGTTTAATATTGTTGGGTTCGTCTGTGAGGTCGGACGATTCTATTACATGATGGGGGAGATGGGTTTTTATCTGCATTTACAGACACTGATATTATACATAAATAGAGTTATATCATTTTAACAACATATTAATACTAGAAGAACGACTTAGTAAGTTAATAATATGACAAGAAATGACATGTTTGACATGTATACAACATTGTTATATTTTATTACATCCCTAATTGCTGGGTTAATCCATTTTTACCCCAATTCCAATAATACAAAAGAATAGTTATACATCATCATAATTGTTATTCGTATGAAAATTCGGTACGCCAGAGACCCATGTGAAAACATAACAAGCATATACATATACATAATACAATGACAATGAACACAATGCATACATTAAACACACACTCAAAGGTCAAGGTCATTCATATTGTAACGGGTATTTTAATCATCATTATTTAGAGTGTCTTTCGGGAAAGCATACATTTGAAGCTTATGCAACACCCTAACTATACGTGTACATAGTCAATCATCCGGAGAAGGTGTTAACGACACAAAACCAATGCGAGTGCTATCTTCGATTGCGATATGCATATATATACTGAGTCAAAAAAGAAACGATACCAAACTAAAAATGAGGTAAAACGGATAAAACCATAGAAAGGTTTAATATATTATTACGTATCAGTACCGGGTATCTTATTGCAACGTCAGCCAACCATAAACACAGGTAAATAAACACCCGATAATCCTGGAACGCCGAATTTCCGATTTGCACGTGCTCCTCAACAAAGACAACTTCCTACACATGTACAAATCGGAAAACCGGTTTATTGTACTGGTATTGCATTATCATCGAGGAAAAACACCTTACATACCCATTGTTACCTCTAACAAAATGCCTAGGCTAAACCGCAATCAGAGAATGCGTGCCATTGGCATGATTGACGGCGGTTTACGTCAGCGTGACGTCGCAAATCGACTCGGGGTTACGCGGATCACGATAACACGTCTACTTCGACGCTATCGAACACATGGATCGGTGGACGACCGTCCAAGATCTGGTCGACCACGTGTGACGACGCGTGAACAGGACCGTCACATTCGGACGTCACATTTACGTGACCGGTTCCTACCTGCTACGCACACAGCTGCCGTTACTCCTGGGATGACCAACAATCGCATCAGTGCACAAACAGTCAGGAACCGGCTCGGTGAACGTGGCATTCGTGCCTATCGGCCATACGTTGGACCCATCCTGACACGACGTCACCGTGACGTACGGCGGGAATGGACGACGGAACGTGCTCGCTGGACTCGGTTACAGTGGAATTCGGTGATGTTTAGCGATGAATCGCGGTTCTGTTTGCGTCGAGCGGATGGCAGAGAGCGGGTATATCGCAGACGCGGTGAACGTTACGCCGACGCATGTGTACGTCAGGTCGATCTGTTCGGGGGCGGAAGCGTTATGGCGTGGGGCGGTATCACCTTCGGCAGTCGCACTGAACTGTTAGTGGTGGACGGGAACCTAAACGCCCAGCGGTACTGTGATGAGATCCTTGCGCCAGTTGTTGTGCCGTTCTTTAACGCCAACAGAAACGTCACACTGTTCCAACAGGACAACGCCAGGTGTCATACTGCTCGGATTTCCACCACATTATTGGAGCAGAACAATATTGAAACCCTGCCGTGGCCTGCTTTGTCACCAGACTTGTCACCCATAGAACATTTGTGGGATACGTTAGACCGCCGCGTCAGACGACGTCAGCCGGTAACGTTAAACCAACTGAGGGATGTTTTGCGTCAGGAGTGGACAAATATTGACCAGCAAGAGATTCAGACACTCTTCCGTTCGATGCGACGGCGGTGCATTGCAGTGAGAGACGCAAATGGTGCCCATACTCGGTATTGACGTCTGTGTGAAAACTCCATTAGACCCCTGTCCGACGAATTACGTCATCACGCAGCAGACAGTTTCGGAGGCTCATTATGCTTTATGTGTTCCTCTTTCAAACATGTTGGACTATCATCTTATGAATTTTCAAAGAATTTTCTTAATAAATGTTGAAATTATAGACACATAAACACCAGGTATCGTTTCTTTTTTGACTCAGTATATAATATATTGACTTAGACTATCCATCGGTTAAACCTCCGTTATAATGTATACTGCATACTGCAGTATCGTATTTGTTGCAAATATTGTTAGAGGATGACTGCTTGCAAGAAGAACCTATCAGTATCGTTTCTGTATTTAAACTTACTTTGCTCCCATTTTCGTCGACCTTGACATTTACAGTTACTGCTGTCAATGTAAACAATTGATCTTTCTGCAAACGCTACTTAGGCTCGCCCCCCCATAGTTACAGGTGCTCGCTGTAACTACGCGAGACAAGCTATCTAACATAATGGCGTCTAACGCAGACCTGCATCGAGTTAATCTAGATAAAATTCCGTGGAATTTCTCAGTTTTATTTTACCCAGATATTAATATTATTAGCTATTTAGGTAATTAGACACAATTATGAATGGGACTATGTAGCCGTGTGTTTGCCATACCAGGAGTGATTATCTATCTAGGTTTCAGGCCACTAATCAAGATTAATTAAAGTGAATGGGGGAGAATAAATCAATCATAGACCGTCATTAAAATAATATATTTATTGTACATCAAAGCATTAAATTATTTACAATGACATAACATTACATAAAAAAGGTACATAGATTAATACAATGACAATGAAATTTACAGTGTGTATCTATTTTTTTTATTGTATTTGTATTGTATAATCAGCAAAAAACGCATGGAAATATAGACGCCATGGTTGTAATGAAATTGATGTGAAGAGCATGATAGTTATACATGATGTAAGGGCTTGGACATATGGCACGGCTCAGCTCTAAAGCTGATAAAACACGGGCATACAAGCCAGCATCACAAATGTTTGAGCCGACCAATCAAGGTGTGAAAAATAATATATTCTCCAGTATTTGATTAATTTGTCAACAGCCCATCTCATAATTGGCGTAGGCGTGATAATATACTATTAGACGAATCCACCACAATGTTTCACTCTATATTGCCTTATATACGAAGAAGTAGTTATACGAAACCACTGACACCCGAACAACCACATCGTGTCAACTTTGACATTAAAAGACATGAAATATGCCACCGTCTTGAGAGACTCGACCCTATGCCTCCTAGAAGACTCGAACATTAGGCCCAAAAACTGAACACCAGTACGTTCACTGAGCTAATATGGGAATCCCACAGCTCTGCACATGCATGGGTACTATTACTTCTATCTGATCCCTAGTCCACCATCCACGACAATATGTATGAACCACATGTATAATTTTAATCACCATTATACTCACATATCTCTTGTGAACAGTAGATCTATAAATGCAGAATATATTTTTTCGAAATATTTTATTATGCATAAATAAATTAATTTCAACTTACTTGTGTGCACATAAATATGTTTGCATTAATTTTGGATGTATTCAGCTGGTCGTCCACACAACTTAATCCACCTTAGACATTTTTCAAGATTTGTCTTGGGTTTTGAAATGGCACGAATTAAACGTCACCTATTAATCGATCTGGATATCTACTATCACTGTCACACAGCATAAATTAATAAAACAGCCCGTAACTACACCTTTTCACCATTGTCAATGACAGACAGCATTAATTAATTTGTAATTATTTTTCAAAATATAATTTCAGATCACGATCACTCGTTATCAGATTTGATTAAAATTTTACTAAATAACTCGTTTGTCTGACAGAACGATAAAACAATGACTCGGTGTAGTAATCAATACTATAATTGTGTGCACACATTTTATAATTGACCAATTATTAGCACAATCAGTGCTAAATTCCGATGTGCAACACTTTGATCTTGACAGTAGGCCTCTAACGGGATATTATGTGGCGGTCTCTGTGATGTACCGGTAAGTTGTTGATTACTTCCAATAAACAGTGTGACACGCTTAAATTTGATTGCTGTGTTTGTGATAAAAGAATGACTATATGGGGTCAGTCGGTGTTTTTATAGATGCATTGTTTTTAAAGCAGCTGTCTGGTATTTTGTGGTTCATATACACACTTTTAGATTTGTCCAAGGATTTTGAAATGGGTTGAATTTAACGTCGATCACCAGGATATCGACTAATTTTGTACTATAACTAACCCACACACCAAAGCTACACATTTTCAACATCATTAAAACAATTTTAAACACGTATTTTCGATCAAATTCACGCCTTTTCAAATTTGTCTACTCGTTACTAGTTTGTCTAATATGCATTGTTTGTCTAACAAGATGGCGGCGATAAACCGTTGCCGGGGGTGTGCGCGAATGGTGCGATGCGATTGGCTAACGCCAGCTGTCAATGAAAAGGTCAAAAGGCAGAAAGGTCAATTGATGTGGCAAATAGAGTTGGCGGTGTGTTCTCATACAGTTATATGGGGTGGGGCCAGTTGTTCTGATGCAGACAACAACAGAACCTATCAGTATCGTATCGGTATTTAAACTTCCTTTGCTCCCATTTTCGTCGACCATGACATTTACAGTTACTGCAGTCAGTGTAAACAATTGATGTGACAACTCGTGTTGGCGGTGTGTTCTCAGGCAGTGCTATGGGTAGGGCCAGTTGTTCTGTTGCAGACAACAACGTATTTCTTGAGTGTTGAAGACTTAATAGCAAGGTCGGGTAGTGATATACGGACCAATTATAAATAAACACACCCAGTAATGTTAAAACAAAGAATATTTATTTATGCAATAAATACCTGTTAGCGGTAATTCATACCGTTAATAAAATACCACTCAGTTTATTAAAATGTTCAGCTATTAATTAGTTTAAACATATTTTATTCAGTTCATACCATATATGTACAGTATACATACAATACACAGGACAATTGAAATGGATTGGAAAACAAGCTGAACGATTATGTAAATTCCTTTCCATATTATTATTTCATTATTCCATACTATTTAGTCTTCGCGTATTGTCCTCACATTACATTATTCGAAATTTACATTACACATAATACTGCTATCTCTCTAATCAACACTTTTACACATCCATACCTCTAAATATGTTACCAAAATGTAGCGATCGGACTGAGACGTCTCATCAGGCTGTGTAATTGTTCCTAGTAATTTTACTATTTTTAGTAAACATTACCCATTTTCATATAAACGAACTAGTAATGTTCTGATCAATGTATTGGTCTAAGAATATCATGGACCAGTCCATGGCAGTTATTTAGCGTTGAATGGGTTAATCAGATACTGAACACTCACCAGGCGGCAACGCATACGACACTGGTACTTATAATACAACGTTCTACGTAACATGTGATAGAATAACACCGAAGACGTTTGTACTTCAGTGTGTATTTTAATACTATTTTCAACTCATGATCATCGAGCCCCGCTGGAGCCGATACGATTGTGTTCTTAGGCAAGGCATTTAAATTCCACGTTGTTGCCTCTTCAATCTCCCTCTTGGCGATATATTCCATCAGGAATGAGGTCTCGAGAGTGATTAATATAAGTTGTCAGAACTTGTTTCGCAATCGAGCTAAAATAAATGTGTATGAAAAGCTCATGAATGGTTTGTTCAAACTTATGTTCTTGGCTCTAACAATAATTAAGACAAACACAGAACAACAGAATCCTCACTAATAATCTATTAGTCGACTCTATCAGACTTTTTCATTGTTCAAGAAAGCCTAAAATCGTACTCAAACTATTAAACCACACTACCATTATGCAAAAGCAAGATTTTACAAATTAAAATGTCTGCCAAAGGGCATTAAACGTCTTTATAATGTACGGCCATGATATCTTAAACTACGACATAGTTATTTTGTCTGCTATACACAATCTTCAATATCAGTGATACTTGTGTGCATTTGGTGGTGCCAATAAGCCAAGTTATATGATCATGATAGACGCTTGCATGTGTAATGACGTCATTTAATGCCATGGTCATGTATGCTCGCGACAACCAGGCTGCATGTATCGTACGCATTACAGTATTAGACCACGTAAGCCTCATACAGATTAAATATAGATAATTATAATGCACAGATTGTTAAAGAATATGGTGTAATATGTCTCTTGGTTGTCACTGTACTAGGAATTGTAGTGTAGGCTGTCCGATTAGCGCATTTGTTAGCGCGCTCGCTTCTCATCAATGCAACCCGGGTTCGATCCTCGGACCGGGAAGTATGTGAGATGGTACGGTGGTTGCCAGCTCGGACAGGTGGGTTTTTTCTCCGGGTACCCCGGTTTCCTCCCACGCGAATGACCATATTTACGCTCTCATCCGCGCCAATGAGAGTGATTAATATAAGTTGTTAGAACTTGCTTGGCAATCGGGAGTACTCTACTGACAATTAACAGGGTTATGTGTGCATTTATATTATACTGTTTGTACATACATATTAATAATGATTTGTAAATATGCTATGCTCTTCAGAAATGGAGGAAATAAAAGTATATATCTATCCGCGCCAATGAGAGTGATTAATATAAGTTTTTTTTTGGCAAAAGAAATTGCTTGGCAATCGTTTTACAATAAATAAAGTTTAAACTTTAAACTCCACGAGAAAATATTTACAGCGCTATTGCATTTCCTTCGATGAACGTATATGACCCAGTTTATATATATGTCCTCATTAATGATATTCAGCTGACATGCGCACTCGAGTAAAAGGGCATGCGCATTCGCATGGCAACCACCGTACAATCTCACATACTTCCCGGTCCGAGGATCGAACCCGGGTTGCATTTGTGAGAGGCGAGCGCGCTAACAACTGCGCAGAATGTGGGAGACAGATGCTACATTGTGGATGGACGTGGCGGATACCGTATGCATTGCACTATGGCAGCTTCACAAAAGTAATTAAATGAATGTCCAATGCAAGCTTTAAACCATATATACAGTGTGGCAATTTAAAGTAGATTGTCTGGTGCTGCTTCCTGAGATTGGTTATGTGCTCATAGAGACAACACTTTTGTTAATGAAATGGCCTTAAGAAAACATAAAACTCGCATTAGTGACATTTTACGAGACGCAGCGGCCATTATTAATAATCAAGCATTGATCTGACTTAGTTTAAACAGTGCGCTGGAGAAACTGCGGCCATTTAAAACACTGACTTCTAGTATATTAAGTACGGTTCATTCTTTTAATGCAACCATGAAATATAATCAAAGGATATGAGCACGCGTGTGTCATTGAGCAAACAATACTTCACCAATAACGTTCCAAATGATCGTTTAAATATGATATTAGTTAGGACGTATGCACACTTCCTCCTATGTACGTATATGTAGCCTGCACTCAAATCGTAAACCTTCATTAATGCGAGATTTATGTTCCACAAAGCCATTTCATTACGAACTATGTTTCCCGTATCAACATATAAACCACCACAGCAACCATTACTAGACAATCTACTTTACCACCAGACATACATCCCTTCAGGATGCCCATACGAGTGACGCCTCCTGAAGAGATTATTCATTTTCGATTTTTGGAGGATAGTGCAATGATACATAAATGCTTTACACTGTGCACGTACACGACCCGAAGAGACTATGAAATATACTATCCTCCAAATCAAAAATTATTAATCTTATTAATACTTATTTATTTTAGCTCGATTGCGAAACAAGTTCTTACAACTTATATTAATCACTCTCGAGACCTCATTCCTGGTGGAATCCATCGCCACGAGGGAGAAAGAAGAGGCAATGTTGAATTTAAATGCCTTGCATAAGGGCACCATCGTAACAGCTACAGCGGGGCTCGAACTCGCACCTGGAGCGAACGCGCTACAACGGCGCTATCACGACTTCCACTTTCGCTCAGATTGGCAAGCGGTAGCGACGATAAATAAATGTAAAACACTACACCACTTCAGAAACAATGAGAACAACCATAATAATGCCACGTTAACATAACTATTCAGGTTTGCGAAATAAAGCATTGTTTGCCTCATAAAGCCGTGTGTGTGTTTTACGTTTATTTATCGTCGCTACCGGTTGCCCATATGAGCGAGGCCTCCTAAAGAGATTGGTCATTTTATATTGTTTGAGGATATTGCAATGATACAGACAGAGACCCATTCCAGGGTCTCCTCTGGTTCTTTTACGTGTACGGTGGAAAGTCACATCCGAAAGCCTGTTAATTTTATTAGGGTCAGACGGGGGATCGAACCGGCTATTAAGATCCGTCTGTCTCATAAAGCCATTCAAAAATTTCTGTAACATACTACACTAGGCATAACGCCATTTACATTTAGCGCCGTTTGCAAAGTAAGCGGTTAATTCCTACGCTTCATAACGTTAACCATTGTTTTATGTAACATGACTAACTGTAAAAACAAAAGGAATCCAACTGAAAGGACCGCTATACATTTAGGGATAAATCGGACTTTATCTGCCAAGGGAGGTAATATAAAAGCCAGCGAGATTCCCCATTAAATGTGGTCAAGCTGATATATTGCAATACTGCAGAAAGAGCAAACTGAATTCCGCTTTATTTAGTTTCAGATATAATGGAATATGACATTGTTATGATTGCATACCAAAGAACAATCTCGTTTGTCTTATATCGCCCCTTTATTGCCGGTGGTTATTTGTGTCCAGTCCATTTCTGCCCATTTGTAAGATATATGAATGGTCTTGGCAGTTGTCTAGTCCGGCATGCTTAGTCTGGACCACGACTACATAATCGTTTAATATCTTTTATTTGTTATTATTATAATAAAAACGTTGTTCCATACTGACAAGGTCTCCAATTAGTTGTATTGTTCAAGCAAGGGAATAAAGGGTTTGCAGAACTTAAAAAAGGACAGTACTTTTATTTATAAAATAAAGTAACTACATGTATTTTGCATGCTAGAAGTTGTAATAAAAATTATGTTTCCTTGCAGTACTATGTTAGTTTCTTATTCGCTGACAACGGCGGGGTGTATAATGTGTGGAGTTATCCGTCCGTCAGTCCGAACATTCCCAAGACACATATATTATTCTGTTTCTTCTTTTTTCTTTATGGTTTTCTTTACTAGCATCATTAGGGATAACCCCTTTTATTGACCTCCGTAATCCCATACCAACTGTACATTTGTTGGTTTATGTAATTACAGTTATATGTAATAATTAATATTGTAATGTGATATGGACAACATTACTCTAAGTAAAGTAAAAAGTAAAGTGTTTGTTTATTATAATATCACCCCTATTTAAAGGGCCAGCCATTTCTGACTTATGAGACACCTCTTTTTTATGAACATCAGTACTTCCCGAATCATATGCTTGTGTGCCAGACATCAGGCTGGTAGGCAATCGGTAATCATTATTTAACTAGCTGGGGGCTCACCAATCGGCCATATCAGAACGAACCCCTGACGAGATTCGAACCTTCGACCTCCCGCTCCGTAGGCGGACGCCTTAACCACTAGGCCCCTGAGACGGTTTATGTATACTCTATGTATTAATATTGAACAATATCATATATTCAACTTTTGGTTTTATTAAATGGAAATTTGGATATACCGCACATTGGTCCAATCATATCAGAAACTCCAGATTTATTGCAATTTACTGTTCCGATCAATATTTTGAAATTAATAGATATATAGAACTTAAATATATTGGGTATAATTGTGCTTGCCATAATGGTTGTACTAAGAGTGTCCGAATCACCGTTGGTACCTTCAGAGTTATTGTCCTTGAATTTATATCAATCGTTTATCAATATCTTCAAAATTGATAAATAGTATTCTATTTGTTACAGACTGTTCCGTTTGGTTATCTATATTCCTGGTACAGACAATATCCATAGTCTCGTTTTTATATTTTAAAATAGTTTTTGAATAGCTCTGAATCGTTGCCATGTAATCCACGAAAGTCCCTTCATGCCAATATCTTGTTACACTGACATTTAATCAAACTGGTACATATGTGTACCCCAATTCTGACTTGTGTCCAACTTTTCAAATTTCAACTTTATTAAAAAACTTAAGTTCATACATATAATGAACCGCAAAAACATCATATAATATAACACATATTACATCTTATCAACGGCGCATAGAATATGGTATTATAATCACATCATTTCTAGGAAACAGCAATACCAGTCTTACATGATTTTACATTTCTTGGAAGTATGTTTAGTTTAATCATATGTTATTGCAAATGAATAGTAAATATAAACCATATACGTTTATATGTGTAAGACATATAACAACACAATTTGAGCTGAAGCTGTTACGATTGTGCCCTTAGACAAGGCATTTAATGTCCATGTTGCCTCTTCTCTCTCCCTCGTGGCGATGGATTCCATCAGGTGTGAGGTCTCGAGAGTGATTCATATACGTTATAAGAACTTGTTTCGCAATCGAACTAAAATAAATTTGTATAAACTAACACAATTGATATACTGAACTGAAACTGAAGCTTTATATTCTTCTCTTGGGAGACTTGCAAGCATACAGAACAAAATAGCAGACATTATTTATACAAGCTCGTATACAATTTCCATGACGAATATGGTTTCCAAGATGACTATCTAATGTGTCGCAAAGAATGTTATTTTCAGGAAGTGTATCACATAGTATAGCCGGTTCAGGAATTGGGTATACCAAATATTCAAGCCATTCAGATAGTCCGGATGCACTGGGCTTGGTGTTCTAACAATGGCAGCTAATGCTCTTTTGTTATTTCTATTCCTATCGTATCTATTATGATTACCTTGGCTATAGATAATATCAATCAATTCAACGAATTCCGTGTTTAAATCTATAGTAGCACCAACGGCTGCGACGATGGATTACAAATTAGCGCAAAAATTAAAGTCGGAATGAGATTTCGACCGTTTGGCAATTTAATGAATCTCATTTATTTATGTTCGTTTAATGCTTATTAAAATGTTTTTGAAAATGACAACACGCAATTATGCCAAAATTACTAATTGCGGTGACATTGAAAACCTTACCATAACCAATGTTTTAAATGTGCCCATTGGACTGGTTAGACCTATATGTGTACTTAAACAACCAAAAGTCCAAATACTGTGTTCGGTGAATCAGAAACATACACAGGGTGCTTGGTCTAAATGAAAAAAGTGGATGAATTAATAATGTCAATAAATGAATGATTGAATAATATCCCAAATAGCATTTCGTCTAATGTTCGTCTAATGTTCGTCTACATCAATGAACAAAGAAATACAATGTCACAATAGTAAATAGATAATTTTGCTTTCAATAACAAATGACCTACTTGTATTTACTATTGTCCATCTATGTAGATAAAGCGCTTCCCACTAGACAGCACATTAATCTAATTCTGGAATACGCTCTTAAAATACTAGTCCTAAAGGAGAGCAGACCTGTGGTAATAGCTTCATTGGGGATATTAGTTTGGAGAAATGTGTTATTTTATTTCTGAACTAACATTGTCTCGTCTCTCTTCCTCGTGGAGATGGATTCCATTAGGAATTGGGCACTCGTAAGCGATTTGTGTACTGTTGTAGAAACGTGTTTCGCAATCCAGCTCCGCTCAGCTAAGATAGATGTTTACACCAATAAAAGTCCTACATTGTTCTATGATGGTATTCAAGTTTCAATAAAAATAATTCGTATGTTAATAATTTATATTTAACAGTTAATACAACATATCGAATTAATGCAGTTTGATTCGTTCAAACCAACACCATATAGTGTATGTCTTTTATTATTATTATATTTCGGATTTTACGCCTGCATCAGCACCATTTCGGGCTATATCGCCGGCGGGCAGTTTACTTAACAACACCTTTCCTGGGCAGGCTCCAGCGGTTAACCAGTACTTGGGTGCACCAACCTCCGTAAGAAACTGCCAACATTTTCATATAAATGAGACACGGCCTGAGCGGGGCTCGAACCCGTGACCATCAGTGATGATAGGTTACAGTGGACAAGTCAGCGATCTTAACCACTCGACCACGGAGGCGGACCTGTGTATGTCTTTTACTATTACGTTTGCTTAGTCCGGATAGAGTTCTTTACTTATAGAGGGTGACCTAATTAGCTCTGAGATAATCCTTAGTATTGCCCTCTAATTCTTATAGCTGTTTGTCAACAACAAACAGCTTATACAAATTTATATTAGCTCGATTGCGAAACAAGTTATTACAACTTATATTAATCACTCTCGAGACCTCATTCCTGATGGAATCCATCGCCACGAGGGAGAGAGAAGGGGCAACGGGGAATTTAATTGCCTTGCCTAAGGGCACAATCGTAAATGCTCCAGCGGGGCTCGAACTCCGGACCGTTCGCACCTGAAGCGAACGCGCATCCACTGCGCTATCACGACTTCTACTACAAACAGCTAGATATGGTGCAGACAACACAACCATTCAGGATTAGCATTGAGGGAAAACGCAAAATGTTAACGTGAATATAATACATGTATATATAATTCCAGCAACAGCCAAAGTAGGCCTACTACACTTAATGAGAAAAAAATCATAAGAAAATATTTAAACAGAACAGAACTGATATTGCATATGATTTGGACTAGTTTCTTGAAATCTCGCCAATGCATGTTTATTGAATAAAATGGAATATTTAGAAAATGTGGGTTGGAATGATATCTCGGTATGACGCTTCAGAATAATTTTGACAAATGTAAGCATACCCTTGTAACCACGTGGGTATGTTAGCCTGAAACATAGTTGATGCATAGATAGGTCAAATCCATCAACCCGTCAAACCCATCAACATGTCTATATATATTGTACTTATGATTACCAATTTATTTAAGAAATAGTATTTCTCTTACAGTTATTTATTGGTGAATAAAACAACGTGGTTTGGAGTTCTGCCGTGTAGGAGTTAACAACGCAGGTAATAGGCATAAGTGGTTAATTTCGGCGCTCGAAACGACATTTCAAAACTGTTACCATAGTAACAATGTATTCATGCCCATCACTTAGTTCTAGAACGATAGTAACATGCTAGTTGGTCAAATTATTATATATAAAACTGAAGTTGTGAACCATAAATGTGCATGGTGATGTGAACAATAGGATTTTCTTACGTGGGTATTGGGTGAGTGGCGCTTTTGATGGGTTAGGGGGTGTGTGCACTGTATATTATATACCGACTACAAGGGATAGAAATAATTATACGAGTCAGCCATTGAAAATTCATATACAGAACTGATATATATATATATTGTAGAACATGATATAGGCAATGATAAAATAGGAAAATACTCGTTTTTGTATTGTTAATTAATGTTTTTAATATCTCATAATTGCAATGCAATGTATCTAACTGTAACATTGAAAACGTCTTATTTGGATCAAAGCATTGTATACCAATCTAGTACACATGTACCAAGAGTCTGCCTATGGTCCAAATAAATCAATATATCCGTAATACCCTCCATATATTATAAATGAATCTTGCCTAATAGAATTATTATTTTCAAATAAAATTCACAACATATTTATATATATATTTAAGACGACAGGGGGATTGTTCAGTCCCAACAGTACAAAGCAATTCGCTTTACCAGAACAGCATAGTTTGATTAATTACACCTTGCAAAAGCACCAACAACACTTAAGCAGTTATGCCAACATGCCAACACGTGCACACGTGCACACGTACAGACACGCCACGGCAAACCCATAAATAAAACTAAATCATACTCAATACTAATAAATAATCAAAACCTTATCAGGGAATATTACTTGTGTTCACCTTTTATCTATAGTTATTAATATATGTGATTATGTATACCTTATCTCAATGAATGTCTACAGAACGAACTCAGATAATACAATGCAGTGAGTGAGAGATCGCAGAAAAACGCAATTTACAATAGTATAATGTTATGTTATATTTCGGGTTTTACGCCTGCATCAGCACCATTTTGGGCTATATCGCCGGCGGGCAGTTTACTTAACAACACCTTTCCTGGGCAGGCTCCAGCGGTTAACCAGTACTTGGGTGCACCAACCTCCGTAAGAAACTGCCAACTTGTTCATATAAATGAGACACGGCCTGAGCGGGGCTCGAACCCGTGACCATCAGTGATGCAATAGTATAATGTAAATTTGTTTATAATTTCTACAATGTTTAAAGAGTAGTAACTACTGTTCGCACATGGTGTCAGTATATGCGCTCAGCAGGACACCGGTTTTTAGCGAGGAGGTCATTAGCATAACGCGCACTACAGAAACCTGATGTTAACCAATCACAATCGTCCTTGTCACGTGTGTGGCTTCATCCGGGAACTTCGCCATCCTTTTCGTGGAGGCAGAATTTTTCTCTCCGCAATCTTCTGGAATTCTGAGTTTACCTTGTATCATTAATTATTATGTCCAGTTTTATTTGCTTTGGTTTAACTTGTTGCCTAAACATCCATAACCGGAGCGTGTTGAAACAGGCCGTAGATGTTGCAAAACGCATGCGAAATATATTGCTTAGCGAAATATACACCGTGTATATTCCGTTAAGACGGGCCAATGAGTTGATCTATCTGACTTAGACAACGTAGGTCGCGTCTGTACGACTTAGAAGCGAGAACTGTGGCTTTTTCATTGGGTCATGTGACTTAGTCGTTGTCTAAGAACATATATTTATATATATATATATACTTTACGAATCTAGTAAATACCGGCAACACGTTGGAATGGTAATCCAGGGATCGCAGGTTCGATCCCCCGTCTGACCCTAATAAAATTAACAGTCTTTCAGATGGGATGTTAATCCGAGGTCTCGTGTCGGTGCTTTACACCGTGCACGTAAAAGAACCAGAGGAGGCTCTGGAATGGATGTCTGTCTGTATCATGCACTATCCTCCAAAATCTAAAATGACTAATCTCTTCAGGAGGCATTGCTCATATGGGCAACCGGTAGTGACGATAAATAAACGGAAAACACATAGCAAGAATGTATTTATATACAAGGTAAATCAATCTTGGTCGGTTAGGCCACATATGCTTGGGTTTTGGACCCTATGCATGCATGCTTAGGCCATTCTTCAGGAGGCGTCGCTCATATGGGCAACCGGTAGCGACGATAAATAAAAACGTAAAACACAGTAAATACCCAGTCGTGTTCATGCATGTTCAACCTCATGTATACGCAGTTTCTGGCTGTGGGTTGTTTATGTAGTAATTAACTAATGTAACAATGTCACATTTATATTGTGCATAGTGTCATAGTTTAATCATAGTGTATTGCTTGTTTATATACAATACAATTACAGATATAAACACAATAAATATATAAGCAAAATGATACAACTGCAATGATATGCTTATACTTGAATACTGTAAGAATACAATATAGAAGGAAATGTGTCGGGCAACAAGTTGTACACACATTAGCGAGTGCCCTCCATATAGTGTCATTAAAAAGCAAAATCGTGTGTCGTGGTGATAACGAATAGGTCAATATATTTGATAGTACAACAAGTCTTTATTGGAAGGCGTGATAGCACAGTGGATGCGCGTTCGCTTCAGGTGCGAACGATCCGGAGTTCGAGCCCACTGGAGCCGTTACGATTGTGCCCTTAGGCAAGGCATTTAAATTCCACGTTGCCTCTTCTCTCTCCTTCATGGGGATGGATTCCATCAGGAATGGGGTCTCGAGAGTGATTAATATAAGTTGAAAGAACTTGTTTCGCAATCGAGCTAAACTAAATGTGTATAAACTATGCAACAAGACATGTTTTATGTTTACGTTACTGAATAAAATATTAATTCTTGAAATCTTGAAGCTATAATTAGGACACAGCCCTTCCACACGTTGGATAGCTTCCAAACCGGACATGCGCGCTACTTATCACATGTAGATGCACAGCCCATATGATCTACACAGATGTACATACAATCTTAGAGAAAGCCTCATTATATGAAAATGACTTTCGGAAC
The DNA here is from genome assembly GCA_014843695.1 of Archivesica marissinica. Lineage (NCBI taxonomy): Eukaryota > Metazoa > Mollusca > Bivalvia > Venerida > Vesicomyidae > Archivesica > Archivesica marissinica. Next base: position 81,658,528 of record CM026404.1, read on the forward strand.
AAACCGGTATCCGACCAGCTTAGAATTATTTTTACTAATATACCTGTTGTTGTTGCCAAAACCTGTTTTTATATTCTTCAAAGACGATCCTTTTATTTATGTAAATAATGTATCCATTTGATTTATTGAGTGTGTGTCTCTTATCCATTCCGAGAAACAGCTGCTAATTAGTTCAACCGCGATCTGATCGAGGTTGATAACTGATGTTTTAAAACATTTCTTAATTGCCCATTAGTGGTTTTTTCCATTTCAGTATTTCAAAAGTTCTGGTTTTAATAAGTATTTTATTTTCAATTAGCGACTGTTCCTCGGTTTTAATATGTAAATATAATAATATGTCGATATACTGTGATATTTTGATTATCTGTGATTAGATTAGTCTCTTATAATTCTTTTATAATGAATGGTGTTGTACTTTGCCACGATAATTTGTTGTGTATATTTTATGTATTGTACAACGATGAGACTGAAATAAAGAATAAATCTCTACAATAGATATGACAATTAATATTATTTGGTCTAAATATAAGCTTATTGTTGTTGCTGAATGTTGTTTCAGATCATGCTAACCTGTGTTATATGCATAGTCAAACATGTGTATAGAGGCTTACACGATGGAATGGCAAACACGCTGTCTTTCTTGAGTTGTTGTATTTGTGGACTTGGTTGTCTTTGTTGACTGGTGGTCTTGGTTGAATGTTGGTCTTTGTTGATTGGAGGTCTTTTTTGACTGGTGGTCTTTTTTGACTTGTGGTCTTTGTTGACTGGAGGTCTTTGTTAACTGGTGGTCTTTGTTGAATGTTGGTCTTTGTTGATTGGAGGTCTTTTTTGACGTGTGGTCTTTGTTGACTGGAGGTCTTTGTTAACTGGAGGTCTTTGTTGACTGGTGGTCTTTGTTGACTTGTGGTCTTTGTTGACTGGAGGTCTTTTTTGACTGGAGGTCTTTGTTGACTGGAGGTCTTTGTTGACTTGTGGTCTTTGTTGACTGGAGGTCTTTGTTGACTTGTGGTCTTTGTTGACTGGAGGTCTTTGTTGACTGAAGGTATTTTTTGACTGGAGGTCTTTGTTGACTGGTGGTCTTTGTTGACTTGTGGTCTTTGTTGACTGGAGGTCTTTGTTGACTGGAGGTCTTTGTTGACTTGTGGTCTTTGTTGACTGACGGTCTTTGTTGAATGTTGGTTTTTGTTGACTGGTGATCTTTGCTGACTGGTTTAAATACGAGTACATATATAGTGCTCAAGCATCAATCAATGATGATATGCACAACCAGACGGAATTCGTATAATGCATGTTAGCTTGTCAAGGGGGTTGGAGATGAAGCGAGAACTACAGAAAGGATAGATACACGGACAACATAAGTACACTCTTTGTTTCAAACAACCGCTATAAAACATATACTCGAGGGCTGTGACACAATCTGTATACATGTACATATATGTTGTTCAATATATTATTATTGCATATAAACCATGTCATAATATAAATAATTATAACCATGTACATGTTTACTGTAAACTTTCTAAGGTTTAGCGTTTATTCTGTTTGTTTATTTGTTTTTTGGAGTTATAGTCACACCAACAGCTTAGCACTTGGGCTACATGGCGACTCTCCAGCTTTGTTTGATGGATAAAGACCCCTGGTGCCCATCCGAGCAGTATTTCAAATTATCATGCCGACTCACGTGACTCCCTCATGCAAAATTTGCCATACCCGTGCGGGCGACATTTTTTTAATGTCTCATGGCAATGTCTCACCTCTGAATAGCCTCATTCGGAACAAAATCACGCTACTCGGACATTACCGTTTAATTTCAATGTGATTTTATTTGTTATGCCGCCATCTTGTTTCCAGGTAGTCTCGACGAATGTGTTGAAAAATTGTTTCGTAAAAGATAAAAAATATAAATAGACTATGGATCATTATTTTATCAGTCAACATAGTTCGTACACTGTTTAGTTGTATCGTTCTTTAAGTAATGCAGTTTACAGTAGCGGTTTAGCTGTATAGTTCTTTAAGTAATGCAGTGTACAGTAGCGGTTTAGTTGTATAGTTGTTTAAGTAATGCAGTGTACAGTAGCGGTTTAGTTGTATATTTCTTTAAGTAATGCAGTGTACAGTAGCGGTTTAGTTGTATCGTTCCTTAAGTAATGCAGTGTACAGTAGCGGTTTAGTTGTATAGTTCTTTAAGTAATGCAGTGTACAGTAGCGGTTTAGTTGTATCGTTCTTTAGGTAATGCAGTGTACAGTAGCGGTTTAGTTGTATCGTTCTTTAAGTAATGCAGTGTACAGTAACGGTTTAGTTGTATCGTTCTTTAAGTAATGCAGTGTACAGTAGCGGTTTAGTTGTATAGTTCTTTAAGTAATGCAGTGTACAGTAGCGGTTTAGTTGTATCGTTCTTTAAGTAATGCAGTGTACAGTAGCGGTTTAGTTGTATCGTTCTTTAAGTAATGCAGTGTACAGCAGCGGTTTAGTTGTATCGTTCTTTAAGTAATGCAGTGTACAGTAGCGGTTTAGCTGTATCGTTCTTTAAGTAATGCAGTGTACAGTAGCGGTTTAGTTGTATATTTCTTTAAGTAATGCAGTGTACAGTAGCGGTTTAGTTGTATCGTTCTTTAAGTAATGCAGTTTACAGTAGCCGTTTAGTTGTATCGTTCTTTAAGTAATGCAGTGTACAGTAGCAGTTTAGTTGTATCGTTCTTTAAGTAATGCAGGGTAGAGTAGCGGTTTAGTTGTATCGTTCTTTAAGTAATGCAGTGTACAGTAGCGGTTTAGTTGTATAGTTCTTTAAGTAATGCAGTGTACAGTAGCGGTTTAGTTGTATAGTTCTTTAAGTAATGCAGTGTACAGTAGCGATTTAGTTGTATCGTTCTTTAAATAATGCAGTGTACAGTAGCGGTTTAGTTGTATCGTTCTTTAAGTAATGCAGTGTACAGTAGCGGTTTAGTTGTATCGTTCTTTAAGTAATGCAGTGTACAGTAGCGGTTTAGTTGTATAGTTCTTTAAGTAATGCAGGGTACAGTAGCGGTTTAGTTGTATCGTTCTTTAAGTAATGCTGGGTACAGTAGCGGTTTAGTTGTATCGTTCTTTAAGTAATGCAGGGTACAGTAGCGGTTTAGTTGTATCGTTCTTTAAGTAATGCAGGGTACAGTAGCGGTTTAGTTGTATCGTTCTTTAAGTAATGCAGGGTACATTAGCGGTTTAGTTGTATCGTTCTTTAAGTAATGCAGGGTACAGTAGCGGTTTAGTTGTATCGTTCTTTAAGTAATGCAGGGTACAGTAGCGGTTTAGTTGTATCGTTCTTTAAGTAATGCAGGGTACAGTAGCGGTTTAGTTGTATCGTTCTTTAAGTAATGCAGTGTACAGTAGCGGTTTAGTTGTATCGTTCTTTAAGTAATGCAGTGTACAGTAGCGGTTTAGCTGTATCGTTCTTTAAGTAATGCAGGGTACAGTAGCGGTTTAGTTGTATCGTTCATTAAGTAATGCAGGGTACAGTAGCAGTTTAGCTGTAATGTTCTTTAAGTAATGCAGTGTACAGTAGCGGTTTAGTTGTATCGTTCTTTAAGTAATGCAGGGTACAGTAGCGGTTTAGTTGTATCGTTCTTTAAGTAATGCAGGGTACAGTAGCGGTTTAGTTGTATCGTTCTTTAAGTAATGCAGGGTACAGTAGCGGTGTAGCTGTACCGTTCTTTAAGTAATGCAGGGTACAGTAGCGGTTTATCTGTATAGGTCTTTAAGTAATGCAGGGTACAGTAGCGGTTTAGCTGTATGGTTCTTTAAGTAATGCAGGGTACAGTAGCGGTTTAGTTGTATCGTTCATTAAGTAATGCAGGGTACAATAGCGGTTTAGTTGTATCGTTCTTTAAGTAATGCAGTGTACAGTAGCGGTTTAGTTGTATCGTTCTTTAAGTAATGCAGTGTACAGTAGCGGTTTAGTTGTATCGTTCTTTAAGTAATGCAGTGTACAGTAGCGGTTTAGCTGTATCGTTCTTTAAGTAATGCAGTGTACAGTAGCGGTTTAGTTGTATATTTCTTTAAGTAATGCAGTGTACAGTAGCGGTTTAGTTGTATCGTTCTTTAAGTAATGCAGTTTACAGTAGCGGTTTAGTTGTATCGTTCTTTAAGTAATGCAGTGTACAGTAGCGTTTAGTTGTATCGTTCTTTAAGTAATGCAGGGTAGAGTAGCGGTTTAGTTGTATCGTTCTTTAAGTAATGCAGTGTACAGTAGCGGTTTAGTTGTATAGTTCTTTAAGTAATGCAGTGTACAGTAGCGGTTTAGTTGTATAGTTCTTTAAGTAATGCAGTGTACAGTAGCGGTTTAGTTGTATCGTTCTTTAAGTAATGCAGTGTACAGTAGCGGTTTAGTTGTATCGTTCTTTAAGTAATGCAGTGTACAGTAGCGGTTTAGTTGTATCGTTCTTTAAGTAATGCAGTGTACAGTAGCGGTTTAGTTGTATGTTCTTTAAGTAATGCAGGTACAGTAGCGGTTTAGTTGTATCGTTCTTTAAGTAATGCGGTACAGTAGCGGTTTAGTTGTATCGTTCTTTAAGTAATGCAGGGTACAGTAGCGGTTTAGTTTTTTTGTTGGGGGGTTTAGTTGTATCGTTCTTTAAGTAATGCAGGGTACAGTAGCGGTTTAGTTGTATCGTTCTTTAAGTAATGCAGTGTACAGTAGCGGTTTAGTTGTATCGTTCTTTAAGTAATGCAGTGTACAGTAGCGGTTTAGTTGTATCGTTCTTTAAGTAATGCAGGTACAGTAGCGGTTTAGTTGTATCGTTCTTTAAGTAATGCAGGTACAGTAGCGGTTTAGTTGTATCGTTCTTTAAGTAATGCAGTGTACAGTAGCGGTTTAGTTGTATCGTTCTTTAAGTAATGCAGTGTACAGTAGCGGTTTAGTTGTATCGTTCTTTAAGTAATGCAGGTACAGTAGCGGTTTAGTTGTATAGTTCTTTAAGTAATGCAGTGTACAGTAGCGGTTTAGTTGTATCGTTCTTTAAGTAATGCAGGGTACAGTAGCGGTTTAGTTGTATCGTTCTTTAAGTAATGCAGGGTACAGTAGCGGTTTAGTTGTATCGTTCTTTAAGTAATGCAGGGTACAGTAGCGGTGTAGCTGTACCGTTCTTTAAGTAATGCAGGGTACAGTAGCGGTTTATCTGTATAGGTCTTTAAGTAATGCAGGGTACAGTAGCGGTTTAGCTGTATGGTTCTTTAAGTAATGCAGGGTACAGTAGCGGTTTAGTTGTATCGTTCATTAAGTAATGCAGGGTACAATAGCGGTTTAGTTGTATCGTTCTTTAAGTAATGTAGTGTACAGTAGCGGTTTAGCTGTATCGTTCTTTAAGTAATGCAGTGTACAGTAGCGGTTTAGCTGTATCGTTCTTTAAGTAATGCAGCGTACAGTAGCGGTTTAGTTGTATAGTAATTTAATTAATGCAGTGTACAGTAACGGTTTAGCTGTATAGTTCTTTAAGTAATGCAGTGTACAGTAGCGGTTTAGTTGTATAGTTCTTTAAGTAATGCAGTGTACAGTAGCGGTTTAGTTGTATAGTTCTTTAAGTAATGCAGTGTACAGTAGCGGTTTAGCTGTATAGTTCTTTAAGTAATGCAGTGTACAGTAGCGGTTTAGTTGTATCGTTCTTTAAGTAATGCAGTGTACAGTAGCGGTTTAGCTGTATCGTTCTTTAAGTAATGCAGTGTACATTTGCGGTTTAGTTGTATCGTTCTTTAAGTAATGCAGTGTACAGTAGCGGTTTAGTTGTATCGTTCTTTAAGTAATGCAGTGTACAGTAGCGGTTAAGTTGTATAGTTCATTAAATAATGCAGTGTACAGTAGCGGTTTAGTTGTATCGTTCTTTAAGTAATGCAGTGTACAGTAAAGGTTTAGCTGTATCGTTCTTTAAGAAATGCAGTGTACAGTAGCGGTTTAGTTGTATCGTTCTTTAAGTAATGCAGTGTACAGTAGCGGTTTAGTTGTATAGTTCTTTAAGTAATGCAGTGTACAGTAGCGGTTTAGTTGTATCGTTCTTTAAGTAATGCAGTGTACAGTAGCGGTTTAGCTGTATCGTTCTTAAAGTAATGCAGTGTACAGTAGCGGTTTAGTTGTATAGTTCTTTAAGTAATGCAGTGTACAGTAGCGGTTTAGTTGTATCGTTCTTTAAGTAATGCAGTGTACAGTAGCGGTTTAGCTGTATCGTTCTTTAAGTAATGCAGTGTACAGTAGCGGTTTAGCTGTATCGTTCTTTAAGTAATGCAGTGTACAGTAGCGGTTTAGCTGTATCGTTCTTTAAGTAATGAAGTGTACAGTAGCGGTTTAGCTGTATCGTTCTTTAAGTAATGCAGTGTACAGTAGCGGTTTAGTTGTATCGTTCTTTAAGTAATGCAGTGTAGAGTAGCGGTTTAGCTGTATAGTTCTTTAAGTAATGCAGTGTACAGTAGCGGTTTAGTTGTATCGTTCTTTAAGTAATGCATGGTACAGTAGCGGTTTAGCTGTATAGTTCTTTAAGTAATGCAGTGTACAGTAGCGGTTTAGATGTATCGTTCTTTAAGTAATGCAGTGTAGAGTAGCGGTTTAGTTGTATCGTTCTTTAAGTAATGCAGTGTACAGTAGCGGTTTAGTTGTATCGTTCTTTAAGTAATGCAGTGTACAGTAGCGGTTTAGTTGTATAGTTCATTAAGTAATGCAGTGTACAGTAGCGGTTTAGTTGTATCGTTCTTTAAGTAATGCAGTGTACAGTAGCGGTTTAGCTGTATCGTTCTTTAAGTAATGCAGTGTACAGTAGCGGTTTAGTTGTATAGTTCTTTAAGTAATGCAGTGTACAGTAGCGGTTGTGTTTTTGTGTGTTTGTGGTGTGTACGGTTTAGCTGTATCGTTCTTTAAGTAATGCAGTGTACAGTAGCGGTTTAGTTGTATCGTTCTTTAAGTAATGCAGTGTACAGTAGCGGTTTAGTTGTATAGTTCTTTAAGTAATGCAGTGTACAGTAGCGGTTTAGTTATCGTTCTTTAAGTAATGCAGTGTACAGTAGCGGTTTAGCTGTATCGTTCTTTAAGTAATGCAGTGTACAGTAGCGGTTTAGTTGTATAGTTCTTTAAGTAATGCAGTGTACAGTAGCGGTTTAGTTGTATCGTTCTTTAAGTAATGCAGTGTACAGTAGCGGTTTAGCTGTATCGTTCTTTAAGTAATGCAGTGTACAGTAGCGGTTTAGCTGTATAGTTCTTTAAGTAATGCAGTGTACAGTAGCGGTTTAGCTGTATCGTTCTTTAAGTAATGAAGTGTACAGTAGCGGTTTAGCTGTATCGTTCTTTAAGTAATGCAGTGTACAGTAGCGGTTTAGTTGTATCGTTCTTTAAGTAATGCAGTGTACAGTAGCGGTTTAGCTGTATCGTTCTTTAAGTAATGCAGCGTACAGTAGCGGTTTAGTTGTATCGTTCTTTAAATAATGCAGGGTACAGTAGCGGTTTAGTTGTATCGTTCTTTAAGTAATGCAGGGTACAGTAGCGGTTTAGTTGTATCGTTCTTTATGCAATGCAGTGTACAGTAGCGGTTTAGTTGTATAGTTCTTTAAGTAATGCAGGGTACAGTAGCGGTTTAGTTGTATCGTTCTTTAAGTAATACAGTGTACAATAGCGGTTTAGTTGTATAGTTCTTTAAGTAATGCAGTGTACAGTAGCGGTTTAGTTGTATCGTTCTTTAAGTAATGCAGTGTACAGTAGCGGTTTAGTTGTATCGTTCTTTAAGTAATGCAGTGTACAGTAGCGGTTTAGCTGTATCGTTCTTTAAGTAATGCAGTGTACAGTAGCGGTTTAGCTGTATCGTTCTTTTTGTATAGTTCTTTAAGTAATGCAGTGTACAGTAGCGGTTTAGTTGTATAGTTCTTTAAGTAATGCAGTTTACAGTTGCGGTTTAGCTGTATCGTTCTTTAAGTAATGCAGTGTACAGTAGCGGTTTAGTTGTATCGTTCTTTAAGTAATGCAGTGTACAGTAGCGGTTTAGTTGTATCGTTCTTTAAGTAATGCAGGGTACAGTAGCGGTTTAGCTGTATCGTTCTTTAAGTAATGCAGTGTACAGTAGCGGTTTAGTTGTATCGTTCTTTAAGTAATGCAGGGTACAGTAGCGGTTTAGTTTTATCGTTCTTTAAGTAATGCAGTGTACAGTAGCGGTTTAGTTGTATCGTTCTTTAAGTAAGGCAGTGTAGAGTAGCGGTTTAGCTGTATAGTTCTTTAAGTAATGCAGTGTACAGTAGCGGTTTAGTTGTATCGTTCTTTAAGTAATGCAGTGTACAGTAGCGGTTTAGCTGTATAGTTCTTTAAGTAATGCAGTGTACAGTAGCGGTTTAGTTGTATCGGTCTTTAAGTAATGCAGTGTACAGTAGCGGTTTAGTTGTATAGTTCTTTAAGTAATGCAGTGTACAGTAGCGGTTTAGTTGTATCGTTCTTTAAGTAATGCAGTGTACAGTAGCGGTTTAGCTGTATCGTTCTTTAAGTAATGCAGTGTACAGTAGCGGTTTAGTTGTATAGTTCTTTAAGTAATGCAGTGTACAGTAGCGGTTTAGCTGTATAGTTCTTTAAGTAATGCAGTGTACAGTATCGGTTTAGCTGTATCGTTCTTTAAGTAATGCAGTGTACAGTAGCGGTTTTGCTGTATAGTTCTTTAAGTAATGCAGTGTACAGTAGCGGTTTAGCTGTATCGTTCTTTAAGTAATGAAGTGTACAGTAGCGGTTTAGCTGTATCGTTCTTTAAGTAATGCAGTGTACAGTAGCGGTTTAGTTGTATCGTTCTTTAAGTAAGGCAGTGTAGAGTAGCGGTTTAGCTGTATAGTTCTTTAAGTAATGCAGTGTACAGTAGCGGTTTAGTTGTATCGTTCTTTAAGTAATGCAGTGTACAGTAGCGGTTTAGCTGTATAGTTCTTTAAGTAATGCAGTGTACAGTAGCGGTTTAAATGTATCGTTCTTTAAGTAATGCAGTGTACAGTAGCGGTTTAGCTGTATCGTTCTTTAAGTAATGCAGGGTACAGTAGCGGTTTAGCTGTATAGTTCTTTAAGTAATGCAGTGTACAGTAGCGGTTTAGCTGTATAGTTCTTTAAGTAATGCAGTGTACAGTAGCGGTTTAGTTGTATCGTTCTTTAAGTAATGCAGTGTACAGTAGCGGTTTAGCTGTATAGTTCTTTAAGTAATGCAGTGTACAGTAGCGGTTTAGTTGTATCGTTCTTTAAGTAATGCAGTGTACAGTAGCGGTTTAGTTGTATCGTTCTTTAAGTAATGCAGTGTACAGTAGCGGTTTAGTTGTATCGTTCTTTAAGTAATGCAGTGTACAGTAACGGTTTAGCGGTATCGTTCTTTAAGTAATGCAGTGTACAGTAGCGGTTTAGCGGTATAGTTCTTTAAGTAATGCAGTGTACAGTAGCGGTTTAGCGGTATATTTCTTTAAGTAATGCAGTGTACAGTAGCGGTTTAGCTGTAAAGTTCTTTAAGTAATGCAGTGTACAGTAGCGGTTTAGCGGTATAGTTCTTTAAGTAATGCAGTGTACAGTAGCGGCTTAATTGTATCGTTCTTTAAGTAATGCAGTGTACAGTAGCGGTTTAGCTGTATCGTTATTTAAGTAATGCAGTGTACAGTAGCGGTTTAGTTGTATCGTTCTTTAAGTAATGCAGTGTACAGTAGCGGTTTAGTTGTATCGTTCTTTAAGTAATGCAGTGTACAGTAGCGGTTTAGTTGTATCGTTCTTTAAGTAATGCAGTGTACAGTAGCGGTTTAGTTGTATCGTTCTTTAAGTAATGCAGTGTACAGTAGCGGTTTAGTTGTATCGTTCTTTAAGTAATGCAGTGTACAGTAGCGGTTTAGTTGTATAGTTCTTTAAGTAATGCAGTGTACAGTAGCGGTTTAGTTGTATCGTTCTTTAAGTAATGCAGTGTACAGTAGCGGTTTAGCTGTATCGTTCTTTAAGTAATGCAGTGTACAGTAGCGGTTTAGCTGTATCGTTCTTTAAGTAATGCAGTGTACAGTAGCGGTTTAGTTGTATCGTTCTTTAAGTAATGCAGTGTACAGTAGCGGTTTAGTTGTATAGTTCTTTAAGTAATGCAGTGTACAGTAGCGGTTTAGTTGTATCGTTCTTTAAGTAATGCAGTGTACAGTAGCGGTTTAGTTGTATCGTTCTTTAAGTAATGCAGTGTACAGTAGCGGTTTAGTTGTATCGTTCTTTAAGTAATGCAGTGTACAGTAGCGGTTTAGCTGTATCGTTCTTTAAGTAATGCAGTGTACAGTAGCGGTTTAGTTGTATCGTTCTTTAAGTAATGCAGGGTACAGTAGCGGTTTAGTTGTATCGTTCTTTAAGTAATGCAGTGTACAGTAGCGGTTTAGTTGTATCGTTCTTTAAGTAATGCAGTGTACAGTAGCGGTTTAGCTGTATCGTTCTTTAAGTAATGCAGTGTACAGTAGCGGTTTAGTTGTATCGTTCTTTAAGTAATGCAGTGTACAGTAGCGGTTTAGCTGTATAGTTCTTTAAGTAATGCAGTGTACAGTAGCGGTTTAGTTGTATCGTTCTTTAAGTAATGCAGTGTACAGTAGCGGTTTAGTTGTATCGTTCTTTAAGTAATGCAGTGTACAGTAGCGGTTTAGTTGTATCGTTCTTTAAGTAATGCAGTGTACAGTAGCGGTTTAGCTGTATCGTTCTTTAAGTAATGCAGTGTACAGTAGCGGTTTAGGTATGTTCTTTAAGTAATGCAGTGTACAGTAGCGGTTTAGGTTTTTGTTGGTGTACAGTAGGGTTTAGTGTATGTTCTTTAAGTAATGCAGTGTACAGTAGCGGTTTAGCTGTATAGTTCTTTAAGTAATGCAGTGTACAGTAGCGGTTTAGTTGTATCGTTCTTTAAGTAATGCAGTGTACAGTAGCGGTTTAGTTGTATAGTTCTTTAAGTAATGCAGTGTACAGTAGCGGTTTAGTTGTATCGTTCTTTAAGTAATGCAGTGTACAGTAGCGGTTTAGTTGTATCGTTCTTTAAGTAATGCAGTGTACAGTAGCGGTTTAGTTGTATAGTTCTTTAAGTAATGCAGTGTACAGTAGCGGTTTAGTTGTATCGTTCTTTAAGTAATGCAGTGTACAGTAGCGGTTTAGCTGTATCGTTCTTTAAGTAATGCAGTGTACAGTAGCGGTTTAGTGTATGTTCTTTAAGTAATGCAGTGTACAGTAGCGGTTTAGTTGTATCGTTCTTTAAGTAATGCAGTGTACAGTAGCGGTTTAGTTGTATCGTTCTTTAAGTAATGCAGTGTACAGTAGCGGTTTAGCTGTATCGTTCTTTAAGTAATGCAGTGTACAGTAGCGGTTTAGCTGTATCGTTCTTTGGCAGTGTACATTAGCAGTTTATTTGTATAGTTCTTTAAGTAATGCAGTGTACAGTAGCGGTTTAGTTGTATAGTTCTTTAAGTAATGCAGTTTACAGTTGCGGTTTAGCTGTATCGTTCTTTAAGTAATGCAGTGTACAGTAGCGGTTTAGTTGTATCGTTCTTTAAGTAATGCAGTGTACAGTAGCGGTTTAGTTGTATCGTTCTTTAAGTAATGCAGTGTACAGTAGCGGTTTAGTTGTATAGTTCTTTAAGTAATGCAGTGTACAGTAGCGGTTTAGTTGTATCGTTCTTTAAGTAATGCAGTGTACAGTAGCGGTTTAGTTGTATCGTTCTTTAAGTAATGCAGTGTACAGTAGCGGTTTAGCTGTATAGTTCTTTAAGTAATGCAGTGTACAGTAGCGGTTTAGCTGTATCGTTCTTTAAGTAATGAAGTGTACAGTAGCGGTTTAGCTGTATCGTTCTTTAAATAATGCAGTGTACAGTAGCGGTTTAGTTGTATCGTTCTTTAAGTAAGGCAGTGTAGAGTAACGGTTTAGCTGTATAGTTCTTTAAGTAATGCAGTGTACTGTAGCGGTTTAGTTGTATCGTTCTTTAAGTAATGCAGTGTACAGTAGCGGTTTAGCTGTATAGTTCTTTAAGTAATGCAGTGTACAGTAGCGGTTTAAATGTATCGTTCTTTAAGTAATGCAGTGTACAGTAGCGGTTTAGCTGTATCGTTCTTTAAGTAATGCAGTGTACAGTAGCGGTTTAGCTGTATAGTTCTTTAAGTAATGCAGTGTACAGTAGCGGTTTAGCTGTATAGTTCTTTAAGTAATGCAGTGTACAGTAGCGGTTTAGTTGTATCGTTCTTTAAGTAATGCAGTGTACAGTAGCGGTTTAGCTGTATAGTTCTTTAAGTAATGCAGTGTACAGTAGCGGTTTAGTTGTATCGTTCTTTAAGTAATGCAGTGTACAGTAGCGGTTTAGTTGTATCGTTCTTTAAGTAATGCAGTGTACAGTAGCGGTTTAGTTGTATCGTTCTTTAAGTAATGCAGTGTACAGTAACGGTTTAGCGGTATCGTTCTTTAAGTAATGCAGTGTACAGTAGCGGTTTAGCGGTATAGTTCTTTAAGTAATGCAGTGTACAGTAGCGGTTTAGCGGTATATTTCTTTAAGTAATGCAGTGTACAGTAGCGGTTTAGCTGTATCGTTCTTTAAGTAATGCAGTGTACAGTAGCGGTTTAGCGGTATCGTTCTTTAAGTAATGCAGTGTACAGTAGCGGTTTAGTTGTATCGTTCTTTAAGTAATGCAGTTTACAGTAGCGGTTTAGTTGTATCGTTCTTTAAGTAATGCAGTGTACAGTAGCGGTTTAGTTGTATAGTTCTTTAAGTAATGCAGTGTACAGTAGCGATTTAGTTGTATCGTTCTTTAAATAATGCAGTGTACAGTAGCGGTTTAGTTGTATCGTTCTTTAAGTAATTCAGTGTACAGTAGCGGTTTAGTTGTATCGTTCTTTAAGTAATGCAGGGTACAGTAGCGGTTTAGTTGTATAGTTCTTTAAGTAATGCAGGGTACAGTAGCGGTTTAGCTATATCGTTCTTTAAGTAATGCAGTGTACAGTAACGGTTTAGTTGTATCGTTCTTTAAGTAATGTTGGGTACAGTAGCGGTTTAGTTGTATCGTTCTTTAAGTAATGCAGGGTACAGTAGCGGTTTAGCTGTATCGTTCTTTAAGTAATGCAGTGTACAGTAGCGGTTTAGTTGTATCGTTCTTTAAGTAATGCAGGGTACAGTAGCGGTTTAGTTTTATCGTTCTTTAAGTAATGCAGGGTACAGTAGCGGTTTAGTTGTATCGTTCTTTAAGTAATGCAGGTACAGTAGCGGTGTAGCTGTATCGTTCTTTAAGTAATGCAGGGTACAGTAGCGGTTTATCTGTATAGTTCTTTAAGTAATGCAGGGTACAGTAGCGGTTTAGCTGTATGGTTCTTTAAGTAATGCAGGGTACAGTAGCGGTTTAGTTGTATCGTTCTTTAAGTAATGCAGGGTACAGTAGCGGTTTAGTTGTATCGTTCTTTAAGTAATGTAGTGTACAGTAGCGGTTTAGCTGTATCGTTCTTTAAGTAATGCAGTGTACAGTAGCGGTTTAGCTGTATCGTTCTTTAAGTAATGCAGCGTACAGTAGCGGTTTAGTTGTATCGTTCTTTAAATAATGCAGGGTACAGTAGCGGTTTAGTTGTATGGTTCTTTAAGTAATGCAGGGTACAGTAGCGGTTTAGTTGTATCGTTCTTTAAGTAATGCAGGGTACAGTAGCGGTTTAGTTGTATCGTTCTTTAAGTAATGTAGTGTACAGTAGCGGTTTAGCTGTATCGTTCTTTAAGTAATGCAGTGTACAGTAGCGGTTTAGCTGTATCGTTCTTTAAGTAATGCAGCGTACAGTAGCGGTTTAGTTGTATCGTTCTTTAAATAATGCAGGGTACAGTAGCGGTTTAGTTGTATCGTTCTTTAAGTAATGCAGGGTACAGTAGCGGTTTAGTTGTATCGTTCTTTAAGTAATGCAGTGTACAGTAGCGGTTTAGTTGTATAGTTCTTTAAGTAATGCAGGGTACAGTAGCGGTTTAGTTGTATAGTTATTTAAGTAATGCAGGGTACAGTAGCGGTTTAGTTGTATCGTTCTTTAAGTAATGCAGGGTACAGTAGCGGTTTAGTTGTATCGTTCTTTAAGTAATGCAGGGTACAGTAGCGGTTTAGCGGTATCGTACTTTAAGTAATGCAGGGTACAGTAGCGGTTTAGCTGTATCGTTCTTTAAGTAATGCAGGGTACAGTAGCGGTTTAGTTGTATCGTTCTTTAAGTAATGCAGGGTACAGTAGCGGTTTAGTTGTATAGTTCTTTAAGTAATGCAGGGTACAGTAGCGGTTTAGTTGTATCGTTCTTTAAGTAATGCAGGGTACAGTAGCGGTTTAGTTGTATCGTTCTTTAAGTAATGCAGGGTACAGTAGCGGTTTAGTTGTATAGTTCTTTAAGTAATGCAGGGTACAGTAGCGGTTTTTATACACTGTTACTTTGTGATATAAATTGTAACTTTGTCGCGAGAAAATGTCAGGCTTGCCAAACAACATAAAGCATTAACAGTTCCGTAAAACAAAATAAATATGTCATCTCGGTGAGTGTGACAGTGGATCGTGTCAACCCTCGGATAAATAATGTCTACCGAGGCGGCTGGCTTCGCCTCCGTCGACATTATGTGTCTGATGGTTCACAATATCCACTGTCACACTCACACTGATGAAATATTTATATACTGGCACCCGTGTATAACGCATATTGGCTACATACATATCGGCTACATACATATTGGCTACATACATATTGGCTGTCCGATTAGTGCAGTGGTTAGAGCGCTCGCTTCTCACCAATGCGACTGGGGTTTGATCCTCGCACCGGGAAGTAGGCTATGTGAAATAGTACGGTGGTCGCCAGATCGCAGGTTGGTTTACTCCGGGTACTCCGGTTTCCTCCACACACAACTGACCACATATACGCTTTCATCCACGCCAACGAGAGTGATTAATATAAGTTGTTAGAACTTACTTCGCCATCGTTGTAAAATAAATAAAGTTTAAATCTGCACTAGGAACCTACCTACCTATCTATAGTGATTTGAAATCAAAGGAGGCTCCCGCATTTATTCTGCAGATATTAGCTACTTTCATTGTTGCATCTTACACCCACGTTTGCTCTCCAACGGTTATATCTAGCTTCGTAATCTCAATGCAGCGTCGTGATTAATCTTGAACGGTTTAACATGACATGAAAAACTACATCCATAACTGTTAACTACATCTGAGTAGGCAGCTACAACCACATGTGTTTGTGTTGCAAAATTTAATGAAGCATTCAAAAATAAAATGGAGTGGAAAATATATTATTTATTTGAAAGACAAATTTGATATCTATTAATAAAAGTGTGGAAACAAGAAAATTGATCCGGAAATTATTCTTAGATAACAAATAAAACGTGATCTATATTTCGTTTCTTGGAAAATGTGCATGTAGCGAAATAATGCTATTTGTATGGATTAGTAACACACAAAACGTGATCTATGTTTCGTTTCTTGGAAAAGTGCCATGTACCGAGGAGAGAATGCTATTTGTATGGATTAGTAACACACAACACGTGATCTATGTTTCGTTTCTTGGAAAAGTGGCATGTACCGAGGAGAGAATGCTATTTGTATGGATTAGTAACACACAAAACGTGATCTATGTTTCGTTTCTTGGAAAAGTGTGCATGTACCGAGGAGAGAATGCTATTTGTATGGATTAGTATGAACTAAGAAGGGAACCATACTCATACAGCGCGTTCAGTCACGTGTCACGTCTGTATAGAAACTGACGGCTAGATGTTGGCTGACATGATCTTCAAAAAAGGTTTTACCTATGATCTGTGTTTCCCCTGGCCCCGAGGTTATAAAACTTTTCTCCAATCTCAAACTCAGTCTCAAGCTTCTGATTGGTTCAGCCGAGTGTGAAACACACAATCAACCAATCAAATTTCTTGAGTTCGAGTTTGAGATCTGAGAACAGTTTTATAACCTTGGGACTTGCACACCACATAGAACACAGCATGTGCGTGTAGCTATTTGAAATAACAAAACCCTGAACCTGATTGGCTGAAATGTGAATATTAAAATAAGTCACCTACTTGAGATATTGCTCTGCAATAACCGTGTCATATATACATATCAAGTTCTTAAAAGTCATAAAAACGAATGGACGATCAATCAAAACAGTGGCATTATGGAATACAAGCTATAGCCGATGAGTACATATCTGAACGCATATTCCGGAAGCTGATCCAATAGCCGACTTGCATACCAGCAACAACAATACCACAGATTTAGCAATAACACGCAAGCACAACGCATCTAAAGGTCATCAGGTAAGGTTACACATGCTTTCAGAAGTGAATGTTCTTTGAAACGGCACGAAATCTTTATTTAATCTACAATAAAATAATTGAACACGCCCAACGTTGACAGGCATACTTTATGCAAATATAACCTCCAAGGGGAATTTAGTCATAAACATGCCGTTGAATTAAATAACTTTAGAAATAGAATTCTAGTCACGATCTTAATATTGAACCTACAAATTATTCGTTTATAACATTTACATTCAGAAATGTGCACAACAGTCAGAATCCGTCATTTTCTGTTGAATATGTACCAATATATATTGATCCTGATACATTTTATATTAATATTATGAATTATTAATCTAAGCAACACATGATTAACGCAGTGGTTAGCGCTCTCGCTTCTCACTAATGCAACCCGGGTTCGATCCTCGGACCGGGAAGAATGGGTACGGTGGTCGCCAGATCCGACAGGTAGGTTTTCACCGGGTTCTTCGGTTTCCTCCCACACGAATGACCACATATACGCTGTCATCCGCGCCAACGAGAGTGATTAATATAAGTTGCTAGAACTTGCTTCAAAATCGTTGTAAAATAAATAAACTTTAAACTTTTTATGAGGCAGCTAATCGTGACAGTTCGGTTTACTTGTAAAATGGTCACCGTTGAAGTCAACAAGTCTGGAAACTTACTGCTTAATACAGACTGGCTGCTTAATACAGACTGGCTGCTTAATGCACGTGACCGCTAACACGGGTGATACTGTATTGCGAAATCGTGAGCGTTGATAATAATGTTGGTATGGAATTGTTGGTAGATAACATATCTCATTTATAATAGGAAAATAGAGCAAGATTGATGCTTGTGATTAGATGATCGAATATATCACAGATTATATTAGAAACAAGCACACTAATACCAAACTAAAAGCTTATTGGTGTCACAGTATCTGAGGTAATCTTAGAAGATTTGCTAAGACTGAACATCTTGAATATTCATTCAGATGATAAACTTAGTAATTAATTGTGTTACTCGAGCAGTAGAATTTAATATTTGGAATTAATTGTAGTCATACATCAACATGGGGATAATTTCGGTTGAAACCCACAGCAATATTAGATTTCATTCAAGTGTAAGTACCCACAACATGCGAATTCGATATTCTTCAATATACGCATGCGCAAAGTCGTGAGCATCACGAATCGCGATTGTGATATGTGTTTAAAGTTTCAACCGTATTTATTTTACAACGATTGTGAAGCAGGTTTTAACAACTTATATTAATCACTATGTGGTCATTCGTGTGGGAGGAAACCGGAATACCCGGAGTAAACGCACCTGTCCGATATGGCGACCACCGTACCATCTCACATACTTCCCGGTCCGAGGATCGAACACGCGTTGCATTAGTGAGGCGCTAATCGGACAGGTTATGTTTTTGGGGCTTAACATCACACCAACAGCTAAGGTCATATGGCGACTTCCCAGCTATACCTGGTTAAGGAATACCCCGGGTGCCACTTCGAGCAGTATTTCAGGCGCGAGCAGGCACTCCGGTAGAACCACCGACCTCCCACGAACCAGCATCAGTGAGAGGCAAGTTACTTGATGTCAATGGCCTGGTAACCACTCCGCCACGGAGTCCCGAATCGCAAGAGTGTGTGTTTTACGTTTATTTATCGTCGCTACCGGTTGCTCATATGAGCGACGCCTCCTGAAGAGGTTAGTCATTTTAAATTGTTGGAGGATAGTGCAATGATATAGACAGAGATCCATTCCATAGTTTCCTTTGGTTCCTTTACGTGCACGGTGTAACAAAACGACACGAGATCTCGGTTTAAAGTCCCATCTGAAAGACTATTAATTTGATTAGGATCAAGACGGGGGATCGAACCTGTGATCCATTTACAGCAATTACATATCAACGTGCATGCATGAATAACAAACACAATCTATAATTTCATTTTCAGACTGAATAACGAAATAATTATATTGCATTACTCAATACTGGGTCTATTGCTATTCTCTTGGATTTTAAGCGATTTAAATTATATACACTGCACGTTTTTTCAATATAGTAGAATGTGCACAATTTAACAATTCTATAAATTTCATCAGAGTCTCCTCTGGTTCTTTTACGTGCACGGTGTAAAGCACCGACACGAGACCTCGGGTAAAAGTCCCATCTGACTGTTAATTTATTAGGGGCAGACGGCGGATCGAACTTGCGATCCCTGGATTACCAGTCCAGCGTGTTAACCACTGGACTACAGATCCGTCTGTGAATCGTAAAGATCGCAAGATGCAAGCTAGACGTACATATAATTGTACTGCTATTGTTTGCTTAGAGCTCAACGACACAGTATTCCATGCGGATATCCGTGGATATCAATGCGCGAACAATCAATGGGCAATGTGATTTAACACATGCTTATTTTGATACAGAGGACTACACAATTCATCATCCTGCCGAGATAACTGACACTGGCAATTGTGTTTCTGTACATCTTATTGAATAACAATCGAGATGACATCCCGATTAAGGCAATCAAGCAAGCGGAATAGGATAAGCATGCAATCTTCGACACATACAGATATCAGATGCACTTTTATTTTAGCAGTATAAATATAAAAATTACACGTTGGGTTTTCTAGCATTGCCCTGTTATATTAATTGTGGATGCTGGGTTTTGGGACCGGGTCTTGATGCGATGGGGTGGAACGAATGAATAATGGGCCGCATGTATTTATTATAGTGCTTTTGTTAAGATTATGCTAGTTTATCAGGTGCTTGAGAACCAAACCTTATAGTTATCACGGCAATGCTTATACGTGGCCACAGACGGGGTCTGTAGTCCAGTGGTAACACGCTGGACTGGTAATCCAGGGATCGCAGGTTAGATACCACGTCTGACAATAATAAAATTAACAGTCTTTCAGATGGGACGTTAAACCGAGGTCTCGTGTCGGTGCTTTCGGTGCACGTAAAAGAACCAGAGGAGACTCTGGAATGGGTCTCTATCTGAATCATTGCACTATCCTCCAAAAATCTAAAATGACTAATCTCTTCAGGAGGCGTCGCTCATATGGTGAGCAACAGGTAACGACGATAAATAAACGTAAAACACCACTATACTTGGCCGCGAAACTATCGATTAGAATATAGATATAGTTACTACAGCTTAAACGTTTATTAAACGGTGTAAACGTTTCTAATTTGCTATAACGTTATCAACTCAACAGTATGTGAGATATCACTTCCGATCTAGCGCACACTGGGGTCTTTTTTATTTTGTTTTTAAACTTTATTTATTTTACAACGATTGCGAAGCAAGTTTTAACGACTTTATTAATCACTCTAGTTGGCGCGGATGAAAGCGTAAATGTGGTCATTCATGTGGGAGGAAACCGGAGTACCCGGAGAAAACCCACCTGTCCGATCTGGCGACCACCGTACTATCTCACATTCTTCCCGGTCCGAGGATCGCACCCGGGTTGCATTGGTGCGAAGCGAGCGCTCTAACCACTGCGCTAATCGGACAGCCTGATGTCTCACATGTTGGGAGGAGGAATGGAAGTTAGCACCATTGCTATGAATGCAGAAGTAAAAACAATCCTTTATTATCATTGAACTTTTACTTCAAATCCGTTTCGATTAGATGAATAATAGTGTTATTAAACTTACAATAAAAACGTACATGTTCGCCATACTCTCACGAGAAGAGCCAATTATTAATGTTGTCCAGAACTTGTGGACCAACCCTCTTGTTTCAGCCAGTATGCTCTGTGTTTGATAAGGGGATTCAATATGAAACAAACACATATGCTACCCCTAATAATGCATAGCACTGTACGCGCCATCCTCCACATATGTACCCTTTATATATATACTCACACGAAAAAGAAAGTGTACACTTGGCTTGGTTAGAGGGAGAATTGTATACTTATATAGATCTATTGAAGCAAAATATAGGTAAAGTTGGTATCAAAATGTGCAAAATGGCTACACAATGTTTTACTTTTAATTGAAATTTGATAATTATCAGAACGTTTTACGTGTGAATATAATTATAACATTGTCCCTCTAACCAAGTGCATGTCCGCCTACGTGGTCGAGTGGTTAAGGTCGCTGACTTGTATACCACTGTAACCTATCATCACTGATGGTCACGGGTTCGAGCCCCGCTCAGGCCGTGTCTCATTTATATGAAACAGTTGGCATTTTCTTACGGAGGTTGGTGCACCCAGTACTGGTTAACCGCTGGAGCCTGCCCAGGAAAGGTGTTGTTAGGTAGACTGCCCGCCGGCGATATAGCCCAAAATGGACTTATGCAGGCGTAAAACCCGACACATAACCATGTGCACCCTTCCGTTTTCGTGTGGGTATAGCATGTATTCATTTATATGTGTTGTTCTGTTTAAATAGGTAATGTCAAGCCATTTGTGGAAGAAGATCCCGGGGGCCCCTGTCAGTAGTATTCAGACATGACAGAGCATGCACCGGATACAACCAGCGACTACCTATAAGCCAGTTGAATAACATTCGACACAACCAGTGGTATTCGAACCTACATCGGTGAGTGACATGCGATTTGAACGACCGTAACCACATTGACCGGCCATAGATCCCGCGTTTGATGTACATGTATGACTATCAAGTAAGAGGTCACGTATCCTATCCCGCAGTGTGTTACACCACATATTACATACATAGTACGTTTTTAATGTGATCTACCTAAATCGCCACAGTTAATGGATCTGTATGGAGATGCCATATCTATGTATACCAATTAATACATATTTCTAGATCGTTATATTGTACAACTACTGGCATGCATAGTTTTTTTTATTTCAAAATTGAAATTATTTGATGCTATGGTTTTATGTTTAAATTTTGTCTTACGGTTCGGAATTATGGGGCTTCCATAAAGCACCTGATATTGAGAGAATACATCTAAAATTCTTAAAACAAATTCTATGTGTTAGTCAGCAGACAACAAATGCTGCTGTTTTCGGAGAATTCGGTCGATTTCCGTTATTAATATTGCGTAGAATAAGAATTACTAAATATTGGTTTAAAAGTATGAAAGCCCCAAAGTCCTTGATATACAGAATGATGTTGTGATCTGATGCAAACGGAAATCTTGTAAATAACTGGTCAATTAATGTTAAAAATATGTTGTCAGAACTGGGTTATGCATATTTGTGGAACAAGGAAAATGTTAGTAATATTTCCTTTTCTAAATTGGAAAGTAATAATATATTTAAGAATGAATTCATGCAAGAAAAATATTTATGTTGTGTTGATAATATGAAACATTGGACTGCATTATCTAGAGTTCGATGTTCAGCCCATAAATTGGCAATAGAAGAAGGAAGATTTCGAAACATTGAAAGAATTTTAAGAGTGTGCTCAAAATGTAATATGCATCAAGTAGAATCAGAATATCATTTCTTATTAGTTTGTCCTTATTATAATGATATACGAAATATATATTTACCTAGATATTATTTACATGGCCAACCATTAATAAGTTTAGAACACTCATGAATTCAACACCAAAAAGCAAACTTGTCAATTTAGCTAAATATATTTATTTAGCAACAAGTAAATGAAATGATATTAATTAACTTAATGAATGTTCCTACTTGTATAATAATTTGTGAGACACTGAATACCAACTATATTGCTAAACAAACAATATAGTTCGTAAATGTTAATGCTATGCTTACTCAAACCTTATATAATATCATGCTTTTCTGTAACTTTGTATGTAACCGCCAAACATGTTTCTTGGCGATGGACATGTACATGTTTATGCCAATAAAAACTTTGACTTGACTTTATTTATTGAATGGTTAAATTAGATGTGTGCCCTTACGCTACAATATAGAGATGTTTGTATTATATAATATCGTAATTTGTGACACTCTTGAATGGCCACCATCTTTGGTAGCCATTTTGTTTTTCTTCTTTTCAAACATAATATAATTGTTGATATTATATAAAAAGTTCATCACACATAGTTTGTTGTCTCATATATATTAGAATATTTTGTGTTGCACTCCGTACTAATGAGATGTAAATGATATGAATATGTTGTACGATTATGTTTGTTTAGATTTATCTTTCGTCTGTTTCCATTCCATTGAAACTAGAAATTTGTGATAAAATTGATCTAGTTGCAATAACCCATTCCAGTTATATCCTAGACACGAATTTCAGAAACAATCTAACGACTTAATATATATCTATATGGCGAGATGCCCCTAGCAACTGTGCTTTATAACTATTATAGATAATATACGACTACCACTTAAAATGGCACGCATGTTTCACATAGTGCATGACCAAAGTGGATGCATGTATATATTCATGATCTTCCGTATCCATGGCAACAGACACTTCATGACATTGCTAGTATTTTATAAATTAATACTGGCATGATAACCTTTCGAACCCTACCATTAAACCGTATCCTCCGTCATTCACTGCCAGACGAACATGTTGTATATAGGTTTCTTATTCAGTTCAGATACATTACTAGTATGACAAAGCCAATCATGAAACAATAGTTCACTTTACCATAAAGTCAGTGTTGTTCACATAGCAACTATTTAATTAATAGAGTTCAAATGCACCAATCCATTCATAGTGTTTAATACTTCTTCCTATATCGCGATTGTCATTGGCTAATTCAGCCCATGTGACCGCCGTTCATAACCCAATGAACCGCATAATGATTCTATTCTCTAAATCTCTAATGCGTGATGGGTGCAGAAGTATAGTCCGTTTGAACATTATAGGAACGTATACCGCGTAAAGGAGTGTGTGATTTACGTTTATTTATCGTCGCTACCGGTTGCCTATATGTGCGACGCCTCCTGAAGAGATTAGTCATTTTAGAATTTTGGAGGATAGTGCAATGATTCAGATAGAGACCCATTCCAGAGTCCCCTCTGGTTCTTTTACGTGCACCGAAAGCACCGACACGAGACCTCGGTTTAAAGTCGCATCTGAAAGACTGTTAATTTTATTATTGTCAGACGTGGTATCTAACCTGCGATCCCTGGATTACCAGTCCAGCGTGTTACCACTGGACTACAGACCCCGTCTGTGGCCACGTATAAGACATATACCCATTCCAGAATCTCCTCTGGTTCTTTTAGACTGTTAATGTTATTAAGGTCAGACTGGGAATCGAACCTGCGATCCCTGGATTACCAGTCCAGCGTGTTACCACTGGACTACAGATACGTCTGTGTACGGTATGACCATGTTGACGAATCATAATGACAACTAGGTTTGTAATTTGCATAAATCTATTTATAGTTGTCATTACAACAATGTGAGACATTAGTCAGTTACTGCCCCTGAATACTCATCAAAGTCGATTGATCCTCTTAATTGGCTACCTCTGTTTTTATCGTTGTTTCCTTTGCACAACATGCTATATGTTTTCATTAGTGTTCTTATCTTATAATTATTAAATTTCTAAATTTCAACAGATATCCTACAGAATATCCAATGGATACTTTACTATAGAAATTGATTATAATTTAATTAACATGCTTTTGCTAAAATCACATTTATCATACCGCAACATCTGGTTAGAGAACACCAATACAAACAGAGGCTTTCAACTAAAAGGATTAATACATATTTCGCGATAAATCTGACGTTATCTGTCAAGAGAGGTAATCGAAAACCCAATAATGTCTCTCATTTAATGTTCTTTTGCTGCTTTTCATCGAGGTATGGACTGTCAGTGTCGTGCACCAAATTACTCTCTCGACATCATTCCTGGTGGAATCAATCGCCACGAGGGAGAGAGAGAGAGGGGGGGGCAACGTGGGATTTAAATGCCTTGCCTAAGGACACAATCGTAACGGCTCCAGCGAGGCTAGAACGCCTGGCCGTTCGCGCCTGAAGCGAACGCGCTACGACGGCGCTATCACTACTTCCACTAATGTATGGATCAGTATCCGACAGTCTTGTATGATATAGCTGCCGTATGACAATAGTTAGAAACACTACTCATAAAACCCATGCACAAAACAAACATCATTTAATTCTAAGGTACAGCATAACACATCTAGTTTCCACAAATTTATTTTAGCTCGATTGCGAAACAAGTTCTTACAACTTATATTAATCAGTCTCGAGACCTCATTCCTGATGGAATCCATCGCCACGATCGAGAGAGAGAGAAGAGGCAATGAGGTATTTAAATGCCTTGCCAAAGGGCACAGTCGTAATGGCTCCAGCGGGGCTCTAACTCCGGACCTGAAGCGAACGCGCATCCACTGCGCTATCACGACTTCCACAAACATACCTGATGAGAACTACACAGCGTACATCCATCACTCTATTTTTATATTAAGAAAACTGAAAACTTGAAAATACAGAATAATGATACAGATTTATCAGTAATATTTCCAGACCATCCCCTATTGAATTGTGTACGCTTTATTTATTTTACAACGATTGCGAAGCAAGTTTTAACAACTTATATTAATCACTCTCGTTGGCGCGGCTGAAACCGTATATGTGGTCATTCGTGTGGGAGTAAACGGGAGTACCCGGAGAAAATCCACCTGTCCGATCTGGCGACCACCATACCATCTCAAATACTTCCCGGTCCGAGGATCGAACCCGGGATGCATTGGTGAGAAGCGATCACGCTAATGATTTGTTGGATGGATAAAATGTATGCTAAATGATGCATAGTCACCAAGTACTTTAACATCAGAGTTATCGATTAACCACACCACAAACTTATTTCTTGAATCGTTATATTTCTTAATGTTACTATGCGACAGATGTGACAAAGACCTTCCAAATGGTTTACGGTAGGCCGGCGGTTCTACCTGGTGCCCATCAGCAAGCGAGCTGGATAGCTTCCTAATTGGGATTCGAATCTAGAGCGCTATGGATGTGATTTGAACTGGAGCCGTTACGATTGTGCCCTTAGGCAAGACATTTAAATTCCACGTTCCCTTTTCTCTCTCCCTCATGGCGATGGATTTCATCAGGAATGAGGTCTCGAAGGTGATTAATATAAGATGAAATAACTTGTTTAGCAATCGAGCTAAAATAAATGTATATACACTAGTGATTTGAACCACTCCGCTACAGGAGTTCAGACAAGCATATTACTTAGTGAATGGGAATGTAGGATGATACTACTCTACTCTGTTGAGCATACAATAAAGTATATATCCATGCATGTGCCAATCAGGTGTAAAGATTCAGCCATACTGATGTAATATGGTGATATCCATTAACAAGAGACTCATTTGTGCGAATATATTTCGCTATATTCCATGTGAGGATTACTGAAAATAATAGTCGTAAATCCGAACCTCAATCATAGGAATGCAAATCGATTCATTTTGTTGCCATATTTACAATTGTTCAGATACGAAAGACCATACTGATAAATGTTGTAAGCCAACATAACTCTGACATAATAATCGTGATTGCAACGCACTTCCCTTTATCGAGGTCCAATGTAAACACGCACTTCCCTTTATCGAGGTCCAATGTAAACACGCACTTTCATTTCTCATAACGTTGATGGAATTCTTGTATGATTTAATATTTATATCTCAGTAACTTTATATAGCCGAGTCGTAGTATTTACTTGGATAACTCTACTGTTGTTTGCTTGTTTATTTTGAGGGCTTAGCGTGCACGAATAGCTCAGGTCATATGGCGAATCTACGGAAGCCTATTAAATTAACAGTCTTTCAGATGTGACTTTAAACCTAGGTCTCGTGTCGGTGCTTTACACCGTGCACGTAAAAGAACCAGAGGAGACTCTGGAATGGGTCTCTGTCTGTATCATTGCACTATCCATCAATAATCTAAAATGAATAATCTCTTCAGGAGGCGTCGTTCATTTGGGCAACCGGTAGCGATGATAAATAAACGTAAATTGTATATGCAGTAATTTGTGTCGACATCTTCTCACCGAGTCGGCATGCATGTCTGTCAGATTCCGCCTTTGACATTTTATGACTTCTAAGGTCTAACTCCTAGTTTTTAAGATTTAACATATAAGTTCTAATTATAAATTTCTATCTCAAAACTACGGAAGCATCTGAAAGACTGTTAAAAACAACCAACGTGTGGACACTATTTATACTAAGAATAACAATGGCATGGTTTACTGTTAAGCAAACACTTCTAGATCTAACTCCTAGTTTCTAAGAATTAACATCTAAGACAAAACGGCCCCAATAGGCTTCCGTACGACTCTCCATCTATTAATTGTGGAGGAAGATCCCAGGTCCCCCTCTTAGGAACTGGAACATGTGTAGAACCACCAACCTTCCGCAAGCCAGTTGGGCTTAAGAGTTGTACCCAAAAAAATGGCTCCAGACTGAAGCATTGATGTGACTTTCTTGTTTGCTTTAATGGTTCCATGTCGAACCAACAGGTTCGGTCGCATGGCGACTCTCCAGCTATTATTGGTGGAGGTAGACCCCGGATGCCTGGCGACTCTCCAGCTAGTATTGGTAGAGGAAGACCCCGGATGCCTGGCGACTCTCCAGCTATTATTGGTGGAGGTAGACCCGGATGCCTGGCGACTCTCCAGCTATATTGGTGGTGGTAGACCGGATGCTGCGACTCTCAGCTATTTGGTAGAGGAAGACCCCGGATGCCTGGCGACTCTCCAGCTATTATTGGTGGAGGAAGACCCCGGATGCCTGGCGACTCTCCAGCTATTATTGGTGGAGGTAGACCCCGGATGCCTGGCGACTCTCCAGCTATTATTGGTGGTGGTAGACCCCGGATGCCTGGCGACTCTCCAGCTATTATTGGTGGAGGTAGACCCGGATGCCTGGCGACTCTCCAGCTATTATTGGTGGAGGTAGACCCCGGATGCCTGGCGACTCTCCAGCTATTATTGGGGTGGTAGACCAGGATGCCTGGCGACTCTCCAGCTATTATTGGTGGTGGTAGACCCCGGATGCCTGGCGACTCTCCATATTATTGGTTGTGGTAGACCCCGGATGCCTGGCGACTCTCCAGCTATTAGTGGTGGTGGTAGACCCCGGATGCCTGGCGACTCTCCAGCTATTATTGGTGTGGTAGACCCCGGATGCCTGGCGACTCTCCAGCTATTAGTGGTGGTGGTAGACCCGATGCCTGGCGACTCTCCAGCTATTAGTGGTGGTGGTAGACCCCGGATGCTGGCGCTCCGCTATTGGTGTGGTAGACCCAGTGCTGGCGACTCTCCAGCTATTAGTGGTGGTGGTAGACCCCGCATGCCTGGCGACTCTCCAGCTATTAGTGGTGGTGAAAAATATGCATTCTTATTTTTACTAGAATCGTCATTTTTCAGTAGCCTATATTCGTAGCTCCAATTCTCTGTAGGTAATCATAACGGCAAATGGAATTAATGCGCGCACATCATTTTTAGCATGTTTTTGATTAATAATGCTGACACTCGCATACAGAGTAATTGCGTGTCTTTGATCATGAATATATATTTAGCGTATCCCTCCCACACACAGACTTTATTCATGCTGTATGTTTATCACTAACCCAATGTTTACACTGAGTGACGTAGGAGAACTATAAAACACTTAATTAACATACATTACCCGTATTATATGTTCATTATTTTCATTAACAAGTGCCAACAAAATATCTTACATGATTGATTGAACAGTTGTATGCGTTAATTTAATTAGAATCCAGGTGGAAACCATCAGTACTAATATCTGTTTTATGTCGTAGTGTAGAAATTAATTGAAGAATAAAAAGGCAGATTAGTAAGCCGATGTTGAACACGATAGCGGAAATCCAAAGAGATGACACTCGTTCAGTTAATGGTGATACAGAAGCAACGAATAGCATTTCTTATAACTCCATGTTCGAGTGGCATTTTACTTATATGATGTAAGCTATACTTGTAATGTGATTGTAAATACTGTATGTACAATGATGAGATGTAAATAAAGATAGTGGCTGTCCGATTAGCGCAGTGGTTTGGGCGCTCGCTTCTCACCAATGCAACCCGGTACGCTCTAGCTGATATTGGTTGCTGAAAATCCGGGTTCCTCTCCTAGCTTGTAAGCACCGATCTTGTCCAAGCCGGTTGTTTAGCTTGATTTGTTGCAGAATGGTTGCGGTCGTTGACTTCAATCAATTGTAGGTTCGAATCCATATGAGCTGTCGAAATTATTTCATGTGAGGAAGCTATCCAGATGGTGGCGGAGAGCCACAGAGCTGTCTAGTCCCAGTCCAGTTAGCCTCATCTGCTGTACTGGAAGCAACCACGAACGAAGGGCTTTGTGATATATACAACAGTTAACCTCAGAAATGCGCCAATTAACCTCATCTGATGAACTTGAAGCAACCACGAACGAAGGGCGTTGTGATATATACAACAGTTAACCTCTGAAATTGTACCAAGTAGCATCATTTGATGTCCTGGAAGCAACCATGAACAAAGGGCTTTGTGATATATACAACAGTTAACCTCAGAAATGCACCAATTAGCCTCATCTGATGAACTGGAAGCAACCACGAACGAAGGGCTTTGTGATATATACAACAGTTAACCTCAGAAATGCGCCAATTAACCTCATCTGATGAACTTGAAGCAACCACGAACGAAGGGCGTTGTGATATATACAACAGTCAACCTCAGAAATGTGCCAATTAGCCTCATATGGTGTCCTGGAAGCAACCACGAACGAAGGGCTTTGTGATATATACAACAGTCAACCTCAGAAATGTGCCAATTAGCCTCATATGGTGTCCTGGAAGCAACCACGAACGAAGGGCGGCGTGATATATACAACAGTTAACCTCCGAAATGTGCCAATTAGCCTCATTTGTGTCCTGGAAGCAACCACGAACGAAGGGTTAAGTGAGATATACAGTTATCCTTCAGGAACATGCTACCCACGACCATGAGTGTCACTCCACTGGTCCTATTTTCCCATGCATTCGATGCAGTACCTGTACGCCTTGAATGAATGAATGAATGAATGAATGGTGTTTTACGGCGCATCGACATCTAAGGTCATGTAGCGCGCATTAAAGTTATGTTTATTGTCGAGTGTATGAAATAAAATTCTATATAAGTATATGTATTACGTACAAATTAATACTAAGAAGTTATAAAGACGTAAGATTAATTACAGGTAATATATGAATGAATGATTACTACAAAGGCATGAATTCCTATTGCCTTGATAAATGATATGATGGACTCTACTCTGTACGCCTTATCCACTAGGCCACGGAGACGGTATGTCAGATCCCACACATAGTTGTTTAATTTACACCTCATGAACAATTGATCAAACCATATTCGATTTTACAACGTCGATTATGAATGATGATACACAACACCTCGTATGATTAATAAATCACCGAGATAATACGACTCTAACATCGATAGATTGACAATGATGGCTTCCTTCCATTAACCTACACTTGTATTTTATCCAGCAGTAGAATCCCATTGCCAAGATAAATCTCAAATGTCAGTGTGAAATATAGATGACTTTGAAAGAACACGTTGTGTCGTGTCCCTACTACTCCCTAGGCTACGATAAGGCCATGCTTGGCGGCATACTGTTTTATCATATTATGGAGGGCCGTAACTAATGCTGTCCAAACACTTTTACCTTCAACATTTATTGATCATTCGTGTGCAAAACAATGTTATGAATCGTATATACTATGCATATGTATACAAGTGTGTTCATTTGTTTTAGTTTATACTTTTATCATTTATTTTAGCTCGATTGCGAAACAAGTTCTTATAACTTATATTAATCACTCTCGAGAACTTATTCCTGATGGAATCCATCGCCACGAGAGAGAGAAGAGGCATGGGGAATTTAAATGCCTTGCCTAAGGGCACACTCATAACGGCTCCAGCGGAGCTCGAACTCCATGCCTTTCGTACACGAAACGAACGTGCTACCACTGAGCTATCACGACTTCCACATTCATTCCACGTTCATTTGTTTTGTTCTGTACAGTGTATTAATATAGCATGAATGCAATAAAATATGATTAAACTAATATGCTTAATGATCTTACTAGGCATATCGTATTGTTGCAGCTAGTACGTAATCTTTTCATGTCACATGATTTATAACACACAGTTTCTGCAATGCATGTCATGGAAATGCATTGTGTCACCAGAGAAATAAGTGCACTACATTCGTGTCTGTTTTTACGTTTATTTATCGTCGCTACCGGTTGCCCATATGAGCGACGCCTCCTGACGAAGATTAGTTATTTTAGATTTTGCAGGATAGTGCATGATACAGACAGAGACCCATTCCAGAATCTCCTCTGGTTCTTTTACGTGCACGGTGTAAAGCACCGACACGAGACCTCGGTTTAACGTCCCATCTGAAAGGGTCAGATGGGGGATCGAACCTGCGATCCCTGGATTACCAGTCCAGCGTATTACCACTGGACTACATATACGTCTGTAACTACTTTCGTTATTCATTATGACTATGGTATATCTCGGATGACTGTTCATCCGCAGAGTTTTGTAGAAGAGGACGGTGTGTTGTGCGAATATCTAAGCCGCTTTATTCTAGTGAAATGTTACACAATGGTCATTATTTGTGTACATACTAATATCGTACCTGGAACCAGTTGCAAGTCCTTCCCAGCGTATGTTTGTCAGATGGTCGTGCGTACACGGATTCTGAAATCAATGGAAACATGTCATCGCCGTATAACTTGAGGATGTCTGTTGTTAGTGAAGCCTAACACACCTGTACATTAACATGTCATTGACTCTGTTGCATGTACAAGTTATGTTTCCAATAGCAAATCAGGGTGCCTCCGGCCAAGTTGTTACTGTCCTTGACACCAACTCGCTTGCCCGTTACCACTGTATGTTGGAATCCCACCAAGGTGTCGAACTACTTCAAATGAGAGAGGTGGCCTCCGTGGCCCAGTGGTTATGGTCAATGATTTCATATCACTTGCCCAGTCATTTTTCTTTTTCTTTGCTTTGTCATGATTATGTATGTAATATAAATGTCAAATAGCAAATAAAATATGAATAAACTAAACTTGACACTCACCAGTATAGGTTCGAATCCAACTGAGGGTATCGAATTATTTCATGTGCGGAAGCTATCCAGCTGACTTATGGAATGTCGGTGGTTCTACCAGGGCGTCCGTCCGTGCATGGAATCCTGCTCGGAGGTCACTATGTATATTCCTCCACCAATAAACACAAGAGTTTAAAGTTTAAACTTAAACTTTATTAATTTTACAACGATTGCGAAGCAAGTTTTAACAACTTATATTAATCAATCTCGTTGGCGCGGATGAAAGCGTATATGTGGTCATTTGTGTGGGAGGAATCCGAAATCCCCGGAGAAACCCACCTGTCCGATCTGGCGACCACTGTACCATCTCACATACTTCCCAGTCCGAGGATCGAACCCAGGTTGCATTGGTGAGAAGCGAGCGCGCTAACCACTGCGCCAATCGGACAGCCCAATAACCACAAGACAGACTACGAATGTTCTACTTTGCTCCTTCTTAGGCAATCTGGACTCTAATCATAAATCCACGTGATGATAGTACTGATGGACTAGGGCTTTAGACATTCACAAGAACGTATGTGAATATGCCTATGGCTCAGAACACCAAACCGTGCTTTATTCGCCGATATACCACGACAAGACAAATAGTATTTCCTAATTATCCAATGTAATTATGATTGATTCAAAATTTCTAAAGACTTTTCCAAATGAACTTGACGCATGTGTTAAACTATGAATGCCATTTACCCATCTTCATTTTAGTTTATTTCTGAGAAAGGTGTGGCATATACTTCGTGCAATTTATCATCTGATTCCGTTACAGACGGATCTGTAGTCCAGTGGTAACACGCTGGACTGGTAATCAAGGGATCGTAGGTTCGATCCCCCGTCTGACGCTAAGAAAACAAACAGTCTTTCAGATGGGACTTTAAACCGAGGTCTCATGTCGGTGTTGTACATCGTGCACGTAAAAGAACCAGAGGAGACTCTGGAATGGGTCTCTGTCTGTATCATTGCACTATCCTCCAAAATCTAAAATGACTAATCTCTTCAGGACGTGTCGCTCATATGGGCAACCGGTAGCGACGATAAATAAACGTAAAACATACATATTCTGATACCGTCCATGAATTCTGGAGAAGAAGTAGCCGTTGTATTGACAAACTGGCGGGAAATATATCTGTTCGGCGTGTTCTTGAAATTAAAGGGATCAGATCATTACTCCGACGCATGCGCATAACGAAAACATGGATGTGCATGGGTTATCCTGCTTACCCTTAGCCCGCCAATCTCGATGTCTATGGTGTTTGTTATTCGCATAGTGGAGCTAAATTACGTGTCTGAATAGCAAACAACATAGATCATGATCAGACGCAGCGCTACGCCGAGTCTGATCTCGATCTATGTTGTTTGCACATTCCGTCCAATTGATTCGGCAGATTATGCATTGAAAACTATGAGTATAAAGTGTGTGTACCGATCTGTTTGCAATGATTGCGAAACAAGTGATATACCACGTGGTGTACCGGGACGTCAGGGGAAGTAGCGCGACCGACTGGGGCTATGGATGCCCATCATCGAACATTCATTCCTATCAATATATGCAAGTGTGTGCTAAGATTACTCAAAACAGGGAGTACATACATACCACATTCAGTTATATGCTTGCATCTCGTGGCTGTGCTTTACACCGTACACGTAAAAGAACAAGAGGCGACTCTAGAATGGGTCTGTATCTGTATCATTGCACCATCATTCACTAATCTCTTCAGAAGGCGTCGCTCATATGGGAAACCGGTAGCGACGATAAATAAACGTAAAGCGCACACATACATATTTGCTTTCATATGCTCCATTGTAAATTAATGTGTTATTTTGTCTCTTTTACCACTGTTCAGATAAGAAAGACATTCTAATACATTTCGGAAACGGACATAACTGTGATAGAATATCGTCTCGATTGCAAGGAAGTTCCTGTTATCGAGTTCGAAGAAAAGATCCAATTACGGTTTCTGTCTTACTGGTTGCATCGCAGAAAAACTGCATATACTTGTCCTAACATGTTCTGGTATCGTATTTGGTTTCGTTAGTGTCTCGCAAAAGGAGCGCACATTCACGTTCGATCATTGTTGACGGACGCCCACCAAGTGTCGTCTACATTGTGCACACGTTTAGCAAGATAGCTATTCGTAACTTGGACGAACCCGGCTCAAGCATGGTTCGAAACCACAGCAGCGACTGTGCGGAGCAAAGGAGTGTCAATTCACCATGTTAATCATTCCGCCCCGACCACTATGTCAGTGATATTTAGTAATGCAGTTGAACTAACAGCAATCTGTTGCAAATTACGATTACGTACAGACGACTTATTATTTTAAATATGAGTTATCGTTACTTGCTCTGTGTGCTTTATGGATGTCCTGATAGCGCATTGGATGCGCGTGCGCTACAGGTGCGAAAGGTCCGGCGTTCGAGCCCCGCTGGAGCCGTTACGATTGTGCCCTTAGGCAAAGCATTTACATTCCACGTTGCCTCTTCTCTCTCCCTCGTGGCGATGGATTCCATCAGGAATGAGGTCTCGAGAGTGATTAATATAAGTTGTACGAACTTGTTTCGTAATGGAGCTGAAATACATTTGTGATTTGTATTTAATTTGGTTTGTGTTTGGGATATAGAGCCGCACAACAGCGTATGCTATACGGCGACTATCCAGCTATTATTGGTGGAAGGAGACCAGCAGCATTGTGGTTTGTGTTTGGGATATAGAGCCGCACAACAGGGTATGCTATACGGCGACTATCCAGCTATTATTGGTGGAAGGAGACCAGCAGCATTGTGGTTTGTGTTTGGGATATAGAGCCGCACAACAGGGTATGCTATACGGCGACTATCCAGCTATTATTGGTGGAAGGAGACCAGCAGCATTGTGGTTTGTGTTTGGAATATAGAGCCGCACAACAGGGTATGCTATACGGCGACTATCGAGCTATTATTGGTGGAAGAAGATCAGCAGCATTGCAGGCATGGTCGGGTACCATGGTAGAACCGACGACCTACCGCAAACTAGCTCGACAGCTTCCTCACATCAAATCATTCGACACCCCAGTGGGATTTGAACATACAGCGGTGATGGACAGGTGATTGTATGTACACTACCGTAGCCGCTGGGCCATGGGTGGAGGCTCCTTCATTTGAAATAATCTGGGAAAATCAAATTACCAATGTTCTTTTTCTGGGTTTCATTCAAGTATGAAAAATGGCCACAAAAGTGTGAACTTTATGGTTAGTTGCTACACAGTGACACCCCACTCAAGTAGGCCTACATATCGAGGATCAGTAGTCCATTGGTTAACACGCTGGACTTCCACGGGTAGCATGTTCGATCCCCAGCTATACAATACTGAAATGACTTTATAACGTGCACGTAAAAGACACAGAGGAGATTTTGAATCGGTCGCTTTTGTATCACAGCACCATCCTCCAAAATATAAAATTACTAATCTCTTCTTCTGTAAGTAGGTAGGTATGAAATGTCAGTTTCTTTACACCTAATTTGCATAAAATGGTATAATTTCGATTAAGCTGAGAAAAAGAGCATTCAATTGATAAAACCAGATACTTGCATAATATGCTCTACAAACTGTAAATGTATAGAATACTGTGTGTTTTACGTTTATTTATCGTCGCTACCGGTTGCCCATATGAGCGACGCCTCCTGAAGAGATTAGTCATTTTAGATTTTTGGGGGATATTGCAATGGTATAGACAGAGACCCATTCCAGAGTCTCCTCTGGTTCTATTACGTGTACAGTGTAAACCACCGACACGAGACCTCGGATTAAAGTCCCATCTGAAAGACTGCTAATTTAATTAGGGTCAGAGGAGGGATCGAACCTGAGATCCCTGGATTACCAGTCCAGCGTGGTACCACTGGACTACAGATCCATCTGTATATATAGATTGCTTAGCAAGTGAGACAAATATATACTTTACATAGTAAAATAAAATAGAATACGGAGGAAATATTCAAATATGTCCCAGATTGAGAACGATAGAAATTTGATTATTGTAGAAAGCATGTTGCTCAATACGACAGCATATTGAGTAAATTTCAATTTGCATCGAATTATCCCAGAAAATATTCATTTTATTTGAGACAGGATCTGAATAACTGTGCTATTTTAACACTAATGCTAGAGTTATGCGCTATAATGTATAACCTGAGACTACAAATAAGAGACCTCGGTCAGCTACTGCCTACTGACTACTCTCTAATAGTATGTAGGACCTCTTAAGTTGTTTCCTCTGTTTTATCGTTGTTTCCTGTGCATACCATGCTTTCAATAGTCTTCCACTTTCTCGTATTAGTAAATTTCGAAGAAACAATTAGATTTCGAGGGCACATACTATGTCATAGATATATAGTCTACATTGTAATACGTCACTCATACGTCACCCATACCTCACCCATTCATGCACCACTGTCCACGGTTAATGTTTAAATGTGGAAGTCGTGCTAGCGGTGTGATCTCGAGAAGCGATTAATCGAACGTTGTAAAAACTTATTTCGCAATCGAGCTACAATAAATTTGTAACAACTATTGTTTACATATATAACATATACATTCATAATAACATATATATTATATCAATATGCATCTTTTACTTGTACATATTTATAATTGTTATACCTCTCAATGTCTCCTGACAATGTCTCAAATTTGAACAGCCTCACTCGGAACAAAATCAAGCTACTCGGACGTTACCATTTAATTTCAATGTGATTTTTTTGTTATACCGCCATCTTGTTTTCATGTAATCTCGACGAATGTTTTGTTGAATAATTATTCTGATGTGTTGTATTGATACTTTCTACATAGCGTAATATTCCTAACCATTAGTAACTGATACAGACAAAAGGAATGCATTAGTCATTGCAGGTTTTATAATGACACTGGAAATAAAACAAGAGGCTGTATTTTCCATCACCTCTGTTCGAATGTTGAAAAAACCTGACTGTTATAAGTTGCTATTGAATAGTCCAAAGCTTTTGATTCATTTAAATGCTGATTGATAGATATAGTGTTAGCCATCCAGGGAATGCATAATCGTATATTTCATACTCCAGGGGTAGTCGTAAATGATAATGTTGGTGTCAGACATTAGCAGGGAATGCATGATCGCAGCATGTTTCATATCACCAGGGGCAGTCGTAAATGATATGTTGGTGGCAGTAGCAGTAGAAGTGTGATATGAACTATGTTGTTGTCTAGCCATTACTGATGGATGCATGTACGTTTGTACTCATTGTTACCATGTTGGGACGTGTTTGATGTTTTACGTGTGATGTTTACTGTACAACTTCCACGCCACAATACATTTCATGTTAACTTCAGAGATCCATTGATTAGCCATGCACTGCAATATTTATTCTTTATTTCAGTCTCCTTAGTTTAGTCATATTTCATTGCATTCATTCTATATATACATTGTACAATACAAGACAAATGAACAAATTATATAAGTGAGCATAATATACGACTCGTGACATTGCTTGTACAAGGATTGTCAATATATGTTGATACAAATGTGTTGAGCCAGAAGTTTTAACAACATTAGTTACGGCCCTCCCCAAATAAAATATACACAACAAATTATCGTGGCAAAGTACAACACCATTCATTATAAAAGAATTATAAGAGACTAATCTAATCACAGATAATCAAACTATCACACTCTACTGACATATTATTATATTTACATATTAAAATCGAGGAACAGTCATTAATTGTAAATTAAACACTAACACCAGACATGTTGAAATACGGAAATGGAAATAAACCACTAACACGCAATTAAGAAATGTTATCAGCCTCGATCAGATCGCGGATGAACTATTTAGCAGCTGTTTCTCGGAATGGATAAGAGACACAAAATTAATAAAACAAATGGATACATTATTTACATCAATAAAAAGAGCGTCTTTGAAGAATATAAAAACAGGTTTTAGCCACAATTCTAATCAGAGGTATGCACATAAAAGAACCAGAGAAGACTCTGGAATAGGTATATGTCTGTATCATTGCACTATCCATCAATAATCTAAAATGACTAATCTCTTCAGGAGGCGTCGTTCATTTGGGCAACCGGTAGGGATGATAAATAAACGTAAATTTTATATGCAGTAATTTTGGTCGACATCTTCTCACTGAGTCAGCATGCATGCCTGTCAGATTCCGACTTTGACGTTTTATGACTTCTAAGGTCTAACTAGTTTCTAAGATTTAACATCTAAGTTCTAATTATAAATTTCTATCTCAAAACTACGGAAGCATCTGAAAGACTGTTAAAAACAACCAACGTGTGGACACTATTTATACTAAGAATAACTATGGCATGATTTACTGTTAAGCAAACACTTCTAAGATCTAACTCCTAGTTTCTAAGAATTAACATCTAAGACAAAACGGCCCCAATAGGCTTCCGTACGACTGTCCATCTATTAATTGTGTAGGAAGATCACAGGTCCCCCTCTTAGGAACTGGAACATGTGTAGAACCACCAACCTTCCGCAAGCCAGTTGGGCTTAAGAGTTGTATCCAAAAAATGGGCTCCATTGATGTGACTTTCTTGTTTGCTTTTATGGTTCCGTGTCGAGCCAACAGGTTAGGTCGCATGGCGACCCTCCAGCTATTATTGGTGGAGGTAGACTCCGGATGCACCTTCCTGATGCACCTCATAGCAGTATTACAAACACAGTTGAACATTGTTGAAAAATATGCATTCTTATTTTTACTAGAATCGTCATTTTTCAGTAGCCTATATTCGTAGCTCCAATTCTATGTAGGTAATCATAACGGCAAATGGAATTAATGCGAACACATCATTTTTAGCATGTTTTTGGATTAATAATGCTGACACTCGCATACAGAGTAATCGTACCCCTCCCACACACAGACTCTTCACCTGTGAACTCATTTCTTCATGCTGCATGTCTATCACTAACCCAGTGTTTACACTGAGTGACGTAGGAGAACTATAAAACACTTAATTAACATACATTACCCGTGTTATATGTTCATTATTTTCATTAACAAGTGCCAACAAAATATCTTACATGATTGATTGAACAGTTGTATGCGTTAATTTAATTAGAATCCAGGTGGAAGCCATCAGTACTAATATCTGTTTTATGTCGTAGTTTAGAAATTAATTGAAGAATAACAACGCAG
Organism: Archivesica marissinica; assembly: GCA_014843695.1. Lineage (NCBI taxonomy): Eukaryota > Metazoa > Mollusca > Bivalvia > Venerida > Vesicomyidae > Archivesica > Archivesica marissinica. Next base: position 81,697,052 of record CM026404.1, read on the forward strand.
ATTGACCTATATAGCTATATTTACTGTATGTTTGGCACGAGTATTTGCACTATCGTGTAACTGTGACGGTCATGCATGCCGATGCAAGGCAATATTTCCTCAAGCGGTATCGTGAAGACCTAACTATTAGTAAGCCGATGTCGAACACGATAGCGGAAATCCAAAGAGATGACACTCGTTCAGTTAATGGTGATACAGAAGTAAAGAATAGCATTTCTTATAAAACTCCATGTTCGAGTGGCATTATACTTATATGATGTAAGCTATACTTGTAATGTGATTGTAAATACCCTATGTACAATGATGAGATGTAAATAAAGATAGTGGCTGTCCGATTAGCTCAGTGGTTTGCGCGCTCACTTCTCACCAATGCAACCCGCTCTACCGCTCTAGCTGATATTGGTTGCTGAAAAGCCGGGTTCCTCTCCTAGCTTGTAGGCACCGATCGTGTCCAAGCCGGTTGTTTAGCTTGATTTGTTGCAGAATGGTTACGGTCGTTGACTTCAATCAATTGTAGGTTCGAATCCATATGAGGTGTCGAAATTATTTCATGTGAGGAAGCTATCCAGATTGTGGCGGAGAACCACATAGCTGTCTAGTCCCAGTCCAGTTAGCATCATCTGCTATGCTGGAAGCAACTACGAACGAAGGGCGTTGTGATATATACAACAGTTAACCTCATGAATTAGCCAATTAACATCATCTGATGAACTGGAAACAACCACGAACGAAGGGTTTTGTGATATATAGAACAGTTAACCTCATGAATTAGCCAATTAGCCTCATCTGGTGAACTGGAAGCAACCACGAGCGAAGGGCTTTGTGATATATACAACAGTTAACCTCATGAATTAGCCAATTAGCCTCATCTGGTGAACTGGAAGCAACCACGAACGAATGGCGTTGTGATATATACAACAGTTAACCTCAGAAATGCGCCAATTAGCATCATCTGATGTCCTGAAAGCAACCACGAACGAAAGGCTTTGTGATATATACTACAGTTAACCTCAGTAATGTGCCAATTAGCCTCATCTGATGAACAGAAAGCAACCACGAACGAAGGGCTTTGTGATATATATAACAGGTAACCTCAGAAATGCGCCAATTAGCATCATCTGATGTCCTGGAAGCAACCACGAACGAAGGGCGTTTTGATATATACAACAGTTAACCTCAGTAATGTGCCAATTAGCCTCATCTGTTGTACTGGAAGCAACCACGAACGAAGAGCGTTGTAATATATACAACAGTTAACCTCAGAAATGCGCCAATTAGCATCATCTGATGTCCTGGAAGCAACAACGAACGAAGGGCTTTGTGATATATACAACAGTTAACCTCAGAAATGCGCCAATTCGAATCATCTGATGAACTGGAAGCAACCACGAACGAAGGGCTTTGTGATATATACAACAGTTACCCTCAGCCATGTGCCAATTATCCTCATCTGATGAACTGGAAGCAACCACGAACGAAGGGCTTTGTGATATATACAACAGTTAACCTCAGTAATGTGCCAATTAGCCTCATCTGATGAACAGGAGGCAACCACGAACGAAGGGCTTTGTGATATATATAACAGTTAACCTCAGAAATGCGCCAATTAATATCATCTGATGTCCTGGAAGCAACCTCGAACGAAGGGCGTTTTGATATATACAACAGTTAACCTCAGTAATGTGCCAATTAGCCTCATCTGATGAACTGGAAGCAACCACGAACGAAGGGTTTTGTGACATATACAACAGTTAACCTAAAAAATGTGCCAATTAGCCTCATCTGTTGTACTGGAAGCAACCACGAACGAAGGGCGTTGTAATATATACAACAGTTAACCTCAGAAATGCGCCAATTAGCATCATCTGATGTCCTGGAAGCAACAGCGAACGAAGGGCTTTGTGATATATAAAATCAGGGTGCCTCCGGCCAAGTTGTTACTGTCCTTGACACCAACTCGCTTGCCCCTTACCACTGTATGTTCGAATCCCACCAAGGTGTCGAATTACTTCAAATGAGAGAGGTGGTCTCCGTGGCCCAGTGGTTATGGTCAATGATTTCATATCGCTTGCCCAGTAATTTTGCTTTTCCTTTGCTTTGTCATGATTATGTATATAATGTAAATGTCAAATAGCAAATAAAATATGATTAAACTAAACTTGCCACTCACAAGTATAGGTTCGATTCCAACTGAGGGTATCGAATTATTTCATGTGCGGAAGCTATCCAGCTGACCTACGGAATGTCGGTGGTTCTACCAGGGTGTCCGTCCGTGCATGGAATCCTGCTCGGATGTCACTATATGTATTTCTCCACCAATAACCACAAGAGTTTAAAGTTTAAACTTTATTAATTTTACAACGATTGCGAAGCAAGTTTTAACAACTTATATTAATCAATCTTGTTGGCGTGGATGAAAGCGTATACTTTTTATGTGGTCATTTGTGTGGGAGGAATCCGGAATCCCCGGAGAAAACCCACCTGTCCGATCTGGCGACCACTGTACCATCTCACATACTTCCCGGTCCGAGGATCGAACCCAGGTTGCATTTGTGAGAACCACTGCGCTAATAGGACAGCCCAATAAACACAAGAAAGACTACTATCAAATATGCTACATCATCCGCATGACGAGAACACATGTTCTACTTTGCTCCTCTTTAGGCAATCCGGACTTTAATCATAAATCCACGTGATGATAGTACTCATGGACTAGGGCTCTAGAATTTCACAAGAACGTATGTGAATATGCCTATGGCTCAGAACACCAAACCGTGGTTTATTCGCCGATATACCACGACAAGACAAATAGTATTTCCTAATTATCCAATGTAATTATGATTGATTCAAAATTTCTAACGAATTTTACAAATGAACTTGAAGCATATGTTAAACTATGTATGCCATTTACCCATCTTCATTTTAGTTTAACTATTTCTGAGTAAGGTGTGGCATATGCTTCGTGCAATTTATCATCTGATTCCGTTACAGACGGATCTGTAGTCCAGTAGTAACACGCTGGACTGGTAATCAAGGGATCGTAGGTTCGATCCCCCGTCTGACCATAAGAAAATGAACAGTCTTTCAGATGGGACTTTAAGCCGAGGTCTCGTGTCGGTGCTTTACACCGTGCACGTAAAAGAACCATAGGCAACTCTGGAATGGGTCTCTGTCTGTATCATTGCACTATCCTCCAGATATCTAAAATGACTAATCTCTTCAAGAGGTGTCGCTCATATGGTCAACCGGTAGCGACGATAAATAAACGTAAAACATACATATTCTGATTCCGTCCATCAGTTCTGGAGAAGAAGTAGCCGTTGTATTGACACAATATCTGTTTGGCGTGTTCTTGAAATTAAAGGGATCAGATCGTTACTCTGACGCATGCGCATAACGAAAGCATGGATGTGCATGGGTTATCCTGCTTACCCTTAACCCGCCAATCTCGACTAAAGTCGCTTTTGCAAACAACATGGAGCCAGATCAGACGGCACAGAACGTCTATAGTGATTGTTATTCGCATAGTGGAGCTAAATCACATGTCTGAATAGCAAACAACATAGATCATGATCAGACGCAGCGCTACGCCGAGTCTGATCTCGAGCTATGTTGTTTGCACATGCCGTCCAATTGATTCGGCAGATTATGCATTGATAACTATGAGTATAAAATGTGTGTACCGATCTGTTTTCAATGATTGCGAAACAAATGATATACCACGTGATATACCGGAACGTCAGGGGAAGTAGCGCGACCGACTGGGGCTATGGATGCCCATCATCGAACATTCATTCCTATCAATATATGCAAGTGTGTGCTAAGATTACTCAAAACAGGGAGTACATACATACCACATTCAGTTATATGCTTGCATCTCCTGGCTGTGCTTTACACCGTACACGTAAAAGAAAAAAGGAGACTCTGGAATGTGTCTATGTCTGTATCATTGCACTATCCATCCACGTCAGAAGGCGTCGCTCAAATGGGAAACCTGTAGCGACGATAAATAAACGTAAAGCGCACACATACATATTTGCATTCATATGCTACATTGTACAATGCAAATTAATGTGTTATTTTGTCTCTTTTACCACTGTTCAGATAGGAAAGACGTTCTAATACATTTCTGACACGGATATAACTGTGATAGAATATCGTCTCGATTGCAAGGAAGTTCCTGCTATCGGGTTCGAAGAAAATATCCAATTAAGGTTTCTGTCTTACTGGTTGCATCGCAGAAAAACTGCATATACTTGTCCTAACATATTCTGGTATCATATTTGGTTTCGTTAGTGTCTCGCAAAACGAGCTCACATTCACGTTCGATAAGTGTTGACGGCCACCTATTGTCGCCTATAGTGTGCACACGTTTAGCAGGATAGCTATCCGTAACGTGGACGAATCCGGCTCAAGCATGGTTCTAAACCACAGCAGCGACTGTAGGGAGCAAAGGTGTGTGAGTTCACGATGTTAATCATTCCGCGCCGACCGCGGGTCACACTATGTCAGTGATATTTAGTAATGCCGTTGAACTAACAGTAATCTGGTGCAAATTACGATTACGTACAGACACCTTATTATTTTAAATATTAGTTATCGTTACTTGATGTGTGTGCTTTGTGGATGGTGTGATAGCGCAGTGGATGCGCGTTCGCTTCAGGTGCGAAAGGTCCGGAGTTCGAGCCCCGCTGGAGCCGTTACGAGTGTGCCCTTAGACAAGGCATTTACATTCCACACTGCCTCTTCTCTCTCCCTCGTGGCGATGGATTCCATCAGGAATGAGGTCTCGAGCGTGATTAATATAAGTTGTAAGAACTTGTTTCGTAATCGAGCTGAAATAAATTTGTGATTTGTATTTAATTTGGTTTGTGTTTGGGGTATAAAGCCGCACAGCAGCGTGTGCTATAACGGCGACTCCCCAGCTATTATTGGTGGAAGACCAGCAGCATTGCAGGCACGGTCGGGTACCATGGTAGAACCGACGACCTACCGCAAACTCTCTCGACAGCTTCCTCACATCAAATCATTCGACACCCCAGTGGGATTTGAACATACAGCGGTGATGGACAGGTGATTGTATGTACACTACCGTAGCCGCTGGGCCATGGGTGGAGGCTCCGACATTTGAAATAATCTGGGAAAATCAAATTACCAATTACCAATGTTCTTTTTCTGGGTTTCATTCAAGTATGAAAAATGGCCACAATAGTGTGAACTTTATGGTTAGTTGCTACACAGTGACACCCCACTCAAGTAGGCCTACATATCGAGCATCAGTAGTCCATTGGTTAACACGCTGGTCTTCCACGGGTAGCATGTTCGATCCCCCGCTATACCATACTGAAATGACGCTATACCATGCTGAAATGACGCTATACCATACTGAAATGACGCTATACCATACTGAAATGACGCTATACCATACTGAAATGATGCTATACCATACTGAAATGACGCTATACCATACTGAAATGACGCTATACCATACTGAAATAACGCTATACCATGCTGAAATGGCGCTATACCATACTGAAATGACGCTATACCATACTGAAATGACGCTATACCATACTGAAATGAAGCTATACCATACTGAAATGACGCTATACCATACTGAAATGACTTTACAACGTGCACGTAAATGACTTTACAACGTGCACGTAAAAGACCCAGAGGAGATTTTGAATCGGTCGCTTTTGTATCACAGCACCATCCTCCAAAATATAAAATTACTAATCTCTTCTTCTGTAAGTAGGTAGGTATGAAATGTCAGTTTCTTTACACCTAATTTGCATAAAATGGTATAATTTCGATTAAGCTGAGAAAAAAGAGCATTCAATTGTTAAAAACAGACACTTGCATAGTATGCTCTACAAACTGTAAATGTATAGAATGCTGTATGTTTTACGTTTATTTATCGTCGCTACCGGTTGCCCATATGAGCGACGGCTCCTGAAGAGATTAGTCATTTTAGATTTTTGGGGGATATTGCAATGGTACAGGCACATACCCATTCCAGAGTATCCTCTGGTTCTATTACGTGCACAGTGTAAACCACAGACTCGAGACCTCGGTTTAAAGTCCCATCTGAAAGACTGCTAATTGTATTAGGGTCAGAGGGGGGATCGAACCTGCGATCCCTGGATTACCAGTCCAGCGTGGTACCACTGGACTACAGATCCATCTGTATATATAGATTGCTTATCAAGTGAGACAAATATATACTTTACATAGTAAAATAAAATAGAATACGGAGGAAATATTCAAATATGTCCCAGATTGAGAACGATAGAAATTTGATTATTGTAGAAAGCATGTTGCTCAAAACGACAGTATATTGAGTAAATTTCAATTTGCATAGAATTATCCCAGAAAATATTCATTTTATTTGGGACAGATTCTGAATAACTGTGCTATTTTAACACTAATTCTAGAGTTATGCGCTATAATTTATAACCCGAGACTACAAATGAGAGACCTCGGTCAGTTACTGCCTACTGACTACTCTCTAATAGTATGTACGACCTCTTAAGTTGTTTCCTCTGTTTTTATCGTTGTTTCCTTTGCATACCATGCTTTCAATTGTCTTCCACTTTCTCGTATTAGTAAATTTCGAAGAAACAATTTGATTTCGAGGGTGCATACTATGTCATAGATATATAGTCTAAATGTAATACGTCACTCATACGTCACCCATACCTTCATATTCATGCACCACTGTCCATGGTTAATGTTTACATGTGGAAGTCGTGCTAGCGATGTGATCTCGAGAGCGATTAATCGAACGTTGTAAACACTTATTTCACAATCGAGCTACAATAAATTTGTAACAACTATTGTTTACATATATAACTTATACATTCATAATAACATATATATTATATCAATATGTATCTTTTACTTGTAAATATTTATAATTGTTATACCTCTCAATGTCTCCTGACAATGTCTCACATCTGAATAGCCTCATTCGGAACAAAATCACGCTACTCGGACTTTACCATTTAATTTCAATGTGATTTATTTTTGTTATACCGCCATGTTGTTTTCATGTAGTCTCGACGAATGTTTTGTTGAATAATTGTTCTGATGTGTTGTGTTGATACCTTTGACATAGCGTACTATTCCTAACCATTAGTAACTGATACAGACAAAATGGAATTCATTGCATTGCAGGTTTTATAATGACACTGGAAATAAAACACGAGGCTGTATGTTCCATCACCTCTGTTCGAATGTTGAAAAAACCTGACTGTTATAAGTTGCTATTGAATAGTCCAAAGCTTTTGATTCATTTAAATGCTGATTGATATATATAGTGTTAGCCATCCAGGGAATGCATGATCGCGGCATATTTCATACTCCAGGGGTAGTCGTAAAGGATATGTTGGTGTCAGACATTAGCAGTGAAATGCATGATCGCGGCCTATTTCATACCCCAGGGTAGTCGTAAAGGATATGTTGGTGTCAGATATTAGCAGGGAATTGCATGATCGCGGCATGTTTCATATCATCAGGGGCAGTCGTAAATGATATGTTGGTGGCATTAGCAGTAGAAGTGTGATATGAACTATGTTGTTGTCTAGCCATTACTGATGGATGCATGTACGTTTCTACTCATTGTTACACTGTTGGGACGTGTTTGATGTTTTACGTGTGATGTTTACTGTACAACTTCCATGCCACAATGCATTTCATGTTAACGTCAGCGCTCCATTGATTAGCCATGCACTACAACATGTATTCTTTATTTCAGTCTCCTCGTTAGTTTAATCATATTTTATTGCATTCATTCTATATATACAATGTACAATACAAGACAAATGAACACATTATATAAGTAAGCATAATATACGATTCGTGACATTGTTTGTACAAGGATTGTCAATATATGTTGAAGCAAATGGGTTGGGCCACACGTTTTAACAACATTAGGTACGACCCTCCCCATATAAAATATACACAACAAAATATCGTGGCAAAGTACAACACCATTCATTATAAAAGAATTATAAGAGACTAATCTAATCACAGATAATCAAACTATCACACTCTACTGACATATTATTATATTTACATATTAAACCCGAGGAACAGTCATTAATTGAAAATTAAACACTAACACCAGTAATGTTGAAATACGGAAATGGAAATAAACCACTAACGCGCAATTAAGAAATGTTATCAACCTCGATCAGATCGCGGTTGAACTATTTAGCAGCTGTTTCTCGGAATGGATAAGAGACACACACTTAATAAAACAAATGGATACATTATTTACATAAATAAAAAGAGCGTCTTTGAAGAATATAAAAACAGGTTATGGCCACAATTCTAATCAGAGGTATGGTAGTGAAAATATTTCTAAGCTGGTCGGATACATGCTTGTTCCGAAAGTCATTTTCATAGCATGAGGCTTAATTGCAATGCTCAAGTTTCCATTTGCTAGGAACCATTTCTGTTTACATTTCAGCTCTTTTGTTTTGCTATGTTAGTAACAACACTGATTGCGGTCCGACTTGGTAGTTCAACTATTTGAATACCTGTGCCAAAGGCTAAAAGTACTCAATTATGATGTCTAAGAATAGTCTATGTTATGGTACATGTTATCATTAATAATCATTATAACTATTGATGTAATCACACAATGCGTCTCTTGTCGCTCGACTACCTGTCAGTTAGTCATGCCCAAACAAATCATAATGTTTAACATTTCTATTAGTTTATACAAATTTATTTTAGCTCGATTGCGAATCAAGTTCTTATAACTTATATTAATCACTCACGAGACCTCATTCCTGATGGAATCCATGCATCGCCATGAGGGAGAGAGAAGAGGCATGTTGAATTTAAATACACAAAGGGCCTAATGGCACAATCGTAACGTCTCCAGCGGGGCTCGAACTCCGGGCCTTTCGAACATGAAGCGAACGCCCTACCACTGAGCTATCACGACTTTCACAACATTTCTATTGAGGGGAGTTAGTATGGTTAGTGTTAGCCAGGTAATGTTGATATATTTTGCCTGGTCAGTCATATAAATATATTTTAACACCGATGCCATTAATTGGGCCGTATTGAGTTTCTGATAATGTCATTTTTCCAGAAGTTAAAAAGTGAACAATCGACAGACTGGAACCCATGCTAGGTTAGTGTTAGCATGAACACACCCCGTGACACGTTACAACGCTATATATGTACGGTGTACAACCACTCTACCCTAGACAGACGGATATGTAGTCCAGTGGTGACACGCTGGACTGGTAATCCAGGGATCGCAGGTTCGATCCCCCGTCTGACCCCAATAAAATTAACAGTCTTTCAGATGGGACGTTAAACCGAGATCTCGTGTCGGTGCTTTACACCGTGCACGTAAAAGAACCGGAGGAGATTCTGGAATGGGTCTCTGTCTGTATCATGCACTATCCTCCAACAATCTAATATAACTATCTCTTCAGGAGGCGTCGCTCATATGGGCAACCGTTAGCGACGATAACTAAACATAATTTTTTTTTTAAAACTCTACCCTAGCATAGTACATGCTCATTGACCAAGGAACTGTCTCAAAGGTGAACAATAGCATTCATGGGCATTTATTCGGACATAAAATTATTGTAAATATGATCTTCCTAACAAGATTTCTACTTAGGTTTATGTCAATGCAATGGAATCTAAGGTCACATTAGTTCAGATGTAAATTAATACAAACGAGGCATAACTCTTCAACAACTTATCGGACGTGAGAAATACCCGAATATAAACATATACGTTTCCGCTTTGTGTCGATGATGTTTTCCAAGTTTCCTTTGATCAATAAAGGTATGCATTGTATACAGGTTTAATCAAAATTGATAAGCCCTTTAGATATAAAGAAGATCTATTCTGATTGCATGACAGAATAAAATTAGTTAAAGTGGCACGGGTTTGTACAAGTGTTAGGCGTTAGCTGCCTGGTGGATATACATTTTTTAAATTTAAGTTTAGTTAACGTCGCTACCGGTTGCCCATTTGAGCGACGGGTAATTTACCTAACAACACCATTCATGGGCAGGTTCCTGCGGTTAACCAGTACCTGGTGCACCAACCTCCGCAAGAAACTGCCAACTTGTTCATATAAAGAGACACAGTCTAAGCGGGGCTCGAACTCGTGACCATCAGTGATGATAGGTTGCAATGGTATACAAGTCAGCGACCTTGACCACTCGACCACGGAGGCAGTCTGGAAAGAAAGAGTTTTACGGAAGCACACCTCAGGTACATACTCAAAGATAGTGATTGAGTATGATGGGGTTGAAAACATGCAACAGGCTTTTGTCATTGGTCTGTATTTTTATAAGTATGATCATTTTCTTGTATTCATAATTTGAAATTGTGATAGTTAAGCGGTATGCATACATTTTATAATTGTTCGAAATGATGTCTAATCTTTATTTATTTTACAATGATTGCGAAGCAAGGTCTAACAACTTATATTAATCACTCTCGTTGGCGCGGATGAACGCGTATATGTGGTCATTCGTGTGGGAGTAAACCGGAGTACCCGGAGAAAACCCACCTGCCCGATCTGGCGACCACTGTACCATCGCGTATACTTCCCGGTCCGAGAATCGAACCTCGGTTGCATTGGTAAGAAACGAGTGCGCTAACCACTGCGCTAATCGGAAGTGATGTTTGATATAATAACTGCTCTTTATTATACCATTAATATCGGATGATACATAACGTATGTGTATCTGAATGTCAGACTTGATTATTGTGTGGTTTACGTTTATTTATCGTGGCTACCGGTTGCCCATATAAGCGACGCCTCCTGAAGAGATTAGTCATTTTAGATTGTTGGAGGATAGTGCAACTAGAATACAAATGTATATGATATATCAGTAACATATTTTCCTCCGTAGAATAAAGCATTCAGCCTATGTGAGCAGAATGCCATTTAAAATTTGTTAAACAGCTATCTTTCAATTACATAGACATCAACCTAGGTTTGAATCAGCATCGTGGAAGTGGTGTGATAGTGCGGTGGTAGCGCGGTGGTAGTGCGGTGGTAGCGCGGTGATAGTGCGGTGGTAGCGCGGTGGTAGTGCGGTGGTAGTGCGGTGGTAGCGCGGTGATAGTGCGGTGGTAGCGCGGTGGTAGTGCGGTGGTAGCGAGGTGGTAGTGCGTTAGCTTCATGTGCGAAAGACCCGCCCAACTGTAGCCGTTACGATTTTGCCCTTAAAAAGGTTAACCTTTATTAATTTTACAACGATTGCGAATCAGATTCTAGCAACTTATTTCGCCCTATGGCATTTAATTTCACATTGTATCTGTCAGTCCCTCATGGCGACGGATTCCATCAGGAATCAGGTCTCGATAGTGATTAATATACATTGTAGGTACCTGTTTCGCAATCGAGCTAAATTAAACTTGTATAAACTAATCAACATCGCTATGTATGGTGAAATCGTCTTGCGATAATAGACATGAACTGTTTATTGAGTGCGCCAATACCTCATCATCATCATTATCATCATCGCCATCATCAGCAGCATCATCATCATCGCCATCATCATCCTCATCTTCTTCAACATCATCATCATCTTCATCATCATAATCATCATCATCACAACCATCATCATCATCACCACCATCATCATCATCATCACCATCATCATCATCACCACCACCATCATCATCATCACCACCATCATCACCACCATCATCACCACCATCATCACCACCATCATCATATCATATATGCAAACAGCAAGAAGAACATTGACGTACAGCAGATCTCGATAGTCCACCAAGTATGGAATATTACTCTCTTGTGACACGACACATATCATATTTGTATTCATAAAACGGCATCTAAATGTATCACGAATTATTGTAACTTGAATCATTCTTGAGAAAAGTCTGAGAAATCTTCTGAGCTTGTGTTATTTGTTACAATACACTGATATTGGAAGAAAGCCGCCAATTCCTGTTTATTGATGTAGAGTCTCATTAGTGATTGATACAATGTATATTTCTCTTTTAAGCTTTCCAATGAATGATTGGATTTTCTTAGTGAAAGAAAAGTCCATCTTCTCTGTTTTCAAACAGTGAAAGATGGCATTGTTTGAGTTTTATGACCTAGTCTCCCAACATGCACTATATCGAAGGTGTGGTATATTGTGTGAGATCTGACCTAGTCTCCCAACACGCACTATATCGAGGGCGTGGTATATTGTTTGAGATCTGACCTAGTCTCCCTACATGCACTATATCGAGGGCGTGGTATATTGTGTGAGATGACTGAGATCTGACCTAGTCTCCCAACACGCACTATATCGAGGGCGTCGTATATTGTGTGAGATATGACCTAGTCTCCCAACATGCACTATATCGAGGGCGTGGTATATTGAGATCTGACCTAGTCTCCCAACACGCACTCTATCGAAGGCGTAGTATATTGTGTGAGATCTGACCTAGTCTCCCTACACGCACTATATCGAAGGCGTGGTATATTGTGTGAGATCTGACCTACTCTCCCTACATGCACTATATCGAGGGCGTGGTATATTGTGTGAGAACTGACCTAGTCTCCCTACATGGACTCTATCGAGGGCGTGGTATATTGTGTTAGATCTGACCTAGTCTCCGTACACGCACTCTATCGAGGGCGTGGTATATTGTGTGAGATCTGACCTACTCTCCGTACACGCACTATATCGAGGGCGTGGTATATTGTGTGAGATCTGACCTAGTCTCCGTACACGCACTCTATCGAGGGCGTGGTATATTGTGTGAGATCTGACCTACTCTCCGTACACGCACTATATCGAGGGCGTGGTATATTGTGTGAGACCTGACCTAGTCTCCCTACATGCACTATATCGAAGGCGTTGTATATTGTATGAAACATAACCTAGTCTCCCTACACGCACTATATCGAGGACGTGGTATATTGTGTGAGATCTGACCTAGTCTCCCTACACGCACTATATCGAGGACGTGGTATATTGTGTGAGATCTGACCTAATCTCCCTACATGCACTCTATCGAGGGCGTAGTATATTGTGTGAGATCTGACCTAGTCTCCGTACACGCACTCTATCGAGGGCGTGGTATATTGTGTGAGATCTGACCTACTCTCCGTACACGCACTATATCGAGGACGTGGTATATTGTGTGAGATCTGACCTACTCTCCCTACATGTACTATATCGAGGGGTGGTATATTGTGGAGATTGACCTAGTTCTACACGCACTATATCGAAGGCGTGGTATATTGTATGAAACATAACCTAGTCTCCCTACACGCACTATATCGAGGACGTGGTATATTGTATGAAACATAACCTAGTCTCCCTACACGCACTATATCGAGGACGTGGTATATTGTGTGAGATCTGACCTAGTCTCCCTACATGCACTATATCGAGGGCGTGGTATATTGTGTGAGACCTGACCTAGTCTCCCTACACGCACTATATCGAGGGCGTGGTATATTGTGTGAGATCTGACCTAGTCTCCCTACACGCACTATATCGAGGGCGTGGTATATTGTGTGAGATATGACCTAGTCTCCCTACACGCACTATATCGAGGACGTGGTATATTGTGTGAGATCTGACCTAGTCTCCCTACACGCACTATATCGAAGGTGTAGTATATTGTATGAAACATAACCTAGTCTCCCTACACGCACTATATCGAGGACGTGGTATATTGTATGAAACATAACCTAGTCTCCCTACACGCACTATATCGAGGAGTGGTATATGTATGAAACATAACCTAGTCTCCCTACATGCACTATATCGAGGACGTGGTATATTGTGTGAAACATAACCTAGTCTCCCTACACGCACTATATCGAGGACGTGGTATATTGTGTGAGATCTGACCTAGTCTCCCAACACGCACTATATCGAGGGCGTGGTATATTGTATGAAACATAACCTAGTCTCCCTACACGCACTATATCGAGGACGTGGTATATTGTGTGAGATCTGACCTAGTCTCCCAACACGCACTATATCGAAGGTGTGTATATTGTTGAAACATAACCTAGTCTCCCTACACGCACTATATCGAGGACGTGGTATATTGTGTGAGATCTGACCTAGTCTCCCAACACGCACTATATCGAGGGCGTGGTATATTGTGTGAGATCTGACCTAGTCTCCCAACACGCACTATATCGAGGGCGTGGTATATTGTGTGAGATTTGACCTAGTCTCCCTACACGCACTATATCGAGGGCGTGGTATATTGTGTGAGATCTGACCTAGTATCCCAACATGCACTATATCGAGGGCGTAGTATATTGTGTGAGAGCTGACCTACTCTCCCAACATGCACTATATCGAGGGCGTGGTATATTGTGTGAGATCTGACCTAGTCTCCTTACACGCACTCTATCGAGGGCGTGGTATATTGTGTGAGATCTGACCTACTCTCCCTACATGCACTATATCGAAGGTGTAGTATATTGTATGAAACATAGCCTAGTCTCCCTACACGCACTATATCGAGGACGTGGTATATTGTATGAAACATAACCTAGTCTCCCTACACGCACTATATCGAGGAGGTGGTATAATGTATGAAACATAACCTAGTCTCCCTACTTGCACTATATCGAGGACGTGGTATAATGTATGAAACATAACATTGTCTCCCTACACGCACTATATCGAGGACGTGGTATATTGTGTGAGATCTGACCTAGTCTCCCTACACGCACTATATCGAGGGCGTGGTATATTGTATGAAACATAACCTAGTCTCCCTACACGCACTATATCGATGACGTGGTATATTGTGTGAGATCTGACCTAGTCTCCTAACACGCACTATATCGAAGGTGTAGTATATTGTATGAAACATAACCTAGTCTCCCTACACGCACTATATCGAGGACGTGGTTTATTGTGTGAGATCTGACCTAGTTTCCCAACACGCACTATATCGAGGGCGTGGTATATTGTGTGAGATCTGACCTAGTCTCCCAACACGCACTATATCGAAGGCGTGGTATATTGTGTGAGATCTGACCTAGTCTCCCAACACGCACTATATCGAAGGCTTGGTATATTGTGTGAGATCTGACCTAGTCTCCCAACATGCACTATATCGAGGGCGTGGTATATTGAGTGAGATCTAACCTAGTCTCCCAACATGCACTATATCGAGGGTGTAGTACATTGTATGAAACATAACCTAGTCTCCCTACACGCACTATATCGAGGACGTGGTATATTGTGTGAGATCTGACCTAGTCTCCCAACACGCACTATATCGAGGGTGTAGTATATTGTATGAAACATAACCTAGTCTCCCTACACGCACTATATCGAGGACGTGGTATATTGTGTGAGATATGACCTAGCCTCCCAACACGCACTATATCGAAGGTGTAGTATATTGTATGAAACATAACCTAGTCTCCCTACACGCACTATATCGAGGACGTGGTATATTGTGTGAGATCTGACCTAGTTTCCCAACACGCACTATATCGAGGGCGTGGTATATTGTGTGAGATCTGACATAGTATCCCAACATTCACTATATCTAGGGCGTAGTATATTGTGTGAGATCTGACCTAGTCTCCCTACACGCACTATATCGAGGGCGTGGTATATTGTGTGAGATCTGACCTAGTATCCCAACATGCACTATATCGAGGGCGTGGTATATTGTGTGAGATCTGACCTACTCTCCCAACATGCACTATATCGAGGGCGTGGTATATTGTGTGAGATATGACCTAGTCTCACAACATGCACTATATCGAGGGCGTGGTATAGTGTGTGAGATATGACCAGTCTCCCTACATGCACTATATCGAAGGCATGGTATATTGTGTGAGATCTGACCTAGTCTCCCTACACGTACTATATCGAAGGCGTGGTATATTGTGTGAGATCTGACCTAGTCTCCCTACATGCACTATATCGAGGGCGTGGTATACTGTGTGAGATCAGACCTAGTCTCCCTACATGCACTATATCGAGGGCGTGGTATATTGTGTGAGATCTGACCTACTCTCCCTACATGCTCTATATCGAGGGCGTAGTATATTGTGTGAGATCTCTCCTAGTCTCGCTACATGCACTATATCGAGGGCGTGGTATATTGTGTGAGATATGACCAGTCTCCCTACATGCACTATATCGAAGGCGTGGTATATTGTGTGTGATCTGACCTAGTCTCTCAGCACGTACTGTATCGATGGCGTGGTATATTGTGTGAGATCTGACCTAGTATCCCTACATGCACTATATCGAGAGCGTGGTATATTGTGTGAGATATGACCAGTCTCCCTACATGCACTATATCGAAGGCGTGGTATATTGTGTGAGATCTGACCTAGTCTCCCTACATGCACCATATTGAGGGCGTGGTATTTTGTGTGAGATCTGACCTAATCTCCCTACATGCACTATATTGAGGGCGTGGTATATTGTGTGAGATGACTGAGATCTGACCTAGTCTCCCAACACGCACTATATCGAGGGCGTCGTATATTGTGTGAGATCTGACCTAGTCTCCCAACATGCACTATATCGAGGGCGTGGTATATTGAGATCTGACCTAGTCTCCCAACACGCACTCTATCGAGGGCGTGGTATATTGTGTGAGATCTGACCTAGTCTCACTACACGCACCATATCGAATGCGTGGTATATTGTGTGAGAACTGACCTACTCTCCCTACATGCACTATATCGAGGGCGTGGTATATTGTGTGAGATCTGACCTAGTCTCCCTACATGCACTCTATCGAGGGCGTGGTATATTGTGTGAGATCTGACCTAGTCTCCGTACACGCATTCAATCTAGGGCGTGGTATATTGTGTGAGATCTGACATACTCTCCCTACATGCACTATATCGAGGGCGTGGTATATTGTGTGAGATCTGACCTACTCTCCCTACATGCTCTATATCGAGGGCGTAGTATATTGTGTGAGATCATTCCTAGTCTCGCTACATGCACTATATCGAGGGCGTGGTATATTGTGTGAGATATGACCAGTCTCCCTACATGCACTATATCGAAGGCGTGGTATATTGTGTGTGATCTGACCTAGTCTCTCAGCACGTACTGTATCGAGGGCGTGGTATATTGTGTGAGATCTGACCTAGTATCCCTACATGCACTATATCGAGAGCGTGGTATATTGTGTGAGATATGACCAGTCTCCCTACATGCACTATATCGAAGGCGTGGTATATTGTGTGAGATCTGACCTAGTCTCCCTACATGCACCATATTGAGGGCGTGGTATTTTGTGTGAGATCTGACCTAATCTCCCTACATGCACTATATTGAGGGCGTGGTATATTGTGTGAGATGACTGAGATCTGACCTAGTCTCCCAACACGCACTATATCGAGGGCGTCGTATATTGTGTGAGATCTGACCTAGTCTCCCAACATGCACTATATCGAGGGCGTGGTATTTTGAGATCTGACCTAGTCTCCCAACACGCACTCTATCGAGGGCGTGGTATATTGTGTGAGATCTGACCTAGTCTCACTACACGCACCATATCGAAGGCGTGGTATATTGTGTGAGAACTGACCTACTCTCCCTACATGCACTATATCGAGGGCGTGGTATATTGTGTGAGATCTGACCTAGTCTCCCTACATGCACTCTATCGAGGGCGTGGTATATTGTGTGAGATCTGACCTAGTCTCCGTACACGCATTCAATCGAGGGCGTGGTATATTGTGTGAGATCTGACCTAGTCTATGTACACGCATTCTATCGAGGGCGTGGTATATTGTGTGAGATCTGACCTACTCTCCGTACACGCACTATATCGAAGGCGTGGTATATTGTGTGAGACCTGACCTAGTCTCCCTACATGCTCTATATCGAAGGCGTAATATATTGTATGAAACATAACCTAGTCTCCCTACACGCACTATATCGAGGACGTGGTCTATTGTGTGAGATCTGACCCAGTTTCCCAACACGCACTATATCGAGGGCGTGGTATATTGTGTGAGATCTGAACTAGTCTCCCAACACGCACTATATCGAAGGCGTGGTATATTGTGTGAGATCTGACCTAGTCTCCCAACACGCACTATATCGATGGCGTGGTATATTGTGTGAGATCTGGCCTAGTCTCCCAACATGCACTATATCGAGGGCGTAGTATATTGTGTGAGATCTGACCTAGTCACCAACACGCACTATATCGAAGGCGTGGTATATTGTGTGAGATCTGACATAGTATCCCAACATGCACTATATCGAGGGCGTAGTATATTGTGTGAGATCTGACCTAGTCTCCCTACACGCACTATATCGAGGGCGTGGTATATTGTGTGAGATCTGACCTAGTCTCCCAACATGCACTATATCGAGGGCGTGGTATATTGTGTGAGATCTGACCTACTCTCCGTGGTTTTGTTGTTTGTTTCAACATGCACTATATCGAGGGCGTGGTATATTGTGTGAGATCTGACCTAGTCTCCCACATGCACTATATCGAGGGCGTGGTATATTGTGTGAGATCTGACCTAGTCTCCCTACACGCACTATATCGAAGGCGTGGTATATTGTGTGAGATCTGACCTACTCTCCCTACATGCACTATATCGAGGGCGTGGTATATTGTGTGAGATATGACCAGTCTCCCTACATGCACTATATCGAAGGCGTGGTATATTGTGTGAGATCTGACCTAGTCTCCCTACACGCACTATATCGAAGGCGTGGTATATTGTGTGAGATCTGACCTACTCTCCCTACATGCACTATATCGAGGGCGTGGTATATTGTGTATGAGCTGACCTACTCTCCCTACATGCACTATATCGAGGGCGTGGTATATTGTGTGAGATATGACCAGTCTCCCTACATGCACTATATCGAAGGCGTGGTATATTGTGTGAGATCTGACCTAGTCTCCCAACACGCACTATATCGAGGGCGTGGTATATTGTGTGAGATGTGACCTAGTCTCCCTACATGCACTATATCGAGGGCGTGGTATATTGTGTGAGATCTGACCTACTCTCCCTACATGCTCTATATCGAGGGCGTAATATATTGTGTGAGATCTGACCTAGTCTCGCTACATGCACTATATCGAGGGCGTGGTATATTGTGTGAGATATGACCAGTCTCCCTACATGCACTATATCGAAGGCGTGGTATATTGTGTGTGATCTGACCTAGTCTACCAGCACGCACTATATCGAGGGCGTGGTATAGTGTGTGAGATCTGACCTAGTATCCCTACATGCACTATATCGAGAGCGTGGTATATTGTGTGAGATATGACCAGTCTCCCTACATGCACTATATCGAAGGCGTGGTATATTGTGTGAGATCTGACCTAGTCTCCCAGCACGCACTATATCGAAGGCGTGGTATATTGTATGAGATCTGACCTAGTCTCCCTACACGCACTATATCGAAGGCGTGGTATATTGTGTGAGATCTGACCTAGTCTCCCTACATGCACCATATTGAGGGCGTGGTATATTGTGTGAGATCTGACCTAGTCTCCCTACATGCACTATAGTGAGGGCGTGGAATATTGTGTGAGATGACTGAGACCTGACCTAGTCTCCCAACACGCACTATATCGAGGGCGTCGTATATTGTGTGAGATCTGACCTAGTCTCCCAACATGCACTATATCGAGGGCGTGGTATATTGAGATCTGACCTAGTCTCCCAACACGCACTCTATCGAGGGCGTGGTATATTGTGTGAGATCTGACCTAGTCTCCCTACACGCACCATATCGAAGGCGTGGTATATTGTGTGAGATCTGACCTACTCTCCCTACATGCACTATATCGAGGGCGTGGTATATTGTGTGAGATCTGACCTAGTCTCCCTACATGCACTCTATCGAGGGCGTGGTATATTGTGTGAGATCTGACCTAGTCTCCGTACACGCATTCAATCGAGGGCGTGGTATATTGTGTGAGATCTGACCTACTCTCCGTACACGCACTATATCGAGGGCGTGGTATATTGTGTGAGATCTGACCTAGTCTCTGTACACGCACTCTATCGAGGGCGTGGTATATTGTGTGAGATCTGACCTACTCTCCGTACACGCACTATATCGAGGGCGTGGTATATTGTGTGAGACCTGACCTAGTCTCCCTACATGCACTATATCGAAGGCGTAGTATATTGTATGAAACATAACCTAGTCTCCCTACACGCACTATATCGAGGAGGTGGTATATTGTGTGAGATCTGACCTAGTCTCCCTACACGCACTATATCGAGGACGTGGTATATTGTGTGAGATCTGACCTAGTCTCCCTACATGCATTCTATCGAGGGCGTGGTATATTGTGTGAGATCTGACCTATTCTCCGTACCCGCACTATATCGAGGACGTGGTATATTGTGTGAGTTCTGACCTACTCTCCCTACATGCACTATATCGAAGGTGTAGTATATTGTATGAAACATAACCTAGTCTCCCTACATGCACTATATCGAGGACGTGGTATATTGTATGAAACATAACCTAGTCTCCCGACACGCACTATATCGAGTACGTGGTATAATGTATGAAACATAACCTATTCTCCCTACACGCACTATATCGAGGACGTGGTATATTGTGTGAGATCTGACCTAGTCTCCCTACACGCACTATATCGCAGGCGTGGTATATTGTATGAAACATAACCTAGTCTCCCTACACGCACTATTTCGAGGACGTGGTATATTGTGTGAGATCTGACCTAGTCTCCCAACACGCACTATATCGAGGGTGTAGTATATTCTATGAAACATAACCTAGTCTCCCTACACGCACTATATCGAGGGCGTGGTATATTGTGTGAGATCTGTCCTAGTCTCCCAACATGCACTATATCTAGGGCGTGGTATATTGTGTGAGATCTGACCTAGTCTCCCAACACACACTATATCGAAGGCGTGGTATATTGTGTGAGATCTGACCTAGTCTCCCTACACGCACTATATCGAGGGCGTGTTATATTGTGTGAGATCTGACCTAGTATCCCAACATCCACTATATCGAGGGCGTGGTATATTGTGTGAGATCTGACCTACTCTCCCAACATGCACTATATCGAGGGCGTGGTATATTGTGTGAGATCTGACCTAGTCTCCCAACATGCACTATATCGAGGGCGTGGTATATTGTATGAGATCTGACCTAGTCTCCCTACACGCACTATATCGAAGGCGTGGTATATTGTGTGAGATCTGACCTACTCTCCCTACATGCACTATATCGAGGGCGTGGTATATTGTGTGAGATATGACCAGTCTCCCTACATGCACTATATCGAAGGCGTGGTATATTGTGTGAGATCTGACCTAGTCTCCCTACACGCACTATATCGAAGGCGTGGTATATTGTGTGAGATCTGACCTACTCTCCCTACATGCACTATATCGAGGGCGTGGTATATTGTGTGAGATATGACCAGTCTCCCTACATGCACTATATCGAAGGCGTGGTATATTTGTGAGATCTGACCTAGTCTCCCTACACGCACTATATCGAAGGCGTGGTATATTGTGTGAGATCTGACCTACTCTCCCTACATGCACTATATCGAGGGCGTGGTATATTGTGTGAGATATGACCAGTCTCCCTACATGCACTATATCGAAGGCTTCGTATATTGTGTGAGATCTGACCTAGTCTCCCTACACGCACTATATCGAAGGCGTGGTATATTGTGTGAGATCTGACCTAGTCTCCCTACATGCACTATATCGAGGGCGTGGTATATTGTGTGAGATCTGACCTACTCTCCCTACATGCACTATATCGAGGGCGTGGTATATTGTGTGAGATATGACCTAGTCTCCCTACACGCACTATATCGAAGGCGTGGTATAGTGTGTGAGATCTGACCTACTCTCCCTACATGCACTATATCGAGGGCGTGGTATATTGTGTGCGATCTGACCTACTCTCCCTACATGCACTATATCGAAGGCGTGGTATATTGTGTGAGATCTGACCTAGTCTCCCAACACGGACTATATCGAGGGCGTGGTATATTGTGTGAAATGTGACCTAGTCTCCCTACATGCACTATATCGAGGGCGTGGTATACTGTGTGAGATCTGACCTAGTCTCCCTACATGCACTATATCGAGGGCGTGGTATATTGTGTGAGATCTGACCTACTCTCCCTACATGCACTATATCGAAGGTGTAGTATATTGTATGAAACATAACCTAGTCTCCCTACACGCACTATATCGAGGACGTGGTATATTGTATGAAACATAACCTAGTCTCCCGACACGCACTATATCGAGGACGTGTAATAATGTATGAAACATAACCTATTCTCCCTACATGCACTATATCGAGGACGTGGTATAATGTATGAAACATAACCTAGTCTCCCTACACACACTATATCGAGGACGTGGTATATTGTGTGAGATCTGACCTAGTCTCCCTACACGCACTATATCGCGGGCGTGGTATATTGTATGAAACATAACCTAGTCTCCCTAGACGCACTATATCGAGGACGTGGTATATTGTGTGAGATCTGACCTAGTCTCCCAACACGCACTATATCGAGGGTGTAGTATATTCTATGAAACATAACCTAGTCTCCCTACACGCACTATATCGAGGACGTGGTATATTGTGTGATATCTGACCTAGTCTTGCAACACGCACTATATCGAAGGTGTAGTATATTGTATGAAACATAACCTAGTCTCCCTACACGCACTATATCGAGGGCGTGATATATTGTGTGAGATCTGTCCTAGTCTCCCAACATGCACTATATCTAGGGCGTGGTATATTGTGTGACATCTGACCTAGTCTCCCAACACGCACTATATCGAAGGCGTGGTCTATTGTGTGAGATCTGACCTACTCTCCCAACATGCACTATATCGAGGGCGTGGTATATTGTGTGAGATCTGACCTAGTCTCCCAACATGCACTATATCGAGGGCGTGGTATATTGTGTGAGATCTGACCTAGTCTCCCTACACGCACTATATCGAAGGCGTGGTATATTGTGTGAGATCTGACCTACTCTCCCTACATGCACTATATCGAGAGCGTGGTATATTGTGTGAGATATGACCAGTCTCCCTACATGCACTATATCGAAGGCGTCGTATATTGTGTGAGATCTGACCTAGTCTCCCTACACGCACTATATCGAAGGCGTGGTATATTGTGTGAGATCTGACCTACTCTCCCTACATGCACTATATCTAGGGCGTGGTATATTGTGTGAGATATGACCAGTCTCCCTACATGCACTATATCGAAGGCTTGTTATATTGTGTGAGATCTGACCTAGTCTCCCTACACGCACTATATCGAAGGCGTGGTATATTGTGTGAGATATGACCTAGTCTCCCTACACGCACTATATCGAAGACGTGGTATATTGTGTGAGATCTGACCTACTCTCCCTACATGCACTATATCGAGAGCGTGGTATATTGTGTGAGATATGACCAGTCTCCCTACATGCACTATATCGAAGGCGTCGTATATTGTGTGAGATCTGACCTAGTCTCCCTACACGCACTATATCGAAGGCGTGGTATATTGTGTGAGATCTGACCTACTCTCCCTACATGCACTATATCTAGGGCGTGGTATATTGTGTGAGATATGACCAGTCTCCCTACATGCACTATATCGAAGGCTTGTTATATTGTGTGAGATCTGACCTAGTCTCCCTACACGCACTATATCGAAGGCGTGGTATATTGTGTGAGATCTGACCTACTCTCCCTACATGCACTATATCGAGGGCGTGGTATATTGTGTGAGATCTGACCTAGTCTCCCTACTTGGACTATATCGAGGGCGTGGTATATTGTGTTAGATCTGACCTAGTCTCCGTACACGCACTATATCGAAGACGTGGTATATTGTGTGAGATCTGACCTACTCTCCCTACATGCACTATATCGAGGGCGTGGTATATTGTGTGAGATCTGACCTACTCTCCCTACATGCACTATATCGAAGGCGTGGTATATTGTGTGAGATCTGACCTAGTCTCCCAACACGGACTTTTCGAGGGCGTGGTATATTGTGTGAAATGTGACCTAGTCTCCCTACATGCACTATATCGAGGGCGTGGTATACTGTGTGAGATCTGACCTAGTCTCCCTACATGCACTATATCGAGGGCGTGGTATATTGTGTGAGATCTGACCTACTCTCCCTACATGCACTATATCGAGGGCGTGGTATATTGTGTGAGATCTGACCTAGTCTCCCTACATGCACTATATCGAGGGCGTGGTATATTGTGTGAGATATGACCAGTCTCCCTACATGCACTATATCGAAGGCGTGATATATTATGTGAGATCTGACCTAGTCTCCCTACATGCACTCTATCGAGGGCGTGGTATATTGTATGAGATCTGACCTAGTCTCCCTACATGCACTCTATCGAGGGCGTGGTATATTGTGTGAGATCTGACCTAGTCTCCGTACACGCACTATATCGAGGGCGTGGTATATTGTGTGAGATCTGACCTAGTCTCCCTACACACACTATATCGAAGGCGTGGTATATTGTGTGAGATCTGACCTAGTCTCCCTACATGCACTATATCGAGGGCGTGGTATATTGTGTGAGATCTGACCTAGTCTCCCTACATGCACTATATCGAGGGCGTGGTATATTGTATGAGATCTGACCTAGTCTCCCTACACGCACTATATCGAGGGCGTGGTATATTGTGTGAGATCTGACCTAGTCTCCCTACATGCACTATATCGAGGACGTTGTATATTGTGTGAGATCTGACCTAGTCTCCCTACACACACTATATCGAAGACGTGGTATATTGTATGAAACATAACCTAGTCTCCCTACACGCACTATATCGAAGACGTGGTATATTGTATGAAACATAACCTAGTCTCCCTACACGCACTATATCGAAGACGTGGTATATTGTTTGAAACATAACCTAGTCTCCCTACAAGCACAACCTAGTCTCCCAACACGCACTATATCGAGGGCGTGGTATATTGTATGAGATCTGACCTAGTCTCCCAACACGCACTATATCGAGGGCGTGGTATATTGTATGAGATCTGACCTAGTATCCCAACACGCACTATATCGAAGGCGTGGTATATTGTGTGAGATCTGACCTAGTCTCCCTACACGCACTATATCGAGGGCGTGGTATATTGTATGAAACATAACCTAGTCTCCCAACACGCACTATATCGAGGGCGTGGTATATTGTATGAGATCTGACCTAGTCTCCCTACATGCACTATATCGAAGGCGTGGTATATTGTGTGAGATCTGACCTAGTCTCCCTACATGCACTATATCGAGGGCGTGGTATATTGTGTGAGATCTGACATAGTATCCCAACACGCACTATATCGAGGGCGTGGTATATTGTGTGAGACCTGACCTAGTCTCCCAACACGCACTATATCGAAGGCGTGGTATATTGTGTGAGATCTGACCTACTCTCCCTACATGCACTATATCGAGGGCGTGGTATATTGTGTGAGACCTGACCTAGTCTCCCAACATGCACTATATCGAGGGCGTGGTATATTGTGTGAGATCTGACCTAGTCTCCCAACACGCACTATATCGAAGGCGTGGTATATTTGTGACAATACAAGTAGTGTCAATCATATTGATGGCAAACATATCCCTGTGTATGCGGGATGTAAATCTTCTCACTACATCCTTCATTCGCAATTGATTCCAGTTAATCAAGTGAATCTCATTGAGTGAGGTATTGGCAATGCACGTGCCTAGGATATTGCCATCTCCAGATTAACATACTGTATGGGAAGTAATTTGGCAAGTAAGTCCTCGGGAGAACAACATACATCCAATCATTAAGATATACAGACGACAGGAATAGGTCAAGTACTAACACTATCCATGTGTCAATGGAGAACGGTGAGCAATGTGGTCTGAAAGACAGAAGTATTCAAGTGACATGTCGACGTGTACAATGTATTCAAAGGAGTTGTTATTTCTTGTAACGTCTACACCACACTACAATATACATTACACGACAACATTCAAGTGCCAAAACCTGTTTTAATATTCTACAAAGACGTTATTTTTACCTGTGTACATAATGCTTCAATTTTTCTTAATAATCCAATGTATTTTTAATACCAATTCTGATCTGATCAAAGTTGATATTTGCTTTTTCAAAACATTTTTTTAATATGCACAATAGTGCTCTTATACAATCATCAGCATTTTATGATATCATTTTGATTGTAAGCTTATTTTAGGTTAGATTAGCGTAGGCTATTAAGATTTATCATGTGTTGTTTACAAATACATGTATGTATATACATGTGTTATATCATACTATATTATTACAACTGCATAATGTGATGTGTTTTATACTTTGATAAATACCGTCTCTTCTAACTCATTTATGAGTGGCAATGTACTATACCATGTATTATTTTAATGTTGTTTTGTTATTGTTGTACATTTATGAGTCATAAATAAATAAATAAACAAAAAATTCAATAGATTAATCGACTGTGCTCAGTTCCTCTTTTCCACCCCTCGTGGTAATGGATTCAATTAGGACAGAGGTCTCTCTCGATATTAATCTTTCGTTTCTAGAGTTGCATAATTTGTAGGAATTACTATATGCAAACATTACTGTTTAAGTGCGAATATAAGAAATAATATATAATAATTAAATGATATATAAATTAATTACATTTGAATATAATGTCATGCATGCATATCATACATGCAGAACTAATATGAACATGAATATAAATATATATCAGAAATATGTATAAAAAATGGAACCAGAGGAGACTCTGGAATGTGTCTCTATCTGTAGCATTGCACTCTCCCCCACAATTTAAAATGACTAATCTCTTCATGAAGCGTCGCTCATATGGCCAACCGGTAGCGACGTTAAATAAACGTAAAGCACACATACCAATGTTAAATACTAACTCGATTGGATTTTTCATATATGTGGCAATGCTGTACTTGTTCTCATATATAGGAAATATATACGGGGCTGAATGGTTTCACCAAAAGAAGTAACCAAACAGCAATGACAACGAGTTGGTACAGCTATATGCTATTGGATACATGTATATAATTTGGATTTATAGAGTTAACATTTTATACTTATATATAGAAGCAATAAATAGGCAAATTTAGTATCAAAATGTGATAAAAAATGTATTGGCTACACGATGTTGTACTTTTAATTGCAATTTGATAATTATCAGAACACTGTTTTACGTGTGAATATAAGTATATAATTTTCCCTCTAACCAAGTGCACACTTTCTTTTTCGTGTGAGTATATGTAACTTATACGTTACCACCTCTTTCTACAGTGTATATTCGTGTATCTATGCTAATTAGTTTGATAGTCTCATGCAAGTACACACTTTCTTTTTCGTGTGAGTATATGTAACTTATACGTTACCACCTCTTACTACAGTGTATATTCATGTATCTATGCTAATTAGTTTGATAGTCTCATGCAAGTGCACACTTTCTTTTTCGTGTGAGTATATATAAATTATACGTTACCACCTCTTTCTACAGTGTATATTCATGTATCTATGCTAATTAGTTTGATAGTCTCATGCAAGTGCACACTTTCTTTTTCGTGTGAGTATTTGTAACTTATGCATTACCACCTCTTTCTACAGTGTATATTCGTGTATCTATGCTAATTAGTTTGATAGTCTCATGATGTATTTCCCTTCATGCAACGTTGTGTGCTTATTTATCAAAACCTGTTTGCAAATTATTCAAATATTCTTCTTTGGACGGCCAGTTGACTGGTGTTGTCAGAACTTGTTGCCGTGGAATATCTTTACACTTTATTGAATTTAAGTACAATGTGATACACATGCATCTAGGTAATTATATTTAATCTCGTTGTCGTAAACTAAACACACCGAATAATGCAAGAGGACATAGAAAACACACACTTCGAATAAGTGTGTTTTTACATGAAAAACAATAACTATATAAATACATAGTTTTAAACATTGTGGAATATTTTTAGTTGTTCAGTTTGTGTTTTGTTATAAAGATGTGATATATCCTTCGTATTTCGTTTTCATGTAATAATGTGTATATGCGTGCGTGTGGATCGAACGGGGGATCGAACCTGCGATCCCTAGATTACCAGTCCCGCGTGTTAACTAACCACTGGACTACAGATCAATATGTGCACAGAATTACCCTTGAAACGTGACGATGTCAGGAAAAGGTCACCCACCCACTCTCCTGATGCCAAAAACGTACGAAAGATTGAGAATTGGTTAATTTAAAGAATACTAACAACTTACGTTCAAATGTCTTGTCTGCCCAAAACTTTCTTGTTTTGGGAAAC
>CM026404.1:81726413-81744476 GCA_014843695.1 Archivesica marissinica
CTATTCTCGTGGAGAGAAGACTACTGGCGAAATGTGATTGTTTCTTTCTCTATTCTCGTGGAGAGAATACTACTGGCGAAATGTGATTGTTTCTTTCTCTATTCTCGTGGAGAGAAGACTTCTGGCGAAATGTGATTGTTTCTTTCTCTATTCTCGTGGAGAGAAAACTACTGGCGAAATGTGATTGTTTCTTTCTCTATTCTCGTGGAGAGAAGACTACTGGCGAAATGTGATTGTTTCTTTTTCTATTCTCGTGGAGAGAAGACTACTGGCGAAATGTGGTTGTTTCTTTCTCTATTCTCGTGGAGAGAAGACTACTGGCGAAATGTGATTGTTTCTTTCTCTATTCTCGTGGAGAGAAGACTACTGGCGAAATGTGATTGTTTCTTTCTCTATTCTCGTGGAGAGAATACTACTGGCGAAATGTGATTGTTTCTTTCTCTATTCTCGTGGAGAGAAGACTTCTGGCGAAATGTGATTGTTTCTTTCTCTATTCTCGTGGAGAGAAAACTACTGGCGAAATGTGATTGTTTCTTTCTCTATTCTCGTGGAGAGAAGACTACTGGCGAAATGTGATTGTTTCTTTTTCTATTCTCGTGGAGAGAAGACTACTGGCGAAATGTGATTGTTTCTTTCTCTATTCTCGTGGAGAGAAGACTACTGGCGAAATGTGATTGTTTCTTTCTCTATTCTCGTGGAGAGAAGACTACTGGCGAAATGTGATTGTTTCTTTCTCTATTCTCGTGGAGAGAAGACTACTGGCGAAATGTGATTGTTCTTTCTCTATTCTCGTGGAGAGAAGACTACTGGCGAAATGTGATTGTTTCTTTCTCTATTCTCGTGGAGAGAAGACTACTGGCGAAATGTGATTGTTTCTTTCTCTATTCTCGTGGAGAGAAGACTACTGGCGAAATGTGATTGTTTCTTTCTCTATTCTCGTGGAGAGAAGACTACTGGCGAAATGTGATTGTTTCTTTCTCTATTCTCGTGGAGAGTAGACTACTGGCGAAATGTGATTGTTTCTTTCTCTATTCTCGTGGAGAGAATACTACAGGCAAAATGTGATTGTTTCTTTCTCTATTCTCGTGGAGAGTAGACTACTGGCGAAATGTGATTGTTTCCTTTTCTATTCTCGTGGAGAGAAGACTACTGGCGAAATGTGATTGTTTCTTTCTCTATTCTCGTGGAGAGTAGACTACTGGCGAAATGTGATTGTTTCTTTCTCTATTCTCGTGGAGAGTAGACTACTGGCGAAATGTGATTGTTTCTTTCTCTATTCTCGTGGGAGAAGACTACTGGCGAAATGTGATTGTTTCTTTCTCTATTCTCGTGGAGAGTAGACTACTGGCGAAATGTGATTGTTTCTTTCTCTATTCTCGTGGAGAGAAGACTACTGGCGAAATGTGATTGTTTCTTTCTCTATTCTCGTGGAGAGAAGACTACTGGTGTGATTGTTTCTTTCTCTATTCTCGTGGAGAGAAGACTACTGGCGAAATGTGATTGTTTCTTTCTCTATTCTCGTGGAGAGCAGACTACTGGCGAAATGTGATTGTTTCTTTCTCTATTCTCGTGGAGAGAAGACTACTGGCGAAATGTGATTGTTTCTTTCTCTATTCTCGTGGAGAGAAGACTACTGGCGAAATGTGATTATTTCTTTCTCTATTCTCATGGAGAGAAGACTACTGGCGAAATGTGATTGTTTGTTTCTCTATTCTCGTGGAGAGAAGACTACTGGCGAAATGTGATTGTTTCTTTCTCTATTCTCGTGGAGAGAAGACTACTGGCGAAATATGATTGTTTCTTTCTCTATTCTCGTGGATAGAAGACTACTGGCGAAATGTGATTGTTTCTTTCTCTATTCTCGTGGAGAGAAGACTACTGGCGAAATGTGATTGTTTCTTTCTCTATTCTCGTGGAGAGAATACTACTGGCGAAATGTGATTGTTTCTTTCTCTATTCTCGTGGAGAGAAGAGTTCTGGCGAAATGTGATTGTTTCTTTCTCTATTCTCGTGGAGAGAAAACTACTGGCGAAATGTGATTGTTTCTTTCTCTATTCTCGTGGAGAGAAGACTACTGGCGAAATGTGATTGTTTCTTTTTCTATTCTCGTGGAGAGAAGACTACTGGCGAAATGTGGTTGTTTCTTTCTCTATTCTCGTGGAGAGAAGACTACTGGCGAAATGTGATTGTTTCTTTCTCTATTCTCGTGGAGAGAAGACTACTGGCGAAATGTGATTGTTTCTTTCTCTATTCTCGTGGAGAGAAGACTACTGCCGAAATGTGATTGTTTCTTTCTCTATTCTCGTGGAGAGAATACTACTGGCGAAATGTGATTGTTTCTTTCTCTATTCTCGTGGAGAGAAGACTACTGGCGAAATGTGATTGTTTCTTTCTCTATTCTCGTGGAGAGAAGACTACTGGCGAAATGTGATTGTTTCTTTCTCTATTCTCGTGGAGAGAAGACTACTGGCGAAATGTGATTGTTTCTTTCTCTATTCTCGTGGAGAGAAGACTACTGGCGAAATGTGATTGTTTCCTACAGACTGGACATTATTGATAATGCAATAAAAAATATAGGCCGGGA
The DNA here is from genome assembly GCA_014843695.1 of Archivesica marissinica. Classification (NCBI taxonomy): domain Eukaryota; kingdom Metazoa; phylum Mollusca; class Bivalvia; order Venerida; family Vesicomyidae; genus Archivesica; species Archivesica marissinica. Next base: position 81,728,998 of record CM026404.1, read on the forward strand.
AAACGGAAGCTTTATCTAATAATCTGATGGCCATATGATGCAAATAACCATGATATCTCATTTACTTGTAACACAAGAACGTTATGAAAAGTACATATTGTAATAATACTCGTGCACTCTATGAACAATACATAACAATGCTTTCCTACAATATACAATGTGTAATAGGCCTGCAAGCCACATGTCTCTATGACATGGCTCTACATTGTGTCTGTATACGTAAAGACGGAATGTACCGTGCTTAAATCTTTAAAATAAACCATTTTTAGTGAGTTGCGTCAGACTTGACGTCATTTTATTAGCATTTGTTGTAGTTTGTGACGTCATATACTCACTCTAAATATTTAGCACCACCTGTTTTTGCACTTGTTTGATATCCTGGTATTCAACGGTTAAAATCGAAATCATGTGTTTTACGCTTATTTATCGTCGCTACCGGTTGCCCATATGAGCGACGCCTCCTGAAGAGATTAGTCATTTTAGATTTTGGAGGATAGTGCATGATACAGACAGACACCCATTCCAGAGTATCCTCTGGTTCTTTTACGTGCACGATGTAAACCACCGACACGAGACCTCGGTTTAACGTCCCATCTGAAAGACTGTTAATTTTATTAGGGTCAGACGGGGGATCGAACCTGCGATCCCTGGATTATCGAAATTATATTTTTATTAGCGCTATATATAGTCGAATAAAACATAGTGCGTCGTTCTGAGTGCCGGAATTAAACCACTTAGGCCTACGTCCTGCGTGGTTGGTTTTATGGTTTTATTGAATGCTTCAGATTACCTAACCATGTTTTAATTCACCAACAAAACTTAAAGACAAATATCATTTCTCAAATAAAATCGTGAAATCTTTTTTTGTGTATCATTTTCTAAAAAGCATGTAACGATGTTGACGATATATGATATTGCATTAATACCAATTTGCATGGAATTCTCATAGAATATATGCATTTATTTGGGAATGTGTCGAAATAATTGTCTTAGATTGAAACTGATACGCCAGCTTTTAGTAGACAGAAAACTGGTGTAACATGGGAATAGTAGTGCGTTTTGTCTCTCCAGCTATAGCTCTAGAACATAGGAAATTTAAAAGTTAGCAGAAACCTTCCCTAAAAAACATTTCAATTCACAATTGATCTTATGTTGTCACTGACCAGATATTCCGTCCGTGCCACGCACTATACTATACGAAGTATCCGTATCAACTGTACATATATGAACTTTTATTAGTCGGTCCTGATAACTGCCTGTGGAAGGAATGGACAAACAACACATATCCAGATCAGCCGCGGTGTAACGCCGCGTCTGATCATGATCTATGGTGTTTGCTGTTAAGCAACTGTTATTATACATGTAAATGATAAATGCAATACATTATGATTAAACTAAGCCAGCAAACACTTTATAGCCTGACCAGACGACACATGCTGTTCGATCCCCCGACTGACCCTAATAAAATTAACAGTCTTTCAGATGGGACTTTGAACCGAGGTCTCGTATCGGTGCTTTACACAAGAATTTCCAGTTGGCATTAATGCAACAAACTTAAAATGACTAATATGATTCCAATAGTATGTGTTTATATATTTTATACGAAGATCTTTTAACATAGTGCATTCAAGTACAAAATGATATTCATCTTCTAAAACGCTACATGGACATGAACTACAGGAACGCGTACAGGGTTTTCTCAATCTTCCAGATTCAACAGTTAATATATTATATGACAATCTAAAACGTGGTAACGCAAGTCTGTATTTGAGGATGGTGATGGCATCTAAATAATTGAAAATAACGATATTTTGTTCTATAAAATAATGCTCTTATCGAATGGTCAAGACGATTATTATAATCGATCAACCATAAAACACGTAGTCTCTGCTTTAGGAGTGTAAGGATTCCTTGCGCTCAACACATTCAGCTAGCTTCACATTTCCGAAACCATTTCACAGCCAGTTTATTTTTATTTACACCTTTTGTTTATCAGTTTATCTTGTTTCAAAATAAACCGTCTGTCTCCACTATGGAGTCAGACATATTCATTCCTAAAAAAAACTGTTTTAGTATTTTACAACGACGTACGTCTTATCTTTGTAAATAATGCCTAGTGGGTGTTTTATATGTCGTCTTCACATTTTATTACAACTGAAAAGCATTTGCTAATTAGGCTAATCCCAATCTGATTGGAATTGGTATTTGATCTTTTAAAACATTTTTTAGGTTGCGCAGTAGTGCTTATTTTGCTTTCAGTATTTTTCATTCAGTATTTTTCATTCCATTACATCTTAATAAGATTTTAAATTTCAATTAGCTATTGCTTTTCAGCTTTATATCACACACGTAGTTATCACATGTACATGTATATACAATAGTAGTGCAATATGTTATAGATGAATGGTGTATATATACATAGTCTGTAACTCTGAATTGACTGGCAATGTACTTTTTAATATGTAAACTATATTCTATGTTTGTTATATGCTGTACATTGATGAGACTGAATTAAAGAATAAAATAAAATATTCCTATTCAATGGTTTGTGTTCCTTTACAATGGTTGTGGATGTTTGGAAGGACGGGTCATTCTAGAAACAACTAATTGGAGGTAGGCCTTACCTTTGTTTATTACATAAATGAACTTCGACACATATGTGATGTTGGAGGAAGTATCAAAACGCAATTTACAACAGTATAATGTCAATTTGTTTATAATTTCTACACTGCTTTAAGTATAGTAACTACTGTTCGCACAGGGTGTCAGTATATGCGCTCAGACGGACACCGGGTTTTAGCGAGGAGGTCATTTTCCATAACGCATAACGCGCACTACAGAAGCCTGATGTTGACCAATCACAGTCGTCCTTGTCACGTGTGTGGCTTCATCCGGGAACTTCGCCATCTTTTTTCTTGGAGGCAGAATTTTTCTATCTAAAATCTTCATGAATTCTGAACATACCTTGTATCATTAATTATTATTTCCAGTTTTACCCTTTCCGCCCCAACCATCCTCCTCTTTTGGTACCCAGTGCCAACTACTTACGTGTGTGTTTATAAACCACTTCATGTGTATACACTATTGTTACGGTGAATTCAATTACACCTAGTGTGGTGGATTTATGTCCAACTTTATGTATTTTGAACATTGTTACGGTGCGGTTCAAAATCGTGCCATGCGGTTCCTTCTAGGAGTTGGCAAATACACTCCAAACGCAGCCGTTGCCGGTGAAATGGCTTGGTTACCGCCATATGTTCGTCAGTTAAAATCAATTGCCCGTCTTTGGTCTCGTATATCTCATATGAATTCGAACAGAATCAATCGAGGAACAGCAGTCTGGGCAAACTCCTTAGCAAACATGAAATGTCGCAATTGGTTTTATAATGTTCGAAAAACACTTACCGAAGTTGAATTATATCAATATTGTAGTCTGGATAATGTCATACCTAAACATACTATTGTTTCGAAGGTTGAAAATGTATTTATGTCTAAATATAAACTGGAATGGCTTCAGTCGATCAGTATACCAGATAGTACTTCAGGGAGAGGTAGGAATAAGCTAAGGACTTACTGTACATTTAAACAACACTATTTAACTGAAAACTATTGTAAAATTATTATGTCTAGATCGCATCGGGCTGCATTTAGTAAATTTAGATGTGGCGTAGCACCTATAAGGCTTGAAACTGGCAGATACGAAAACTTACCAGTAGAAGACAGAACATGTACATTCTGTAACACAATTGAAGATGAGTCACATGTTATCCTTGAATGTAACCTTTATGATGATTTAAGAAACATATTATTTGATAAAGCTCAACTTATACAACCTGGTTTTGTTAATATGTCTAGTCAAGAACAACTTAAGTTCATATTCACAAATGCACCCATTATTAGATTAGCTGCCAAAACCTGTTTTAGTATTTTACAACGACGTACCTCTTATCTATGTAAATAATGTATATTGAGTGTTTTATATGTCGTCTTCACATTTTATTACAACTGAAAAGCATATGCTAATTAGGCTAATCCCAATCTAATTGGAATTGGTATTTGATCTTTTAAAACATTTTTTAGTTTGCGCAGTAGTGCTTATTTTGCGTTCAGTATTTTTCATTCCATTACATCTTAATAAGATTTTAAATTTCAATTAGCGACTGCTTTTCAGCTTTATCTCACACATGTAGTTATCACATGTACATGTTATAGATGAATGATGTATATATGCATAGTCTCTTGTAACTCTGAATTGAGTGGCAATGTACTTTTTAATATGTAAACTATATTCTATGTTTGTTATATGCTGTACATTGATGAGACTGAAATAAAGAATAAAATAAATATTCATTTAAATCTTTTGTTTATCTTGTTTCAAAATAAACCGTCTATCTCCACTATGGAGTCAGACATATTCATTCCTATTCAATTGTTTGTGTTCCTTTACAATGGTTGTGGATGATTGGAATGACGGGTCATTCTAGAAATAACTAATTGGAGGTAGACCTGAACATAGATTATTACATAAATGAACTTCGAGACATATGTGATGTTGGAGGAAGCATAAAATAATGCTCTTGTCGAATGTTCAAGACTATTATTAAAATCGATCAACCTTAATCACGTGTTCTCTGCTTTAGCAGTGTATCCTGACGCTCAACACATTAAGATTGCCTCACATTTTCAAAACAAAGTTTAGTAAGTACCAACTTAACATTTGACAGCCAATTTTTTATTTGGGTTAGTTTCAACATCATTCTGTAAAGCCTAACGTTAATTTAGAATATGCTGCAGACCGAGATATTGTAAGAAGCGCGTGCTTTTCATTTTTCAATGCTGTAAATTTTCGTTAACAGTGCAAACAATAGTACACAGGATCGATTGAACAGTTGTACGCATTAATCTAGCTAGTAAACAGGTGAATACTATCAAAATAACATCTATTTTATGTCATAGCACACGGCTTGTGTAGAAATTAATAAAACACTTATTAAGACAGATTTACGAGGCCGCCCTCTTTACGGTTGTCTGATTAGCGATTTATTTTAACAACGATTGCGAAGCAAGTTCTAACAACTTATATTAATCCCTCTCGTTGGCGCGGATGAAAACGTAAGTGTGGTCATTCGCGTTGGAGGAAACCGGAGTACCCGGAGAAAACCCACCTGTCCGATCTGGCGACCACCGTACCATCTCACATACTTCCTGGTCCGAGGATCGAACCCGGATTGCATTGGTGAGAAGCGAGAGCGCTAACTAGTATTTATATTCCATATAAAGTTGGATGGAAACTATTAACCCACGATTCATTCCTTAAATAACGTCGATGCAGAGGGTTACTTCCTACTGCACGGGAATTACGTGTGCTGAATATAAATACTGCACGGGAATTACGTGTGCACAGGAACTTGGAATACTGGTGAAGTAGTGTCGGCAATGGGAGGGCACTAGCGAATGTTGTTAAAACGTGCTCAACCCATTTGCACCTATATTATTATTCTCAGTATCCAAGTATAAACATAACACCATTGTTATATTATTGTGTGTGTACATTTATTTGGTTTATATTTGTAATTGTATTGTATATATACAAAAACATGATTAAACTAAACTAATCAGTGTCACTAGTAATAACATAGCTGTTGAATGTTGTATATACGTAAATAGGCACAATGTAGTTCCAATAACTAATATAGTTAATTTTTAGTTTTGGTAAAAATGCATTTTCATGACAGGCAGTGTATAGTTTTTGTGTATTTTGAGAAATTATGTGACTTGAGAAGACTTCAGACTAGTTGATGTGTAGAAATGATGTGGTATAAGAATTCAGGCCATTGCAAAATGAAGGTTGGTATACTGTATTATTTGGCGGAGGAATACAGTGTGTAAACGCAGTGACGTTATTCACAGGTGAGCACTGGATATGGAAAACATTATAATTTTATAGATATTTATAATTAAGAGTTTTGCACTTTTACAGTGTCATTTGAATAACTTTTCACAGTGGATGTGGTATCAGAATAAATGAAAGATTGGAAATATAAATGAACAGATTGTATGATTTTACTTTTTACTGTGTATTTAATAGGCAATTTATTTGTTGTTTTACAACCTTTGAATGAACATTTTCAATTAAGACATCGCAATACAGTTACTTCAGATATGACATTGAGATATGCTTCCAATATTGATCTCTATATCCCAAGACCTAGATGTGAAATGTACAAGAACTCTTTAGAATACTCTGGTCCAAAGATATGGAATTGTCTACCATTGGAAATTAAGACGTCCAGATCTTTAAATATATTCAAGACAAAATGTAAATTATGAATACAACAACGTTTTAATCGGTAGACATTAGAAAGTTATATATATAATGATTGTCATTCAATATGATTTTGTCGTGTTGTATTTCGATAACATTTCCTGATTTGTTTAAGTTACACTGGACAACATTATACAACATTATACATGTATATTGCATTGCGTATCTGTGTAATGTGGTTATAATTTTGTGTATGTACATTAATGCTATAGTGGTAAGAAATTTAAGAGGGCCCTAAGGAAGATTAGGTCAGAACTAATTAGGTCACCCTCTATTAATAAAGAAATATATCTATCGAACATGTTCATTTCGTAACATAACATAGTCTTTGTAGTGTGTGTATATATTTTAAAAAATGTTACAATGAAATACTGCCATAAGAGACCAACTCTGTATCAGTATATTGTATATTCACACACGAGTTACATACGAGCAGACGTATGGGCAATAAATGTCTATTCATTGTCAATTATACGAGGATGTGTGAAACAGGCCATATTGCCTTCTAGAAATACAATTCCGGCCAAACGCAAATTAATTCTTCTCTGGAACCTTATCTAAAAACCATTCGTACAAGAGCGTGACATATCTCGAAAAGCCAGACAATTGCACTCACTAATACAAACGCGTGTCAAGCAACACACAGTATATCGACAGACACTAAATGGAATATATATATCATATCTCTAGTACACGTCATTTCCGTGACCTACTCAGTTACTGATGACGTCATTATAATAAGAAATAGGCTCTACTTATCAACGGGAAATGTTGTTAATATTGTCAAAAGTTGTAGCCCAATCCTTTTTCACTTTGAAAATGTAATATATCTGTATATGGAGATTATCAGGATATACGTATGTTAGAATTTTGACAGTAATGATATAGTGATATGTGATTGGACATTGTGTTATCCTCATTGTGAAATATTTGCAATACAATATTATTAAATTAGTTCAACGGTGAAAGCCAAAAAAATGGGTTGAAGTCAAAATTAATTACTGAAATAGACATTATAAAACGAATATGACTACATACCCGCGATACCCGTGAATGGTTTGCCATCTAGAATACTACGATATTTGTTTGTTTCGGTATATAATCGAATTATATTTCAACGAATGTGCATTAAAAGCATTATTTTCTTTTATGCTTTCCAATGAAAGACATTATTTTCTTTTATGCTTTCCAATGAAAGACATTATTTTCTTTTATGCTTTCCAATGAAAGACATTATTTTCTTTTATGCTTTCCAATGAAAGACATTATTTTCTTTTATGCTTTCCAATGAAAGACATATTTTTCTCAGTGAAAGAAAACTCCATCTTACACCACTTTGAATCAGTGAAAGATGGCATTTTCTCTGCCACCGGTTGCGTTTCGTATTCCTGCACGGTTAGATGTATCTTAGCTATTTACTGACTATCATGAAGAGTTAATTATAAAGTAATATATTCTAATGAATGTGTTGTGTCTGTAGTTTTTAATGTTGACAGCACACAGAGACTATCTTATACAGGAACTATTTATTATTACGGACGTTCACACTAACATAAGTGGTTGTGCGGTTGTGTCATGTAGTGCAATAAGGCTCAAGAAGACAGGGTAGTTCAAATGAAACAAATTTAAAAACAATATTATATTAGCCAAAGTCATTGGAAATCATTATAAAAGAGGTATTGTGTTTATTAGTGTCAGATCAGCCTGGTCAGTCATTTAAATATATTTTAATACCGAGATCATTAATTGGGCCGTATTGAGTTTCTAGTAGTATCAATGTCATTTTGCCAGAAGTAAATAAGTGAAAATTCGACAGACTGCCACCAGGCTTGTCCCATCCATGTACATCACATACAATATATACATATATAATTAAATACTAACAACAGTACATGGTTATTCATCAGAGAATTACAAGAGACTATATCACATTAAGAATACCACATGATTATATTGTTGTTGTTTCGTTTGGGGGGTATAGTACTTAATGCACCAACCTCCGTAAGAAACTGCCAACTTTTTCATATAAAGAGACACGGTCTGAGCGGGGCTCGAACTCGTGACAATCAGTGATGGTAGGTTACAGTGGTATACAAGTTAGCGACCGTAACCAATCGACAACTGAGGGGGAGTGGATTTCATTTTCCGGCAGGGGACTATTCTGTAGTACTTATATCTTACTTAAAACACACACTTATATAACAAGATCCTACTAATTAAAAGTGTTAATTTCGTACATTTTACGCGTAGGAATTAATATAATTCTCTGGCCGTTTGACAGCAGTCGAATATTAATAATAATGAATCAAGTACAAAGGTATGACGTCACGACAGTGTTTTAAGATACTAAACGGTCACTTTTTTCTTATAGATGGGCACATGTTTGATTTCAATGATTTGCATGCCCACTCATTTACTCTATGCTTTGCAGTATAATTTCATGTTCCACTAAGCTTTGCTCTAGCTAGATGTAAACATTATATGTGTCAAAGTCCTTCTGAAATCAGTGTAGACGTAAACGTATACATCTTTGCGACGTCGCGTTTTTAAATCATGTGATTGCTATTCAACATCCATCATCCTGCTCAGATAACTGACAGCGTTAATTGTGTTTCTGTACAACTTACTGACTAGCAATCACGACTACAACAATATTATGGCAAAACGACCCAGGAATATGATAAGCATGCAATATTGACATTAGACAAACCAAATAAATATTGTCTTAGTTTTGTTCTGTTTATGTTTGGGTATAATGTCTCACAAACATCTTAGGTCATATGGCGGTCAGTCGGCGACTTTCCAGATCATTTTCGTGATGTCATATCTATGTACTTGCAGACCATTATTGCTAAAATTGGACTGCTTTCTAAGGACTATAGTATTATATTAACTGTTATGCGTCAATGTTCGAAATTAACAACAAACAACAACAAACATGTTTTATTTTTATTGCAAAATCGGCAATAACCTTGTCTTCGGCAATACAATATACATACATAAAACATACATACACACATACATGGCATGAGAAATAAAATGTAATATACACAAATTAACCGATAATCTGCAGGTCAAGTTCCTCGCACCAACGAAACCCCGGTGAGATTCAAAGGATGCCTTTAAATTGTCATTGTCAAGCGCTGTCAATTCCAGTGTCGTGTAAGGTTGCTGAATCCCGGATAGTTGACATATGCATTACACTACTGTATGACTGGAATGTTCGCCGTACTAGATATTCACAAGAAATTCGCCAAGTTTGTTTCACTGGGATAATGTCGATGTACTTAGGTGATGGTTCCTTTGTTTAATAACGTTGTTTGGCTCTTTCCGTGGCCATGTGACCATATGTATGTCGGACTCAATCGAATAACGGGTCTTGATTTAAACAGTATTTATTGCAAGACATATATCACATATAACATACAACGACATACATAATGCAAATGACCGAGTAGGAAGCTAAAGCTAGCTTATATAAAAACGTTTCCCTTGAATAACGGATCGTGCTGTGAACACACGAAGCACCCCCTTAGACAATGGATTGTGCAGACTTGTACATTTCTTTGAAAAGGTCAAAGACTAATACTACATATATTATATCTTATAAACTGCGTTATGTACATGTTTTCTCCATTAAGTAAGTTATTTACATTATGTTCTGTTCAAATCTATTCTAAGAGGAGGGTCAATCACTAATGTTGTTAGAACTTGTGGCCCAACCCATTTGCTAATTATGTATTTGTAATTTGATTGTAACAGTTACATACATGTACAATCTGCATCCGTTATGTCGAATTCCGTCGGCCCGAACTAAATACTTCGACATAACCGACGTTTGACTTAACGACATTCTATATAAACGGAGCCAGTTATATGTAAAATGATAGTGTCGGAACCGGGACTTTGATCCGACTTCGAGATAACCGGATAATTCGACATAACCGAATTTGACATAACGGATGTAGACTGTATAATATATTCTGAAGTTTATTATCTGTGTTGCTCTCCATCCCTCCCCTATTTCCCTCTCTCTCTCTCTCTCTCTCTCTCTACGACTCTCTCTCTCTCTCTCTCTCCGACTCTCTCTCTCCGACTCTCTCTCTCTCTCCGACTCTCCGACTCTCTCTCCTCTCTACGACTCTCTCTCTCTCTCTACGACTCTCTCTCCTCACTCCTCTCTCCTCCGACTCTCTCTCTCTCTATACGACTCTCTCTCTCCGACTCTCTCTCCTCTCTTATCCTCCGTCTCTCCTACTCTCTCTCTCTCTCTCTCCTCTCGCTCTCACTCTCCATCTCTCTCTCTCTCTCTCTCTACGACTCTCTCTCGACTCTCTCTCCTCCTCCTCTCTCTCTCTCTCTCTACGACTCTCTCTCTCTTACGACTCTCTCTCTCTCTCCGATCCTCCTCTCTCCTCTCTCTACGACTCTCTCTCTCTACGCTCTCTCTCTACGACTCTCTCATCCTCTTCTCTCTTCTACGACTCTCTCTCCTAACGCTCTCTCTCTCTCTACTCTCTTCTCTCTCTCTAGACTCTCTTCCTCTCTCTCTACGACTCTCTCTCTCTCCTCTTCTCTCTCCTACGACTCTCTCTCTCTCTCTCTCGACTCTCTTCTCTCTCTCTCTCTACGACTCTCTCTCTCTACGACTCTCTCTACTACTCTCTCTCTCTACGACTCTCCTCTCTCTCTACGACTCCTCTCTACGACTCTCTCCTACTCTACGACTCTCTCCGACTCTCTCTCCTCTCTCTATCTACCTGACTCTCTTCTCTCTCTCACGACTCTCTCTACGACTCTCTCTCTCATCTCTACGACTCTCTCTCTCTTCTACGACTCTCTCTCTCTCTCTCTCTCTCCTCTCTCTCTCCTCTCTCTCTCTCTCTCTCTACGACTCTCTCTCTCTCTCTACGATTTCTCCGCGACAACATTCGACATGCTAATCTAAAGGATATATGCCGAAAACGTTTACATATTTGATCCTTTGAGGATTATATCTTTCTTAAAACATACACTATAGAAACGCCCACATATATCCAAACTCGCACAGGTATGTTTAACTTGTAGTGATATTTCTTGGCACCGTATATTATGTGGATGTCTGTGCAGTAACTAATTTATATTTCCCCACAATATTTATCGTTCAGTAAAACAGATGTATACCTTCCCAAAATTACATTTGCTCATTCAATTAATATATGTTCATCTAAGATATAAGTCATATTTAAAGGAACTACAAACTGACTTAGTTTTCTTAACTCATTGTACTGATTAATATAATATTAATATAATGTTAGTGCATCGTAAGCCCATGAGATTTGTTGTTGTTATGTATTGATTGTATTTACAGATTACACTTTTTTTCTATTCATCTATCTATCTATCTATACCGATTCTTGACACAAGTGACTTCAACGTCATACGCAACACATTTTAATCGCTTGAGATTAAAACTAGTTATGTCACACAAAGTGCATCATACTCTGCCGTGACGTCACACCTTTATATGGACGGATCTGTTATCCAGTGGTTAACACGTTGGACTCGTAATCCAGGGATCGCAGACTCGATCCACCGTCTGACCCTAATACAATTAGCAGTCTTTCAGATGGTACTTTAAAGCGAGGTCTCGTGTTGGTGATTTATACCGTGAGCGTAAAAGAACCAGAGGAGACTCTGGAATGGGTCTCTATCTGTATCATTGCACTATCCTTCAAAACTCTAAAATGACTAATGTCTTCAGGAGGCGTCACTCATATGGGCAACCGTTAGCGATAATATATAAACGTAAAACACACACAAGTAAAATATTCCAGGTCTCTCCTCCATAACGTGCACGTCGTGACATAGACAACTCACCGTAGGAATATGGATCAAGTACTTCGCTGACGGAAGCCACGCTATCGTGTGTGTGTTTTACGTTTATTTATCGTCGCTACCGGTTGCCCATATGAGCGACGCCTCCTGAAGAGATTAGTCATTTTAGATTTTTGGAGGATAGTGAAATGATACAGACAGAGACCCATTCCAGAGTCTCCTCTGGTTCTTTTGCGTGCACGGTGTACAGCACCGACACGAGACCTCGGTTTAACGTCCCATCTGAAAGAGTGTTAATTTTATTAGGGTCAGCTATCGGACCGATGTAGCACTTTAAATCATACGTATCCAATTGCCGTCAATTAGTACAAATTAACAACTCTATGTCAAGCAACGAAAATAGGATAACATGCGGTGCGACCTAGGAGTCAATATTAGGTTCAATAGAATTTCTTTGGTATATTAATGAGTGCCCTAGGAGTCAATATTAGGTTCAATAGAATTTCTTTTGTCTATTAATGAGTGCCCTAGGAGTCAATATTAGGTTCAATAGAATTTATTTTGTCTATTAATGAGTGCCCTAGCAGTCAATATTAGGTTCAATAGAATTTCTTTTGTCTATTAATGAGTGCCCTAGCAGTCAATATTAGGTTCAATAGAATTTCTTTTGTCTATTAATGAGTGCCCTAGCAGTCAATATTAGGTTCAATAGAATGTCTTTTGTTTATTAATGAGAACCCTAGGAGTCAATATTAGGTTCAATAGAATTTCTTTTGTCTATTAATGACTTGCCAATAACGGTAGGAGATACAGTATCGTCTACCGAGCTCTATGATGACAATGCGACATTTTAAGAATCCATCTGCTTTACAGTCAAATCATAACGAAGCGTTATTTGTTTTGGATACATCGTGTTTAGATAATGGTATGCACCTAAACACGGATAAAACAAAATTTGTATTTATAACAACAAATCAAAGAAAGCGCATTATAGAAAATGATAGTACTACTATTTCTAACAAAAATTTAACCCTTCCACAAAGCTCTTAGGTGTTAACTTTCAGGACGATCTGAAATGGGATTCACATGTCAAAATCATCTGCAAGAAAAGTATCATGTTATATCTGGCGGTTGTCGAGAATTAAGTAGTGTATTGATGCATACTATATAGTTCTATTGATGCATACTATAGAGTTCTATTGATGCATACTATATAGTTCTATTGATGCATACTATATAGTTCTATTGATGCATACTATATAGTTCTATTGATGCATACTATATAGTTCTATTGATACATACTATATAGTTCTATTGATGCAAACTATATAGTTCTATTGATGCATACTATATAGTTCTATTGATGCATACATACTATATAGTTCTATTGATGCATACTATATAGTTCTATTGATGCATACTATATAGTTCTATTGATGCATACTATATAGTTCTATTGATGCATACTATATAGTTCTATTGATGCATACTATATAGTTCTATTGATGCATACTATATAGTTCTATTGATGCATACTATATAGTTCTATTGATGCATACTATATAGTTCTATTGATGCATACTATATAGTTCTATTGATGCATACTATATAGTTCTATTGATGCATACATACTATATGTTCTATTGATACATACTATATAGTTCTATTGATGCATACTATATAGTTCTATTGATGCATACATACTATATAGTTCTATTGATGCATACTATATAGTTATATTGATACATACTATATAGTTCTATTGATACATACTATATAGTTCTATTGATGCATACTATATAGTTCTATTGATGCATACATACTATATAGTTCTATTGATGCATACTATATAGTTCTATTGATGCATACTATATAGTTCTATTGATGCATACTATATAGTTCTATTGATGCATACTATTAGTTCTATTGATATACTATATAGTTCTATTGATGCATACTATATAGTTCTATTGATGCATACTATATAGTTCTATTGATGCATACTATATAGTTCTATTGATGCATACTATATAGTTCTATTGATGCATACTATATAGTTCTATTGATGCATACTATATAGTTCTATTGATGCATACTATATAGTTCTATTGATGCATACTTATATAGTTCTATTGATGCATACTATATAGTTCTATTGATGCATACATACTATATAGTTCTATTGATACATACTATATAGTTCTATTGATGCATAATATATAGTTCTATTGATACATACTATATAGTTCTATTGATGCATACTATATAGTTCTATTGATGCATACATACTATATAGTTCTATTGATGCATACTATATAGTTATATTGATACATACTATATAGTTCTATTGATGCATACTATATAGTTCTATTGATACATACTATATAGTTCTATTGATGCATACTTATATAGTTCTATTGATGCATACTATATAGTTCTATTGATGCATACATACTATATAGTTCTATTGATGCATACTATATAGTTCTATTGATGCATACTATATAGTTCTATTGATGCATACTATATAGTTCTATTGATGCATACATACTATATAGTTCTATTGATGCATACTATATAGTTCTATTGATGCATACTATATAGTTCTATTGATGCATACATACTATATAGTTCTATTGATGCATACTATATAGTTCTATTGATGCATACTATATAGATACTATATAGTTTACATACTATATAGTTCTATTGATACATACTACATAGTTCTATTGATACATACTATATAGTTCTATTGATGCATACATACTATATAGTTCTATTGATGCATACTATATAGTTCTATTGATGCATACTATATAGTTCTATTGATGCATACATACTATATAGTTCTATTGATGCATACATACTATATAGTTCTATTGATGCATACATACTATATAGTTCTATTGATACATACTATATAGTTCTATTGATGCATACTATATAGTTCTATTGATGCATACTATATAGTTCTATTGATGCATACATACTATATAGTTCTATTGATGCATACATACTATATAGTTCTATTGATGCATACTATATAGTTCTATTGATGCATACATACTATATAGTTCTATTGATGCATACATACTATATAGTTCTATTGATACATACATACTATATAGTTCTATTGATACATACTATATAGTTCTATTGATGCATACATACTGTATAGTTCTATTGATGCATACTATATAGTTCTATTGATGCATGCATACTATATAGTTCTATTGATGCATACTATATAGTTCTATTGATGCATACTATATAGTTCTATTGATGCATACTATATAGTTCTATTGATGCATACTATATAGTTCTATTGATGCAT